>JANEYF010004155.1:0-17113 GCA_029963845.1 Rhamnusium bicolor
TTTGACATCAGGCAAGGAGGCCGGCGAGGTGCTGATGTTGAGTCAGTCACCGAACTTCAGCCAAATCGTCTGAAAGCCCGAATAAGAGCTGCCGAACAGGAAAATCTGTTTCGGCAGCACGTCGATAAACCCCAGCATGGTGTCTTCTATAAGAACATAGAAACACTGGGTTTATCGACCAGGCTGACCTTCGCCTTTCTAAGGTCAGCAGGGCTTAAGTCGGAGACCGAGGGATTCATTATGGCCTGCCAAGATGGTGTTATCAACACCTTGGTCTACCGTAGCCGCGTGTGGCGTGTAGAGGTCCCTGATATCAACTGCAGGACCTGCCATCAGGCGCCGGAATCGCTCATGCACTTACTTTCTGCATGCCCCATATATGCGATTTCGGCCTACATCCACCGACATAACGCGGCTTTACGAGTGCTATACTACCATCTAAGGCACTCGTACGGGGTAGACCAGACACCAGTGCTGCCTTACGTCCCCGGAGATATTGAGTCCGTTGTCGAGAACGAGAAATGCCGGATTTACTGGAACTACTCGTTCCCGACTGTCAGGCTAATCCAAGCCAACAAGCCTGACACCTCCTCGACCATCAACTCAAGGTGATGTATGTTATCGAGTTCTCGGCACCTGCGGAGAAAAACATCACCTTGAAGGAGGAGGAGAAACGGACCAAATATCGCGATCTCCGGTACGAGCTCCAAGTGCTGTACCCAGGCTACTCGGTCAAAATGGTCGTCCTTATTATCGGTGTACTCGGAGGGATAAAGCCTACGCTGCTCTCGGAACTGAAGATCATACCGGCCTGCCAAAAACCAGCCGAGTGGCTGGCAGGTCAAATGCAGAAGGCGGTCATTCTGGGTTCTCTCCGTCTGCTTAGGGCACACGATTCTGGTATCTACAGTCACTAACCCTGCGGGATGTGGGGAGTGGCTGTAGTTGATACGCCGGCGCGACTCCCGTGAGGCGTCGGAGGCCACGGGAGGACTGACCGGCATCGGATATTCCGAAAAAAAAAAAAAAAAAAAAAAAAATAATAGCGACACTCCATCAATTGCACACTTCGAGGCTCTGTGCCACAGACATCTTCAAGAGCCAGAAGAAGTGTGCCCGGCAATCAGTACGGAGGAAGTCCAACAAGCACTTGTTGGTACCAAGAACTCGCTGCCCCGGGCCCAGACGGCATTAACAACTGGTGGTGGAAGAAATTCCCTTCCACTCACCGCCGTCTGGCGCGAGTTTTCAACTCATGGTTGAACGAGGGGCAGCAGATTCCGGACTGGTTCGTCGACTGTGCTTATCCCCAAAAAGGGGGATCTTTCCGACCCGAGGAATTATAGGCCGATCACTTGCCTCAACTCCTGCTACAAGATATTTACACGTATCTTGTATGCTAGGACACTGAGGTCTGTTGATCCGGTCTTCCAGCAGATACACGAACAGCGTGGTGCCAAGAAGGGCATGGCAGGTTGCAAGGACAGCCTTCTGATAGACCGCTGTATTACACAGGATTCTGTGCAATACAAGCGGAATCTATCGATGGCCTGGATTGATTACCGCAAGGCATTTGATACAACATCGCATGAGCTATTGTTGTACTTGCTCGAATGTCTTGCGGTACCAGCACCACTAGTGAGATGCATAGAACAGCTGCTGCCGCTCTGGAAGACCCGCTTCACCATAACATCAGGTGCACAGCGGGTCACGACAGAGCCGGTGGCATTTAGGAGAGGAGTTTTCCAGGGTAACTCCCTGAGTCCTCTCCTCTTCTGCATCTCACTGCTGCCGTTGTCTGTTGGGCTCCACCAAACCCGCGGTTATCAATGTGGGCCACCCAGCGACCGGAGGCATAAGATCACCCATCTATTTTATATGGATGACCTTAAACTTTATGCCTCCGGAGAGCGCGAACTACAAAACGCTCTTAGGGTGGTCGAAGCATATACGCGGGCAATTGGAATGGAGTTCGGGTTGGACAAATGTGCAGTCGTCCACCTCAAGAGAGGACGATGCGGGGAATTCTCTGAAGATGCGCAGCTCGCAGACGGAACCATCCTAAGACATTTGGATGCCGGAGAGATCTATACATATCTGGGTGTGCAACAAAGGCACATCCAGGATGTATCACAAATAAAAAGATTCTCTCCGCGGCAAGTACAGACATCGCCTCCGAAAGATTTGGTCTTCTGAACTTTCGGGGAAGAACAAGGTGTCTGCAACTAATATGCTTGCCGTTCCGGTCCTGCTCTTACTCCTCCGGAGTAGTAAAATGGATAGTAGAGGAGCTGTGCCAATTAGATAGGGATACCCGCAAGATGATGAATATTCACAGAAGTAATCATCCTAGATCGTCCGTTCCTCGTGTGTACCTCCCACGTCAACGGGGGGCCGAGGACTCTGGAGCTTGGAGTGTACGCATGGCAGAGTAGTACTGAGTATGGCATGTAACATACTCAGGAGCTCTTGCGATTCGTAAAACATCACGAAATTGTAGGAGTGGGAGCAGGATTGTTCAAGGCAGCAAAAAGAGCCGCAGATGAACTCGGTCTCGCATTTGACATCAGGCGAGGAGGCCGGCGAGGTGCTGATGTTGAATCAGTCACCGAACTTCAGCCAAATCGTCTGAAAGCCCAAATCAGAGCTGCTGAACAGGAAAATCTGTTTCGGCAGCACGTCGATAAACCCCAGTATGGTGTCTTCTATAAGAACATAGAAACACTGGGTTTATCGACCAGGCTGACCTTCGCCTTTCTAAGGTCAGCAGGGCTTAAGTCGGAGACCGAGGGATTCATTATGGCCTGCCAAGATGGTGTTATCAACACCTTGGTCTACCGTAGCCGCGTGTGGCGTGTAGAGGTTCCTGATATCAACTGCAGGACCTGCCATCAGGCACCGGAATCGCTCATGCACTTACTATCTGCATGCCCCATATATGCGATTTCGGCCTACATCCACCGGCATAACGCGGCATTAAGGCACTCGTACGAGGTAGACCAGACACCAGTGCTGCCTTACGTCCCCGGAGATATTGAGTCCGTTGTCGAGAACGAGAAATGCCGGATTTACTGGAACTACTCGTTCCCGACTGTCAGGCTAATTCAAGCCAACAAGCCTGACATAGTCCTCCTCGACCATCAACTCAAGGTGATGTATGTCATCGAGTTCTTGGCGCCAGCGGAGAAAAACATCATATTGAAGGAGGAGGAGAAACGGACCAAATATCGCGATCTCCGGTACGAGCTCCAAGTGCTGTACCCAGGCTACTCGGTAAAAATGGTCGTCCTTATAATCGGTGTACTCGGAGGGATAAAGCCTACGCTGCTCTCGGAACTGAAGATCATACCGGCCTGCCAAAAACCAGCCGAGTGGCTGGCAGGTCAAATTCAGAAGGCGGTCATTCTGGGTTCCCTCCGTCTGCTTAGGGTACACGATTCTGGTATCTACAGTCACTAACCCTGCGGGATGTGGGGAGTGGCTGTAGTTGATGCGCCGGCGCGACTCCCGTCCTCTACCAAATTTAAAATGTTTTCCTCAGCGTTCAAAGACATTTTAGGACCTCATATCACGTCATTAACGGGGTCGTAACTGACAAATATCGTGTGATCATTGCACAAGGGTTATAAATCATTTTCGCGGACTATTTGGTGATATATTCTTACAAAAAAAGCAATTCATTATTTCTAATAATTTCAGAGCATACATTTATTTTCTGCGAAAACTGAGTATCTATGTTATTCTCCTACCTAATGAAAATTTTCACTTGCTTATTTCTACAACTGTGTCTGTTTATTTTATTATTTAATGATCGATTTAAAACAGATATTTCCTGTAGAGAGTAATTTCATCCATCAAGTCATACTTTATTTCTGGCAATCGTTTGTTTAACATTAATAAGAAATATAAAACTCCTATATCCGTGTTACTGTTTGTGTGGGAGTTTCTAAGAGTTTATAAGAAAATTATTACTTATTGTGTCCACAACAAACAAATCATAAAGTCTGTCAATTTATTTTTAGAACAGAAGTTTAATTTTTTTTCATCTGTGTATAAGATTTCCGTTGATTTATTATCTTGAAATTTATGATTCAGATATGCTATTTCATGTTCTATTGATGCTTTAGTATAAAGTCATAAATACGTATAAATAAAGGGTGAGATGTTTTTAGTTGTTTTGAAATGTTGGTATGGGGTTCTGTTCCTTGTTTATGTTTTCATTTATGAAGTACTGTTTTTCTTTTTAATTTTAATAATATTCATTACATTTTTTAAACAAATTTAAAACTAAGATATTCTTATTTATTATTCAGAGTATACACATAAGAATATTCCAAAATGAAGATCCTGAAATCATTTTAAAGTGATCTATATTTAATTTGTCCAGGCTCTTGACCATTAATGTTTTGGTGTATAAATACATTTGTTAGAAACAGGAGTATTTGGGATAATATATGAAACAAAGACCCAATGGTGCACTTGTGAATGTTTAGGCTAGGAACCGGTAAAATAAACATTGTATTATATATTGCTAGAGACAAATCTGGGTCTAAGAGATTTTTTAGAAGATTTCTACAGACTTGACCACGGGGTCTTACTTAGTAACCTTTGAATTGAAAGTCTCTTCCCCTTGTTATTAACATGATTTCAAACCTCCTTAAGTAATATAACACAACATGTAGAATACAATGGTTTCAAGTTTGGCAAAATTCATGCTATTTCATGGGTACCTCAGGGTTCCAGCCTCAGCCTCCTTCTATTCGTTTTATATATTTACGTTATAATGAATGACTTGGATGTTGATAACTTACTGTATGCAGATAATGCAAAGAAATTTGCCACAATAAAATCAGTAGCTGACTGTGAAAAGTTACAAAATAATCTCGCAATTATAGTGTGATGATAATGATATTTAACGTTATGTCATATAACAGAAATACATCCAATAATTTATAAACATAAAGTGGATAATATTGCGCTGACTCGTCTTGAATTTATCAAAGACCTCGGTGTCATATTTCATGACAAATTAACATTTAAAAAACAATATCGAGCAAATCGTACAGTCTTCGTTTAGAAACTTGGATTTTGTTATAAGAAAAAGTAAATATTTCTCACCTAGTGAGTACCTTTGTTTTAGAAATCCTTGCAATGCAATAAACAAACATTGCTATTTTCCTTCAAATTATTTCATAATATGGTAATTGATCTCCCTCTTCTAGAAAAACTAACTTTTTCTCTACCATAGACATTCTGCTTGCTACCACTAGGACAAATCTCTTACAATTTTCTTCCCTTCATTTTATTTGTAATACCTGTAACTAAATACCTGCAGGCCAGATTTGATATATTTTATGTAGGGTGTTTCAGAAATAAGTACAGTTTATCCAATATGAATTGAAACACTTCAGTCTAAAGTGTTTGTACCAGGAGGACGCATTTCCACTCTCATCGTCAAAGAAATAGAGCGCAAATCGTGCTTGTATTTATTGAACGATACCTCTACATTACATTCGACATGAGAATCTGGCAATGCAGCGGACCAGATGTGAAACTTGGGCGGTAGTGCCCGAATTCTGACGAATTAAGTCGTGATTTGAATAGACTACTGGACTAGTTGTTTTTATTGACCGTACAGTGCAGTTCATGTAATAATTTTGCATAAATAGAATTATTTTCTGTGAGATATTTATAGCATTTTAGTGATCTTATTAAGTGGTTTTAGTGATGTTTCAATATTGGCGTTAATTATTATTATTACCATGGCTTTTTGGAGGCCTTTTTGAAACGCATGAAAATGAATTATTTGAAGAAAAAAACGAAAATTTTGTAGAATTGATGATACCCCGAAAGACGTTATTCGGCGAACGGTTTATAGTTTCTAATGAGGAAAATAAAGTACCAACTTAAGAAATGATTCGTGATAAATTGCGTGATTATTCGGATTACAATTATAAATCTTTAGAAGCGCTACGAGATATTATTTATTAGATTGCGGATTTAAACACAAAAAAATAGATAATCGAATGGTTATAATGGAATCGCGACGTATCGTTTAACTTCGACGAGAATACTTACATAAAATGAAAGAATACCGTGAATCAAATAGGCATATAGTATATCTCGATGAGACCTGGTTTGACATACACGATGTTGTTCAGTACGGTTGGGTAGATGACTCTAAACATTGTAGTTTGAATACACCTTCCTCGAGAGGAAAGCGCATTATAATTCTTCATGCTGGAAGCAAATACGGTTTTGTACCCAACGCATTGCTCTTGTCGGCCAAAAACGTAACACAATCCTCTGCTGATTATCATGAAGACATGACTGCGGATTTGTTCTAAAAATGGTTAGCTGAACAGTTTCTACCTAACATTCCTCCAAATTCGGTCATTGTTATGGACAATGCTTCGTATCACTCCCGCTTATTACATAAAATACCTAATAATAGTATCAAGAAGGAGGACATTTTAAAATTTATGAGGAATAAAAATCTGGACATCCCTGAAAAGGTTCCGATAAAGAAAGAATTATTAAAACGTATAAAGGAGCATAATTTTAAAAACGAATATCTAGTTGATGATCTTTGCAAGAGACACGGTCATACGCTCGCGCGGTTGCCACCGTATTATTGCGTATTTAATCCGATCGAAATGGTTTGGGGCACTATAAAAAAACATTTACGGAAATGCAATCAGTCACCAACTTTAAGCGCAGTAGTTCTTGATAATATACGACAAGTAGTAAAGGAAGTGAGCAATAGCGACATATGGGGAAAATGCGAAAGTCATGTTATACAAAACGAGTATCCTATTTTGCCACCCGCAGCACCAATTATTATTCAAATCGGTGAGTTCAGAATATTCTTCTGACAATTTTTACAGTTTGTAGAAAATGTCATTAACTGAGTGAGTAAGATTCTTAACTATTAATCAATCATCAAAATTGCTTATTCAACTAATATAAATAAATAAACAAGTAAATAAATAAAATGGTTATTATAGGTATTATACATAAATAGTAAAAAAGTATTCGATTTATTTTAAAGAATTAAAAGATAATTCTAAACTTTTTTTGGTCGACACTCATGGATATGCCTAAATTCCTGTTATTCGCGTTTTTATGCTGTTCCAATTCGTATTAGAAACACTATAACCTGGAGAGTGAGTAGATATTTGCGAAATATTAAAAAAAGCTAAATATAATTTACCCCTAACCCCCTCCCTTGTGTTGTAGAGGGTGATAAAGGTAGTACGAGAAATGTATTTTTTATTACATATAATGTTGAAAAATACAAACAATATCAATCGAATTTAAATAAATTGGGGACTATTTCATTAACTGCCCAAAGTGACGACCCTCAACTTGAATGCATTTTTGAGCACGTTTTTTTATTTGTTTAGTTACTTTCCCTAAAGTAAATCTGGAACTGGACAACTCCCTACAAGCGTCTGTAATCCTTTCATCTAGAGTATTAATTGGTTCCCCATACACTTTTTGTTTTAAAATTCCCCAAATGCTATAAGCCATAGGATCATTGCTTGGACTGTAAAATGAGGTGGCGCCCCATCATTCATGAACCACATGGAAATTCTGCGCTGATAAGGAACCTCTTCAAGCAGAAGCATTAAATTTTCTCTAAGAAATTGAACATACCGATTTCCATTCAAGTTTTCCGGTAAAATAAAAGGTCCTATAAATTGGTTTGAAATTATTCCAGCCCAGACATTAATTTTAAACCTACGCTGAATATTCGCCAACCTTTACAGCATGAGGATTCTCATCAGACCACACATGCTTATTATGTATATTGAATATGCCACTTCGCGTGAAAGTTGCTTCGTCTGTAAACAGGATATTATTACAAAAATCGCTGTCTTTTCTCAGTTTACGAAGCAACCATTCGCAGAATTCAACTCTTGGTGCAAAGCCAGTCTGTAAAAGGTCTTGCACTTTTTGGAGATGGAAAGGATGCAAGTGCATTTCTCTTCAAACTCTCCAAACAGATGTTGTAGAGATTCCAGTTTGTAGTGATAATCTTCTGACACCAATAGTAGGGTTTATATCAATTTGTTTTAAAATATTATTTACATTTCTCTGTGTCCTAGTTGTTTTATTACTTCTACGATTATGGGCTGCAGGGGCAAATGATCCGGTTTCTCTTAACGACGATCCACTGCTACAAACGTTCCACGATTGGGAAGAACACGATCAAGGTATTTTACAGCATACCTCCTTACGGCCTTTTCAAAATTGCCTTTGCATTCTCTATATAGCAAATGCATATCAGAATATTCCGAAAAAGTAAAATATACCATACTGACATTCAGTAATTAACAATAATTAAATTGTAAATGTCTATAACTAAAAATTTGTCGTTTTTTGTCTTTGATTTTATTTATACACAATTTTTACTATTTGGCACCACATGAAGAAAGGTTATTTATTTTTATTGATTGTTGTTTTTGTTTTACTCAATATTCTGTATTTCATGTGTTATATTTAATTTCAGTTTTCATGTCTCTTTTCTTGTGCACTGTATTATCTATTTTTTTCCATTCTATAACTGGTAGAGGTGTTTGAAAACCTTATGAGCCGTGAAATGCACAAAAGGGGGTACAAGTATATTTTAAAAACATTTACTCTATCTACCATATGCCTCATAGAACAGATAAACGATATGCCTCGTTACATAGCCAGGAATGGAATCATCATCATCATAATCATTAACTTTTTAGAATTATATTCCATTTTTTGTTAAACTTAACACGTAACCAATACTTCCGTATTACATGTAAGAAAAATTAATTCGCGTTTACATATAAACACTGTCTGGGTTTTTAATTAGGTATTTCTTGGCAAGCGATTTGCATCGTTTATTAAACAGAACTGTCAAAATAAACAATTGTATTCATTACGACTCATTTTAGAACTTATTTATTTAAATTTCTACTGTCTCTTTCCCCTTTTCTTGGAAAAAAGAAGAAAACTTTCAACAGGAAAATATTTCAACACTTTAAATTTTTCGATACCTATAAATATTATGTGGCATAAAAATTAGTTTCTCAGTAATTTGACGATAGTCATGAAAAATCACGCGATTTCATGCAGGTCAAGCTACTTATAATTTTTGATTAAATTACCTAATTTTATATTTTAAAGATGTTATCCGCGATTAAAAATTTTATGGCAGTATAAATTGTAATACATTAACATATGAAACACGTCATTTACCTATTTATTTAAGGTCGGAATTTCGTAGAGTGAGTGAGAAATGGTCATTTATTTTTGATTTATTATAAATATTTAAGAAACCATACATGGTATGATATTTTTGTTCTAATTAAAATGTGTGAGAGAACAATGAAAAGAAGTACTTAGGTATTTTCAAAAATTAACAATTAAAAATTTATATTATTATAGCCGTTAGTACAATAGTAAAAACCTAACATTATTTTAAATATTATTTTCTAAAATTTTTGGAGGTAGTAGAGGAGCAGTTAGTATCCATTGAGCAATATGCAATTTGGTTTTTCAAAAAGGAAAAAATACAACTGATGCCATATTTTCATTAACTGAAAAAAATATCTGAGACACTAGAGAAAAAAAGAAATTATTCTCAGTATATTTTGTGATGTGTTAAAGACTTTTGACTGTCAATTATACTATTTTACTCAAAAAACTTTGTTAAAATCTTGTAAGGATACCATTGCAGTAGTTTAAGTCATACTTGGCAGATTATAAAATATAAGTGAAAATGGAACACCAAGATAATAGTGTCATTGCCATTGCTCTATCTGCAGAAAGTATTGTACAATGTGGTGTTTCACAGGGTCCTATACTAGACCCAGTCCACTTTTTAATTTATATACATGATATTGTACACAGTTTTCCTCAACTACATTTTTCTCTATTCAAGTATCACCTTATACCGTGTGTCCCATACTCGATGCTCACCATTGCGATCTCGGCTGGAACCGTTTTTGCGATCTTCTAAAAAAAAAAACGAAAATTTTGCGATTTCTCTTTTGGGCTGTAGCCAAGTAATCCTTGGTCAGATAGGTTTTAAACTTTTACATTATTATAACACTTTTTGGAGACTAATTTTGGTGTAGAAAATAATGTTCGATATCCTTTTGTTTTCGAGATATCCGAGGTAACTCTTGTTTTCCTTATGGTAGCCATATTGGATTTTTTCGTTTTCCAGATTGCGCTTAAAAAGAGCTTTCAAATGATGTATCATGTGCCCAGGAAAATTGTTTTTCAAAGGACTAATTTGCTTAACAAAACAAAATAGTTGGCCATGGATAATCAAAAAGTTATTTTGATTTCATGGATGTACCTAATACCAACCATTATAAAAAATAACAGTAATATTAAGGTTACCAGTTTGACATGTTTAAATAATTTTAATTTTCTGTTAAAATACTGAACTTAAGGGCCCTAGTCGGGAAAAAGCTTCGGATAGCTGTGTCACTCTCTAGAAAGTTTTTATACATGCGCCGCTGAAAAATTTTGGTTTTGACTATACCTTCATTGCACGTTTTATTCACCGACTTCATTGAGGTGCGATTCCCGATAGAGGTAACACTTCCTTGCTCCATTTGTAGTGACAAAGATACTTATTTAGAAAAGCCATTTTAACCAAATAGTACGGAATAAAAGTTTGAAACTTGCTGATAATAATCATGAAGATTCATTCTAGAAGACATGTATGAATTTTACCTCGAATTTTACCGATTGATATCATAATTCAGGAGCTAATCACGTTCAAATTTCACTTATGTTTACAGTATAAATTTTCCCTACATAAAGTGAAAATTAATTAAAATAGATATACATGTACCCTCTAGTACACTTTCAACTACTGATCCTCCAAATTTGGTGGAATTTGACCAAACCGTATGGAAGAAATAAATTTTAAAATTACCTTACAAACACTGGTTCGATTAGCCCTCTTAATCGATACGGAGAAACTTTTTAATAACAGCAAATTAACATAATAGAAAAAATGATAGTAAAGAAGATTTAATAAAACTGTTCAATATAACTCCATTTAGCTGAATACAATTTTGGCTTCTACGCCTGAGCTGATTACTCCTCTATTATTGTATTGGCGTTTATTGTGCCGAAAACGTCCCTAACTCTATCTTCCAAAATATCGATAGTTTCCTGGCTTTCAAAATCATACATCTAATTTTTCACCGTACCCCACAAATAAAAATCAGGGGGTTATATCAGGCGAACGGGTAGGCCACAATACTAGTCCTCTATTTGAAATTATGTGGTTACCAAAATTTTCCTGCAATATCCGCCTAACATTATTAGTATTTTGTGCAGGACAGCTCTCTTGTTGGAACTACAACTCATTTATTTCTTGTTCTGTAAAAAGCTGTCTTATCTCGGGTAAAACTTGATTTTCTAGAAGCTCACGATAGGCTACTCCCGTTAAATTGTTGTGAAAAATGAACTGACCAATTAAATGGCGATCTAAAAATAATAATTGAGAAAAGGGTTATAGGCAGATCATAGAAATACAATAGGAAGAGGAAAGGAAATACCTATCATGGCACACCAAACATTGAATCCAAACCTAGTTTGGAATCTTTGCGTAGTTATATGTGGATTTTCTGTGGCGCAGTAGTGATAATTGTGCTTCTTAAAGACTCCAAAATTTGTAAAACGACTTTCATCGGTACATATCTCTCGATTGAAAATCAGCTTGTTCTTCTGATTTCTGATTAAACCAACGACACAATTCAAGTCTTCTACCAAAATCATTATTGTTTAAAATTTAGAAAATCGTAGGTTTGTAAGGATGATATTTCCTTTGGGATTATTTTGACTGCTTCGAGACTATTATTTGTGCGATCAACATTATCAATATCATACCGGTTTCTTTTATTATAAAAACTGCTGTAATTTAACAAATTGCTTACAATTCTTCTAAAAACTGTTCTATGTAGTTGCATTCTCCCCTGGAAATGTTTCTAAATAAGAAGTCGATGCGTTTTGCGAATTTTTATTTACTTTTAAATAACATTGTAACATATCAAATTTTTCATCATTTGAGAATTTGCGCGCCATTTTGCAATAATCACACTAGTATTGTTGAACAATTTACAATAATACCACTACTATTTAGTGAACAACAGTCAATTAACAGTAATGCTTATTATTTGTTTTAAACCACAGCCTACTAAATTTTATTGAGTTATGTGTGAATTTGGCCGTTTTTAGAAAACTATTTTTCAATTTTATTAATTAATAACTACTTTTGTTAAGTAATGGATAACTTTTCTTAAATGAGTCCATTGAGAAACAATTTTTCCTCGGCATGTGATACATCATCTGAAAGCTCTTTTCAAGCTCAATTTAAAAAACGAGAAATCCAATATGGCTCCCATAAGAAAAACAAAAGTTACCTTGGATATCTCGAAAACAAGAGACTATCGAGCATTCATTTCTTGACCAAAATATCAGTCTTCAAAAAGTGTCCCAATAATGTAAGTCTAAAACCTGTCTGACCAAGGATTACTTCGCTACAGCCAAATAGAGAAATCACAAAATTTTCGTTTTTTTTGGAATATTTCAAAAACGGTTTCAGTTAGCCGTGATTTTTAACGGATTTGGAATCGGCATAAAATATGCTAAAACATCCTATTTAATCGAGCTTGTAGCTCTTACTGTTTCCGAGATCCCAATGGTGAGCATATAATAATAATATAATAAATATAATAATACAAATTATTAGGATCTAATAATACTCACTCAGTAATTTATAAGAAATTTATTGATTGATTTAGTGCCGAAAATTTATTACTAAATGTAGAAAAATCGTATAACATGACATTTAAAATATTAACACAGAGAAATACAAATACATAAAAATCGCTCATGGTATTATCAATCCTACCAATCATAACATTTTTGAGAATTTATATTGATAAAACAATTTAAATGGGACCTTCACTTGATGAATTACATAATTAACTCTCAAATGCCATTTATGCTAATCAAAGATAAAAAGTGAATTAGGTTTCTAGTCTGCTCTTATTGTGTAATATGCATATTTTCGTAGTTTGCTACAGTATGGTTTGGAATTCTAGGATGGAAGCAATTTCTCGCAAAAGATTTTAGTCAAAAGAGTATTTTTAATGGACTAAAACTACAAGACTCACGCAAACCATTTTTTAGCAAATTGGAAATATCCGCCGTAGGAAATCGGTGTATCTATAAATTAGTCATGATTTTTCACATCTTAAAACGCACTTGGACATGCATGATATGATACTAGAATTAAATTTATTCTTATAACTTCAGATTTTACTTATAAAGTTACCAGAAAAGACCCTTTATATACCGGTATAAGGATTTTTAATCATTTGTCATCTTTAATAAAAAACAATGATAATTTAATATTATTTAAAAGATATCTCTAAATCGTTCTGAAAAATAATGTGTACTATTATTTACAAGATTTTTTTCTTAGAACGCCTCTACCTAGTCAACCAAATTTGTAATAGTTATATAACTAGATGAGATTTAAAAAATAACCTTGTTTTACAACAAAATATACTTTCATATTTGTGCCCACTATTTTTAACATGTTCAAAAAATGTGGTAATGTTTCTTCTTTGTTGCGCAAGTCATATAAGTGAAACAGTATTTACGTAATATAGAAAAAATAATATTTTATAAATCATATGAAACACAAATTTATAATATTTATGCTAATTTATGTTATCAGTGGTGAATACTAATGTTAATATTGCATAAAATGTAGTAAGTTTGTATAATTTACAAAAACTGTGATGTCCTGCAAATACTGGTGTTTTATCCATAAGAACAAAAATACCTTTTTCTTCAAACATCACAAAAGTCATCATTTTTAATGGTAAAATCTGACACAGAAATTGATGTTTTTGTTACTAATATAAAAATGTCAACACTTTTAATCCTAGGATTAAAAGTATTTTTAATCCTAGTATTATAAGTATATTTAGGTAAAACTTAAGCATTTTCATATTAATTCAGTTTATTTAAATTAAAATATGAAATTCTTACAATCCAAAATTATTAAACAATGAAATGAAATACAAAACTTATTGATTAAGCTAGATACATAAATTCATTCAATTATTATTATTTATTGATAGTAATATTGAAAGTGCAGTTTGAGCAAGTTGAATAAAAATTAAACAAACCTGTTAACATTTTTAACGATGGTGGTAGCAATATCTGAAACTGTTACCCTCTTAGTGGTATCGTGGTAACACATTTCTTGATTAATTTTTCCTTGATTTTCTACATTATTGCAAGCAGCTGTATTATCGAGATTCAAGTGATTGATACTATTACACGTACCAGGCCCATTGGTACTAGTACTAGGTTCATCGAGTCGAAATATTTTTCTTGCTGTACTTTTTTTTATTTTCTATAGATTCTTCTATATACCCCTCTGCAACAGTGTTCGTCCTCCAACCCACATGTCTTTTAAGACAAGTGACATCACCACCAGAATCTACAAGAAAAGTGGCAGAAGTTCGACGTAAGCAGTGTCCAGTATATTCATTTGCATTTGGTAAATTTAAATATTTTGCCACTTCTTTTGCAACACCACTAATTTTATGAATACCGACTACTGACCGTTGACATCATCCATTTTGATACTTTATAAAAAAACGACTTTCTTCAAAACCTTTTGGCCGAAGAGCAGCGTATTTTCTGTAAATACTCAAATATTTTTCTCCAAGAAACGTAAATGACCGACCCTTACCGGTCTTAGTATGAGGAACTCTTATCAGTAAAGCAGACTTAACATCTTCAATGTCATCAGTTTTTAAATGAATTAGTTCATCACAACGACATGCGCCCGCAATTCCCATTATTAAGGCAACCTATAAATAAAAATTCACAAAATTTGCCTACCTACTTCATTCTTTAATTTTAAACATACCTTCATCATTAAATAATGTATGTTAGGAGCAGCATCCAAAAACTGTTCAACTTGGTCCTTCGTTAAAACCCTAGTTTTTTAGGGGTATAACCATTACTTTGCCTTTTTAAAAATGCATTCAACTTGGAAAATTTACTTATATCTACGCCATTCTTGAGAGTCAGTGTCGATTTCACCATTGAATACTGTGACCACAAAGTGGAACATTTCATTTTTGAGGACAGACTGGCAAAATATGCCAATAAAACACTTTCCGAATACGATTTTATATTCTTTTCAGAGCACCATTGCATAAAACGATTATATGAGCACTCGTACACTTCACGCGACTTTGGTGGTAGAAGATTTGAAGTCACTTCGTTAGCAATTTCAACCACCTCTGCTGGTATACTCGACAAATCTTCACAATCAGACATTCTTTTCTAATAATGGACTATAATAAATCACAATTTATTTGCTTAAATAGAATGTTTGTTTATATTTATTGGCATCCCTAGCAATCACACAATATCCATAGCAATCACATAGTGTTTGTCACAAGCAACACGATGAAACTGTTATAAGTCGTATAATCGAAAATAATTATGTATGTACTTAATGTTTAAATATTTCGAATTTTTTTTTGCGTTTGAAGAAAAAATAACATGTTTTAATCGGATTTAAAGTGTCTTTGTTTGACTCGCAATTTTTGCAAACATAATTGCTTGTCAAACAAAGTGTCACTTTTAATCCTAATAACACAATATACTATTTTTATAAAATTTATATTGTTTATAAAAAATAATGAAATATAATATGATAAATGTTATATGCATGCTTTTTGGAACACAACACATTTATGTGCATATCGTACTTGATCATTAACTTAATCTAAAACAACAGTATGTTTTTAGCAGTCTGTCAGTTTCTGTTTTCTATGGACAAAAACGCAGCAGAATTGTTGACGCTGTTGAACGAGTTGATGCTATCGTTGTCAATAAAGAAAAAACAATTCCATGTATAGCTGATGATGGTAACATTACTGAAAACTCCAGTGACAGCTGATATAATTCTCTATACACTGTTTGTAATGAACTAAATTCACTTGAAGACAGCGAGATACCATTTTCTTTAAACGAAACAACTATACTTAACAAAACTGTTACAATATACGTTACGGAACATAGTGATGAGAATAACCTAAAATGTAAAAGTACATTACAGAATGACTTGAGAATGTTAACAAATAAATATTTACCAAGTCATTCCGCAGTCTAATGACATTGCAAATTTTACGGGCAAACTTGCCTGAGCTGCGATTACCTATGCTCAAACTCTTTTGAGTACCCCAAGAGTTGTTAAGGCTATTTATGTTGCACCAGGTTCCTATATATAGATTTACGAGAAGAACTATGTTTAATAACAAGAATTATTTATTTAGCAAAATTTTTTGTATATATATCATAGAACACCAATAATATTTAAACACAAACTTATTCAACCTTCTCCTTTTAATGACATGACATTAATGCAGTAGGTACTGCCAATTGATTTTTTTTCTTACACCCAAATATTTCGACGTGCCTATATTTAAATAAAGATCATAACATTATAAATCATTACTAAATTATATCGATTTTGGGCATAACAATAATTAATAATTCTTAATTCTGAATCCACTTGATTTATTGTTGACCAACCCTACCACGCTAAAAGTATTTAGGTTAGAAAATAACTTAATCTGTGCTTGGACTACAACTATATTCCGGCGTCTGCTGCCGCCATGTTCTTGTGAGCTTCTTGGCGTATCCTTTCATAACGAAAAGTAAATCTTTAAAATTTTCTTAAACGCTTCCCTAAAATCGCCTTTTTATTTGAATAATTGATACTTTAAGCAAAGTTAATCATTGATTGTATACCTTGAAATTGTGGAGAAAAAACAAATTTTATTTTCAATAATTAAATTATTATTAAAATTTTAATATCTCGGAGGGCCCGTTTGTTTCGTATAAGTATTTTATGCAAGTTTACAGTAAAAATGTCTCTGTCGGTATAATTTCACCCCTTCCCCCGGCGAATGTGCATGTTTACATATTTCAGTGCTGTAGTATGTGTGGTACACTAAATAGACTCTACATTTGGTATAATTGTTACTTAATGGGAACTTGTATT
>JANEYF010004156.1:0-308053 GCA_029963845.1 Rhamnusium bicolor
GCTCTTCCCACACTTGTATTACAATGTACTATTGTTTTTTATTTTAGTATTTTTTCAAATAACTCAAATATTAAAGATTTTTTAAATACAGATTGCCTCATAATTAAGTATCTTCCTTCAGAGAGGGTAAATGAACACAGAAAAGTTGATTATAGTTTCTGTGTGTCAGCGATGTGAGCACATTAAAAATGAAAAAAAAAACAATTTGGAGCAATACGTTTATCAGTAGGTACATATTTTTTAACTGTGGAAATTAATATCGTAACTTGTTGAGTATAATTAGACTACGGATTCGAATATTGGATTTTAGGGACGGATATACTAGCAACACGTATTTTAATCCAAAATAAAGTGGTATAAATGTTAGTCATTAATTTAACTTTTGATATTCTCATAAAACCAATACACTTTTTTATAGCAATAACTAAATATCGTAGTCTCTTCCTTATTACAACAAAGTAAACAAATAAGCGAAGGAAATAATTACACTGGCAGAGAAAAAAATTTTTTTGTAACGTACCTGAATGGCATATTCCACTAGAATAAAGCTTTCTGATTACAAAAATGACAAGCAAAAAGTCGTAACATGTAATGTTTTCTTGTTAAATTAATAAAACATTATGGGCAGTTGATAAAATCTCTGTCTTACTATTTGGCTCACTTTTATGCAGACGACGCCCAACTCTATCACTGTTTCTCGCCAAATGAGACAGATAATGCCTGTGCCAATATTAACGAGGATTTAAAACATTTTGTTGGAATGTCTGAGGACCACTGTTTAGTTATAAATCCTAATAAATCTAAAGTCATGATTTTTTGGTCCTAGGCATTACAGAAATGAAATAAATAATTCTGTACAAATTTATGTAAAAATATAATAGAATCAGTGGATGAAACGAAAAATTTGGGAGTCATATTTGATACTAATCCTAAGATTTAAAACACACGTTAACAAATTAGTACAAAAAGCGTATAATGCTCTGAAATTAATATATGGTAATCGGCATTATCTACCGCAGAAAACTAAAGTTGCCCTATGTGAATCTTTAATCTTGTCATTACTTAATTTTGCTGATAGTGTCTATGGTCCTAATTTAACTAGCTTGTACCAAGAATAAAAATACAAAAAATACAAAACTCTTGTTTAAGACTGATTTTCGGTATTCGGAGACGAGAGAATCTCACATAAACTGAGGGATATAGGCTGGTTAAATATGGATAATAGACGATTACTTCATGCAGCCTGTTTATATCATAAAATCATAATAAACAAGTCTCCTCAATATTTACATAGGAAAATAAAATTTAGAACCGATGTGCATAATCTTAACGTTCGGTTCAAAGGTTTGTTAACTCCTCCTCTTCATCGTACTGAGACATTTAAAAGGTCCTTCCGGTATCAGATATGCAAAGTTTTCAATTCTGTCCCTTGGCAACTAAAAAATAACAATCCAGCTCAGTTTAAAACCAAATTTAAATAATTTTTTATTTACAAAACAATGTCAACAATAAAATATTTAATTATGTATCGTTTTATTTTAGCTCCAGTATCATGTCTATATTCCGTCCATATTTTACAGTTGCATTATTAATTAATTTTAATTAGACAGCAGTATATGGTATTTTTATTAATTGTTAATAATTAGAGGATTATTTTTGTTGTTAAAGAAAATTGGTTGTATAACTACATGTTTTTCTTTTCCAATGGTTAAGTGTAAGAAAAATGCTGTACGAGTTCCAGTAATTTAACTTCGCCGTTTATTATTTACCAATACACTTGTTGATTTTCTAAATCTATGTATTTAATTGTAAAATTTATGATGGTAGATATAATAATGACATTTTTTTTTTTTTTTTTTTTTTTTTTTTTTTTTTTTTTTTTTTCGGTTTCCCGATGCCGGTCGGTCCTCCCGTGGCCTCCGACGCCTCACGGAGTCGCGCCGGCGCATCAACTACAGCCACTCCCCGCATCCCGCAGGGTTAGATGGACTGTAGATACCAGAATCGTGTGCCTAAGTGAGACGGAGAGAACCCAGAATGACCGCCTTCTGCATTTGACCTGCCAGCCACTCGGCTGGTTTTTGGCAGGCCGGTATGATCTTCAGTTCCGAGAGCAGCGTAGGCTTTATCTCTCCGAGTACACCGATAATAAGGACGACCATTTTGACCGAGTAGCCTGGGTACAGCACTTGGAGCTCGTACCGGAGATCGCGATATTTGGTCCGTTTCTCCTCCTCCTTCAAGGTGATGTTTTTCTCAGCAGGTGCGGAGAACTCGATAACATACATCACCTTGAGTTGATGGTCGAGGAGGACTATGTCAGGCTTGTTGGCTTGGATTAGCCTGACAGTCGGGAACGAGTAGTTCCAGTAAATCCGGCATTTCTCGTTCTCGACAACGGACTCAATATCTCCGGGGACGTAAGGCAGCACTGGTGTCTGGTCTACCCCGTACGAGTGCCGTAGATGGTAGTATAGCACTCGTAAGGCCGCGTTATGTCGGTGGATGTAGGCCGAAAATAATGACATTATTATTTTTTTTTTTTTTTTTTTTTCGGTTTCCCGATGCCGGTCAGTCCCTCCCGTGGCCTCCGACGCCTCACGGGAGTCGCGCCGGCGCATCAACTACAGCCACTCCCCACATCCCGCAGGGTTAGTGACTGTAGATACCAGAATCGTGTGCCCTAAGCAGACGGAGAGAACCTAGAATGACCGCCTTCTGCATTTGACCTGCCAGCCACTCGGCTGGTTTTTGGCAGGCCGGTATGATCTTCAGTTCCGAGAGCAGCGTAGGCTTTATCCCTCCGAGTACACCGATAATAAGGACGACCATTTTGACCGAGTAGCCTGGGTACAGCACTTGGAGCTCGTACCGGAGATCGCGATATTTGGTCCGTTTCTCCTCCTCCTTCAAGGTGATGTTTTCTCCGCAGGTGCCGAGAACTCGATAACATACATCACCTTGAGTTGATGGTCGAGGAGGACTATGTCAGGCTTGTTGGCTTGGATTAGCCTGACAGTCGGGAACGAGTAGTTCCAGTAAATCCGGCATTTCTCGTTCTCGACAACGGACTCAATATCTCCGGGGACGTAAGGCAGCACTGGTGTCTGGTCTACCCCGTACGAGTGCCTTAGATGGTAGTATAGCACTCGTAAAGCCGCGTTATGTCGGTGGATGTAGGCCGAAATCGCATATATAGGGCATGCAGAAAGTAAGTGCATGAGCGATTCCGGCGCCTGATGGCAGGTCCTGCAGTTGATATCAGGAACCTCTACACGCCACACGCGGCTACGGTAGACCAAGGTGTTGATAACACCATCTTGACAGGCCATAATGAATCCCTCGGTCTCCGACTTAAGCCCTGCTGACCTTAGAAAGGCGAAGGTCAGCCTGGTCGATAAACCCAGTGTTTCTATGTTCTTATAGAAGACACCATGCTGGGGTTTATCGACATGCTGCCGAAACAGATTTTCCTGTTCGGCAGCTCTAATTCGGGCTTTCAGACGATTTGGCTGAAGTTCGGTGACTGACTCAACATCAGCACCTCGCCGGCCTCCTCGCCTGATGTCAAATGCGAGACCGAGTTCATCTGCGGCTCTTTTTGCTGCCTTGAACAATCCTGCTCCCACTCCTACAGTTTCATGATGTTTTACGAACCGCAAGAGGGATCTGAGCTCCTGAGTATGTTACATGCCATACTCAGTACTACTCTGCCATGCGTACACTCCAGGCTCAAGAGTCCTCGGCCCCCCGTTGACGTGGGAGGTACACACGAGGAACGGACGATCTAGGATGAATACTTCTGTGAATATTCATCATCTTGCGGGCATCTCTGTCTAATTGACGCAGCTCATCTACCCTCCACTTTACTACTCCGAAGGAGTAGAGCAGAATCGGAACGGCAAGCATATTAGTTGCAGACACCTTGTTCTTCCCCGAAAGTTCGGAAGACCAAATCTTTCGGAGGCGGTGTCTGTACTTGCCGCGGAGAGAATCTTTTATTTGTGATACATCCTGGATGTGCCTTTGTTGCACACCCAGATATGTATAGGTCTCTCCGGCATCCAGATGTCTTAGGATGCTTCCGTCTGCGAGCTGCGCATCTTCAGAAAATTCCCCGCATCGTCCTCTCTTGAGGTGGACGACTGCACATTTGTCCAACCCGAACTCCATACCAATTGCCCGCGTATATTCTTCGACCACCCTAAGAGCGTTTTGTAGTTCGCGCTCTCCGGAGGCATAAAGTTTAAGGTCATCCATATAAAATAGATGGGTGACCTTATGCCTCCGGTCGCTGGGTGGCCCACATTGATATCCGCGGGTTTGGCGGAGCCCAACAGACAACGGCAGCAGTGAGATGCAGAAGAGGAGAGGACTCAGGGAGTCACCCTGGAAAACTCCTCTCCTAAATGCCACCTGCTCTGTCGTAACCCGCTGTGTACCTGATGTTATGGTGAAGCGGGTCTTCCAGAGCGGCAGCAGCTGTTCTATGCATCTCACTAGTGGTGCTGGTACCGCAAGGCATTCGAGCAAGTACAACAATAGCTCATGTGATGTTGTATCAAATGCCTTGCGGTAATCAATCCAGGCCATCGATAGATTCCGCTTGTATTGCACAGAATCCTGTGTAATACAGCGGTCTATCAGCAGGCTGTCCTTGCAACCTGCCATGCCCTTCTTGGAACCACGCTGTTCGTGTATCTGCTGGAAGACCGGATCAACAGACCTCAGCGTCCTAGCATACAAGATACGTGTAAATATCTTGTAGCAGGAGTTAAGGCAAGTGATCGGCCTATAATTCCTCGGGTCGGAAAGATCCCCCTTTTTGGGGATAAGCACAGTACGTCCCTCGACAAACCAGTCCGGAATCTGCTGCCCCTCGTTCAACCATAAGTTGAAAACTCGCGCCAGACGGCGGTGAGTGGAAGGAAATTTCTTCCACCACCAGTTGTTAATGCCGTCTGGGCCCGGGGCAGCGAAGTTCTTGGTACCAACAAGCGCTTGTTGGACTTCCTCCGTACTGATTGCCGGGCACACTTCTTCTGGCTCTTCAAGATGTCTGTGGCACAGAGCCTCGAAGTGTGCTATTGCTGGAGTGTCGCTATTGAATGGACGCGTCGTTTCGTAGGTTCCCTTCCAGAAGGTTTCGACATCTTCTACAGTCGGCGGATTCTCGACAACACGCTGTGGCTCTTGAAAGAGGCGGGAAGGATTCGTACGGAACAAAGTGTTTTGTTCCATACTCCTGACCCGCCTCTTCAATGTTTTCTTTATCGCCATGAGCGCTCGGATCCTATCTAGACAGTGCTGCTTGATGGTAAGCATCACTGTCAGATTTAGAGTATGGTGTTGACGTCTTAATCCGGCTGCTATGCGCCGGATTCTGGGAGTAAAGACTCTACCAGTCGTCTTATATTCCACCACACTCTGGATCCGAGAAGCGTGTTGTCTGGCCGACTGTATTTTGCCCTCGATTTTTTGTACACGCCGCTTGGCTTTCTCGACCTCGTGATTGGTTGACCTCTCACGGGGGACGAGTTGCTTCGCGGCGTTGTACACGGCACAGTTGATTTGCCAGATGTCTACATCCTCCGGAATTTCCTCATCGATGACCGCGTCCATTCTAGCCAGGTCTTGTGGCTTTAGGTTAGCCCTGGTGTTAAGGCTAACCCTCGTCCTTAAGTCTACGTCGGTGAACTCTAAAGGATGTTCCCCATCAGCTGGTAATTGCCGCGGTGGGACTGCGGCTGGCAGTTCTTCCAGCTGACGGGGTGCCCTTACGTAACCTGTCCTGCGCAAGAAGGATACTTGATCTCTCAGGTGTTGTTGAGAGAAGGCGCGATGCTCTGGATGCATTTCGCACCAAAGTGCATGCAATCGCGCCATGTATCCCCTTCGCTCAGGTTCGCTACTCTCGCGGCAGGTCAGCAAGTCATCTTTTAGTTCCCTCGTCCACTTAAAGCGTCCATGTACAATTGCGGTGTCGTTATCGTTTGGACCGTCCGTACATTATTATTATTATTATTATTATTATTATTATTATTATTATAAAACTATTGTTAATTTTACTAATCTATTTATTGCTATATCTCAATGATGTATACAAGTTTATTAGGCTTACATAAATATATCCACAAACAGAATGATTTCTGAAAAACATATGCTCAGTTAATTTTTTTTATGTGGGGGTCAAATCGTCTCGTTTTAAGAACTAACAGTAATCACCCATCAGGGCTGGATCCCATCGTCCTTGATAACGAATTTCCTTTGTTCTAATATTTTGATGAAATCTTTCTCCTTGCTCGTCGCTTACTGCATCCAAATTTTCAGGAAAAAAATTTAAATGAGAATGCAGAAAGTCAATTTTTAAAGACATAGGCAACCAAGCATTTGGAACGAATCTAAAAGTTTGCGTATTAGTTGCTTGTAGTTCTCATCCCTTGTTCCCTAAAAATCTCCTGACTATGCTTACAAGTGGGTTTCAAGCTCTGAGTTTCTATCTGTTGAGTGTTCCTTTTAAATCTGCATCGTAAAGCAATTTTCTAATTTGAGGATCAATAAAAATGCCTTTTTAAATTTGGCATCACTTAATTGGGGAAAAAGTTCTCTTAAGTATTTAAATCCTTCACCCTTTTAATTCACAGCCTTCGCAAAATGTTTCATTAGCCGAAGTTTAATATGAAGAGGTGGCAAAAGAACATTTTTCGTGTCTACAAGGATCACACATTTAACATTACTAGTTCCTGGTTCAAATTATAACCTTTCCGGCAAAATTCTTTTCACATAATGTCTTTTACTTTACGACCATTCCACAAACAAAGAAAACAGCAATATATTGTAAAGCTTCCTTGAAACCGTACTAAAATGGCTAGTACTTTTAAATCGCTACATATTTATTGGAATATGCCTCAGTTCTTGATACACAAAAATAGCAACCATCGAAATGATTGGTGGGTTCTCGCCATACCATTGGAACAGCAAAAGGCATGCGTTTTCTTTTTTCCTTTCATCCACTGCACTAGTGACACGCCACAACTTACACAACAAACGTGGGGATCCCATTGCTTGTCTTGATCTCCGACTAAAACTCCAAAATATAGAAAATATTCCTTTTTCACATTTTCAGACAATAGCCTCGTTTGTGACTGCGCAAGAAATTCTCCACAAATGTAATAACACTTGTCAGGTTTAGTTTTGCAACTTCGACGCGTTTGACTAGACGTTTTTGTGGTAACAGAGTTATGTTGACAAACGAAAACACTTTCTAACAGGCATTTGGAAGGTCAAAATAAAACTGATATTGAAAATGTCCCACCTTGTTTAACTTGCTCTTTTAAAATTGCCGACCGATCATAACATTTATTACCTGGCAATATAATAGGGTCTATCGTGTTCACACAAAAATGGTACGTATTAATACTTGTTGGATATTTTTTAGTTCATAGGGAGGTATTAACAATATAAAAACAGTAGTGTGAACTATGTTACAAATATTGTGCGGCCAGTCTTATTTTAGTTATTTAGTACAGGTACAAAAAATAATTATTTCTTTAACTTATGGAAATCGGAAGGTGGCTGTAAATGGCGTCAATTCATTAGGTGATTAGATATAATATTATACAGGGTGTTTCATAGGGAAATATACATACGTTAACTGTGGATGTGGGAGACATAGGTAAATAATCCATGGTTAAGGGGTCTTCTATACCAAGAAATAGGTTGTTTTATCGATTTTGCCAATTTTTATCTTGAGCTTAAAATATGCCTATTTTAATCTGGTAAATGTGGCATGTTTATAATTTCTATTCATGTGTTTACACCGGTATCCTGGATCTGACTCTGATATTGACGTCGTATACTATCCAGATCGGACTCTAATAATAATTGAAATATAATATTGTACAATGTATCTTATACTTGTAATTAAGCGTATGAATCTATGGTTCATGCGCATTTTAGTTTACAAGAAAAAAGTTGTTACACTCACACTAATCACATGAATGGATGTGTAGGTGCTTCATCTTACTGATCATTGCGTTCGTCTCATCTAAGTCCTTTGGATTTTTCGAATTGGAGGTAGGTACTTTAAAGATAAAATTTATGTAACACTTGTGAATACTTTAGATGAGTTGAGAGAACGTATCGAACTCGTTGCTCTTATCCCAGTGGCCTTATACAGGGTGTTACAAATTTTAGGTCTGTTAATTTATGTGGTGATTCTAAATAAAAAAATATGAAAAAAAGTTCCTATAAACATAAGTCCGGAAATCCATAATAACGGAGATACAGCCCTTCAAAGTGGCTTAAAAATTTGTTTAAGGTTTTTTATCATTCGTGATTTAAAAACAAATAAACTAAGATGTTGAGTTGAAATAAACTTGTACAATTGACAGGAACTGACAAGGCCTGATTCTGTACTGCACTACAACATTTATTATTTTCTGAAATACAAATTTTATAAATAACGTAACAGTGATCTGGCTTCATTATTTGAGGATCTTCTCGAACCCAAATCCTATTGTACCGGTTAAACATACCGAACTTGGTTATCCTGGATTCATTAGAAAAGAGAATACCTTTTGCAAAATCGTTATCTTAAACTTTGCTACAACATCTAATCTAATATCTTCTGTCGTGATGGTTTCTTTCGGGGTAACGTTGAGCATACAATGTCGTGGCTTCACTTCCATTTTTTCTACATTGGCCGAATATTAGTAATATATCCACTTTCTTATTTTGTGAATAACGAAAATTTCCATTGTACCGTAAACGCAAAATTAATTATTACCGCGCAGATTGTATTAAATTATCTGTCAAAATCTGCAACGTTTTTCAGCTTCCATAGCCACCTGTGCCCTACGCCCTAACTTACAAAACAGCGTAATTTGTGTTTGCTTTTGATAATATTGGATATTCCTATATAAAACAATTTAAAAAAAGTGTCATTTAAAACAACAGCGTGAAAAGAATATAATCGACTAAATATTTCTTATTTTGTGAATTGATAAAAAATCTAAATAATAATTTCGTATCAAGGCAAACTTACGAATAAATTTTGTCATGAATATTTCTAATAACTCTGCATGTCCCTAGGCTTCCTTCTTTGCAAGTTTGCTTGTCTACCTTCAAAACTATAGAAAAAATATGGATATTGACATTTAAAAATTACACACAATTTTCACAGTTGTTTCAAAAATATCGTTTTTTTTTGGGAAAAATGAGTCAAGTTTTCAGGTAAAATACTATATTTGAAGCTGTTTCCTTTGAAAATATTCTGTGTAATGTTCTAGACTTATTCCATGGCTAACTTGTCCAAACTATTTCCTCAGGGTTCTGTTTCATGGCCTTCAATGGGTAAAAGTAAAATCGGCTGCTAGTGTCGAAAAAAAAATTGGGTTTATTATTCTTCCGGTCAAATAGGAAGTCACAAATGTGTTTTTTATATGTCAAAATATAACAATTAAAAGTATATGAAATTTCATTGAAATCGTTTAAAAAACAAGGAAGCTATAGTCTTGAGTCTTATTTGTGATTCACCCGGTATATATAAATATGAAAATCAATTTCTGTTCTTCATTTTCCTAGATGAATAAATATTTTTGCGTTCATATGATAAAAATGCTCAAGGATACCCAACAACCTTATCCCTAGCTTCTCGGTGCAGGTGCAAGAGATCACATATGCTCTGGCAGGAGTTCCCCAAGGAGGTCCTCCCTATGAATACAATATTTCATTAGAGGAGGCGGCGGACTAGCGGCTCGCTGGAATAAATCTCAGACTCGGACCAGAGTACGGCACCCCCGGGTCAAATTCAGCTGTCCTCGGATCGCCTAGTCGGAAAACTGCTACTGTTTGGCCGGTCTCGTGTCTCGCTTGACGTGTCACACACATTAGCAATTACTTTGGATAGAATGTTACTAATAAACCTATTTATTTTAATTAAATGACCGATGCTGAGGAAATCAATCGAAAATAACAATTTCTTAGTGATGGTTACTGATACTGCGAAGTCGCTATTGCAATAAAATATTTCTTGCAAAATGAAAACTGTTTTTATCTTCTCGAACAGGAATTTGTCATTTGGCGTCTCATTGAAAAATGTCTGCAGCTCTTGCCTCGTAATAATTTTGAATTTTTTTGATTGGTACCCATCACTATTTCTCTTAAGTAAAGTGGCCAATTTCGAAAACCTCGAGATAATATTTTATTGTCAGCGTCGAAATAATATTTGAGTCACTTGACCAAGGTAAACTTACGCTCACACTTTTCTTCGATTTAATAAGAGTATTTGATTGTGTCAGATATGAATTTTTAACAAAGAAACTAGTTTGGGAATAAGAGAGACTTTAAACAAATGGATTTTCTCATTTTTATCTAACAGAAAAATTACTGTAAAACTAGGAGTAAACTCTTCAGCTACTCATAACGTCAACTTTGATGTTCCCCAAGGTAGTGTGCTTTCTCCATTACTTTTCTTGCTTTTTATAAACGATCTAGAATTACATTTACCAAATGACATAACGTTAGTAATGTTTGCCGACGACACTGCAATAAGTATAACAGCGGATACACCCAGTGAACTAGAAAGAAAAGCAAATGTAGTTCTGGAACAATTTTACAACTGGTGTAATCGAAATAAATTATTAGTAAACACATCTAAAATAAAATACATATTAGGTATTTCACTTAAGAAAATTATATCAAAACTCCACGCTAAAAATAAATATACATTGAAAAAAGTAAACAACACGAAATTTCTCGGAATACAAATCGATGAAAATCTCTCATGATCTGTACAAGTGGAATAGATATATAAAAAAAATAAATTCAGCCAACCTCGCAATAAGAAATCTTAAATATGTATGTCTTAAAAATTTACTTCGCTTTAGTATATCCCCATTTAAAATATTTAATATTATACTGGGGCATATCAACAAACGCACAGCGGATATTTATTCTGCAGAAACGTATAATAAGACTAATTTTCTCAAAAATTGAATGGTAGAAGCCGTTACTTTGTGATAATCAATCATAATGATAGAATAAAAACACTTTTCTTTGTTTTTTATCACTGTTTTTAATATAACTAAGCGTTACTGCAGTTTCGACACTCAACGTGTCATTTTCAAACGATTCACAAACTGAATGAAGACATAAAGGAATTTTTGCAGATTTATACCTAAGGTGACCTTTCTAAGTATTTGACAATAATACCTACTTAAACCCTAATTAACATAAATTGAGATTACAAATCTAATTCTGGTTAATCCAGGATTATGGCATAAATATATCAAAAAGAGGCGTATAATATAAGTCTAACTGGTCGTTAAGAAGGTTATTAGGTTGAACGTAATTATATTTGAATATTTCCAATGATTCTAATAAATTTAATTTAAAACTTTTTTCTTGAGTATGTAAAATATTTAGGTTCTCTAATTTTGGAAAAGTGTGACCAGATTCTAAGATATGATTTGAAAAGGTTGAGTCGGTTTTATTGAGTCTAAAAGAACGTAAGTGTTCATTATATCGAACTTTAAATGTACGACCAGTTTGACCTAAATAAGTGGCATCA
Organism: Rhamnusium bicolor; assembly: GCA_029963845.1. Taxonomy (NCBI): domain Eukaryota; kingdom Metazoa; phylum Arthropoda; class Insecta; order Coleoptera; family Cerambycidae; genus Rhamnusium; species Rhamnusium bicolor. Next base: position 11,573 of record JANEYF010004156.1, read on the forward strand.
CAATCCGGGCATGTTAATTTATAAACTCCAGATTTCTCCAGATTATTAGTTTTATCTTTTGCATTAAATAAAAGGTGTGAAAGTTTTGACTGTGATTTAAAACTAACTTTAATATTATGTTGTGACAAGATGTTGGCAATTTTTTTCGGAAATATTTCCATAATATGTTAAAGAGACATATTTAGTACTTTCTTTATATTTGACATGTGGATAAATACTGTGGTAGGCTAATTTTAATTGTTTCCTATTAATTAAAGTTTCTATTGTTTTTACTTGGAAGCCATTGTTAAAAGCTATTGTTTTTATAGTGTCTAATTCTGTTTTTAGATCTTGCTCCGAAAGAGGTAATGTTAGAGCTCTGTGTATCATAGAATTATAAGCTGCCAATTTATGAGATATAGGACTGAGTGATGAATTAGATATTGTAGTATCTGTGAATGTCAGTTTCCTGTAAATATTAAATGTAATTTGGTTATTGTTTCGCTTTAAAGTTAGGTCTAAGAAATTGATTTTATTTTCTTTTTCTGTCTCTAACGTAAATTTAATATTGGGGTGAATATTATTTATAAAGTTTAAAAAGATATCTAATTGCCTAAATGTACCTGTAAAACAGGCTAATACATCATCCACGTATCTGTACCAAAATTTTATATGTTTTTTGGCCAGACAAGATGACATTATTTTTTCTTCTAAATGAGACATAAAAATATCTGCTAAGAGGGGCTCAATGGAGATCCCATTTCCAGACCCGTATTCTGAGTGTAATATTTATTATTATATTGGCAGTAATTTTGACTAAGACATAAATCGAAGGCCGCCATTAATTCATCTTTTACTAAAAAATTTATATGTGATTTGTCTAAAATATCTAAAATAAGAGACTTACATTCTTCGGTAGGAATATTTGAAAACATATTGGAAACATCAAAAGACACCAAAAAACAATTTTCAGGAATTTCTTCCTTATTCAATGACTTTATCAGTTCAAAAGTATTCTTTATTGTATGCTTAGGTTGAAATCTTGTTTCTCTTTTAAAGATAAAATTAATTCGAGTTCCTAATTTGTGTGTGGGACTGTTAATATATGAAACAACAGGTCTTATTGGTGCATTTTCTTTATGGTTCTTAATAAGGCGGTAAAGTTTGGGTGAACGGGGGTTCATACTAGTCATTTTCTTTTTTTCAAAGCTATTGAATAAAATATTACTATTTGATAAAAATTGTTTAGTTTTTTAATTGAAAATTCTTTGTGGGATCACTTTTTAATTCTGATAATTCAGATTGGATGAAATTTTGCATCTTGTCATCATAATCATTTCTGGGAATAATTACAGTTGCATTTGATTTATCTGCCTTTGTTAGAACTTCTTTATGTCTTCATTCAGTTTGTGAATCGTTTGAAAATGACACGTTGAGTGTCGAAACTGCAGTAACGCTTAGTTATATTAAAAACAGTGATAAAAAACAAAGAAAAGTGTTTTATTCTATCACTAATTTTCTCATTAAATCCTCTCGACTCGTATCTGCCAGTGTTTCAAAATAAAAATATTATAACGTTTTATTCCATATTTATTTACGAAGCCGCATTATTCGTTAAGTTAAACCAAAATAAATTTCCCCAACGTGAAAATCTGCATCATCATAATACTAGAAATGCAAATCTCATTCAAATAAATAATTTTAATTACAAAAAAGGACCATTTTATCTCTGTAGTAACATTTTTAATAAACTTCCCAACAATATAAAGGAAATCAAGATTGTAAAAAAAATTTAAGAATCAGTTGCGTGACTTTCTCTGCGTGAATGCATTTTATTCCTTACAAGAATTTTATAATCTAAATTAAAATTGTAAATAATTAATGTATGTTATATAAGTTTTACCTGTCCTGTAATATAATTCAGAGTATATTTCTAGCTATTGCTATTATTTATGCTTTGTTAACTTTTCTTGTGTGACGTTTCATATCTTGTATGGTTTTCATAAATAAAGTGCTACCTATCTATCTATCTATTTGCAATCAATGGGAAAGTAGCTCCCATTAGACACATCTGTATTTTATCGTTCTCCATATTTTTAGTGTTAATATTCTATTATTTTAAACAGTCTGAAAAATATTAAAGCAGAACATTTATAGACAATTGCTGGTAAATATTTATCAGTCACATCATATCATTCACATTCAAAATTCGAATAGTAAAGTTGAAGTGATTCTGTTTTCTGTTACCATCCATTTCGGGTGTACATACCACAGTTATAACCGTAATGTCATGGTTATTACCGTTTAGTACCATGCGGTATTAACCACTCTTGTCAGCCGAAAAGTATTTATATATAACATATCCGTTCGTAAAGTGTTTTTTTGACCGTCGCACAAAATTCTCAAAGTGCAGTTTTCTGTGTCATAAAAATGGATTCTGCATCAGAAAGTAAGTACAATTAAAATATCTCAGTATCAGATCAGTTTATTTATATGGTAATTAGTAAATAATTATCGAAGTGGAGTGCATTTTTGTACTTGCAACGATTCATAAACTCCACAAAAAAAGCGATAAGTTACGCGGTTGGTGATGGTTAGTCTTGAAACTTATTGGAATGTGTTCAATGAACATTTTTTTCGAAAGTGTATAAAAAATCAGCTGCATCTTTTTGCATCTTTGCGAGATATTGACCAAATTGTGCGCGAATGCACGGATGTATGCACATTCGTGCACCATAAAGTGGGCTCCTTTTGAATGCGTTCATGAATGTAATTCAGATTGTAATTGAATAAAATTAGTTTTCAAAGTCATTACACATTTTTATTTCATTCCCCAGATCCTAATTTTCCCGAAATAAATGAAACACATGAATTCGCTTCAATTCAATAATAATTTTAGAACTATGTATATATTTTTGACCGTAATTTTTTTGAAATTCTATATGGGATTCTTCATCAGCGACCCAAAAAAACTGTATACAAAGTTTTGTAAAAATGCAGCGATAATTGGCGATTTTTGGTATGTTTTGGGGGGATTTTATGGCCGCCATTTTGTTTTTTTTTTTCAAAATTCGACTTCGGATTCTTGATCAGCGACACAAAAAACCCCTGTATGCACAATTTCAGTAAAATAGCTCAATGCCTTTATATTTTGGCCAGCTTTTCGGCGTTTCCTTCCACTGTGCGTCGTGCGATTTGTTGAACTCTCCTCCGCTTCATCAGCAAAATCCACACTCATGTCAAAAAACAGCACTTTACGCATTTGTCATAAATAACTTTTTTTTTTGTACGTGCTAAAACAATTTTCTTTTTACAAATTTAATGAGCAAAAAATTGCGATTTTCCTTTTGCGTTAATTATGAAGGTCTAAATGGTAGACGATAGGAAAGTATACGGTGTGCACCCTATATAAGGCTGATATTTCTTACAAATTAGATCCTTTTGTTAAATTTCTCAAACTGAATTAAAAACAAATTAATTTAAGTTACCTTTTTTCCAGCTGAAGTCGTTAAAATTTAATTCGAACAGTTTGAGGAATGGTCCTTGCGACTGAAAGTAAGTGAAAACCTATTAATTAATTACAGAAAGGGTGTATAATTCTTACCTGCGTTTATTTTGGTGTAAACTGAACGACATTTAGTCGAGATGCCGTCTCGTAAACGCCACTGCCAGCTCGACCCCCAAGGAGAAAACTGCCAAAACTTTTCAAAGATAAAATTGAATATGTATAAAACTAGCAGAGCAAAATTCTCTAGGGCTGGAACAGAGCGCTCTGTCAAACGCTAGACTTTATAATGATGATCGCAGGAAAGACAAATTCTACTTTCCAAGAACTTTGAAGATAAATATTCCATCATTATTTATGTTTATTACTTATTTTTAAAACATAAATTATTTATAGTAGTAAGCTACGCTCAACCAATAAATTGTACCTAACGAAATTAGACAGTCAATCGCAATATCTTTTAGAATATCGATCATTATAGTTACTTGACTTTCAGTTTTAGATAAAGCATTTGATACCTGTCTCGCAATAACTTTATTTAAAAGATAAAAAATATATACAATTTTTTTCATTTGAATTGCTCCATCAACAAATTAATGGAATATTTATTTTAGTGAAGGTTAAAATGACCACTAGGATAACGAACTATCCCCTACTTGAAGTAGCAGGTCAACAAATAGAATATAACTGACACTGAAGTAAACAATAATTAGCATAACTTAATGTTAATCATTAGACAAGTTTATCTGGAAATAAATTGTGACAAATGTGAAGAAATCGGTCATTCTTCAGCTAACTGAGAAGCAATTATACCTAAACTAATAAGAACATTTTCAGCCAAACCGATTTTGCATCTAACAAACTGGAATTTCAATAAATAGTAAATACCAAACAAAATTTGGAAAATTCAACAAGTTCGTTGAAACCTGTGAAAAACAAGCAGTGGCAAAGAGAATTTAAATTAAAAATAGTTTGCAAGAATAATTGACATCTGAGTTTCAACGGTAGGTATTCGAAGAAGTAGACAAGTCTAAAATGGTAGTAAAAAAAATAGTTTTCCTTTCATTATCACACTAGAAAAATCTGTGTTTGGTCGTTTTCGGATTTTAGAGAAATTTATGAAAAATACTACAGTGAGGAAAAAACAGTATAGTGCAAAAATGGTTGCCATGACGAAGTCACACTCAGTATCCAATTAATAATAACGTACTGTGAATTTAAAATGTTAATATAATCCAAAAATATAAAATTCCAAAAAAAAAGTAAAAATTAGTGTAATGAGGTCATGATTTCGGAAAATGCAGAAGCCACCTATAATGGAATAATCCAAGTCCGAGGATTCAAGTATTCGTGTTAGAGACTTTTTTTAATCTGAGAACACCACTGGATTATGCACTATCTAAAATGGATCTTTATCAAATTTCGCAGAAAGTATTGTATTTTAAGAATTAAAAATATAGTTATGAATTTACTTGGTCTAATCAAGTAACTAGAGGAATAAAAAGTGAAAACAGTTACTGAAAACAGCTAATTTTATTATGTAGTTATGTACCATAGAAAATATTAGAATATTTGAAAAGTAAAATTAAGCTAAAATGTTTACATTAATTAATTATGAACTTATTTCTTCAAATTAAATTACCTAATAAACTTGGCTATGGAAAATCAAGTCCTGTCAGATTAGTATCTCGAGAATACTTAATAATTGTGCAGTTTGGTGGTGTAATTATGGAAAACCTTAGTGTGAGAGACAAAATGAAATAGTTCGTCTTGTCTGTGATGATAATAGTCGTTCAGCAAGAGAAGTAGGTAGCAACAAATATCGCAATAGACCTCGGTTAGCAGCAGTATTATATACTTCATAAAAAAAATTTTCAACGAAACAGGTAGTGTATGAAAGCATATTCTGAAAAATAGAAATAATCCACTGCGTGAGATAAGAAATTTTGTTCAGAGACGAAGACACGCTTACCACAAAATAAATGAAGTGATTTCGTCCAAAAATTCACAATACTGGTCATAAACGCTAAGAGACAGTATTCACAGGAAACAAATATATGGTGCGAAATATTTTACGACAGGATTATTAGTCCTTTTTTCTTTGAGAGCAATTTGAATGGAAATTTGTTTTTAGACTTTTTAAGAAATGAGTTTTGGGACGCATTACATGACTTACCATTTCAAGCTCGTTACAATTGGACATTTCAATTAGATGGAAGTCTTGTACATAATGCAGTTGTAATAACAGAGTAGTTGAATGCTAATTTTGAAAATCAGTGCATAATTAAGTGGCCACCGAGGTTCCCAGACTTTTCTTTTGGGGTGGCTTTAAGCAACAAGCTTAATTCAAGCCAGCAGGCAGTAGAATAACTTCGCGCTAGAATAACTAACATATGTGCAGAAATTAACACAGAATGATTGAGAAATATGGCAAAAAAATTATGCAAAATAAATATGAGAAGTGCATTGAAATATACGGCGGATTAGTGGAAGTAACAACAATTTGATTTGCGTTTATTTTCTTTTGACATTCCAATAATTTAATTGAATATTGTTACTAATAAAATTAGTTGTTTTCAACTATTTTTCAGTTTTGATTCCATATGTTACTTGATTGGATGAAGCAAATTCACAACCGTAATGTGAGTTTTAATTTGATAGCAGAATTCTTAAAATACAATATTTTTTACGAAATTTCGTGCAGACCTATTTCGGATTGTGCTTAATCCAGTGGTGTACTTAGATTTTAAAAAGACCCCCCCCATAAATATCACAATAGGTCTTGATTTTAGTAATGACGATTTATTCTAAAATATAGTTTCTCATGCTCGACGATTTAAAACAAAAACCGGTCAAATTATGATGATAAACACAAATTTTATGGGGCATTCAAGTTTCAAGTGATCACACTGTGTATTGTGTCAAGAAAGAATAAACTAGAAATAAAATTTTAGAAACATTTGGATTAAGAAAAGTTAAAGTAAACAAATAATAGGTTAACTTTAAAGTTTTTGTATTTGAATGTAATTAAACATCAGGACGGTATTAAATTAATCAAATATGGCAACAAAATATTTTCTTTCTTTAGAATTGTTAGACTTGTCGTTTTAAAATGTGTTTTGTAATATTAACAGTGAATACGTGAGCTTTTTCTTTAGTAAAATTTGAGAGGACGAATATTTATGTTAATTAATTTGTGTTTTTTTAAAACTAGATATTAATTAATATAATATTATTTTCTGATGAAAGTAATTTCGATTTCGTTTGAAAATTACTGGCGAGGTGCTTTTGTTATATCAATATCATTTATCATAAAGCTCCTACCAATAATTTTTAAGAATAATTTTATGGCTTTTTTATGAACTAAAATCTATTCAATTTAGTTTTGGACAATAAATTTATAAAATAATAAATCAGACATGGTTACTAACAACACATATTTTTATAGAGCATAATATGCTTTGAAATGACTTGTTAGTCGTTACTAAACATTCCGTAAATAAAAAAAAATGATTATCCTAAGAAAAAAGCCCCCTTGGCAATGCATCGCCGTAATCAAATTACCAAAAATAATTTGAACCACTTAAGAATAAATTCATGTTTCCCTTTGGCCACGATAAAAGAAGAACTACTCTCTAAACCTGGGATGAGATAAAACGCATTAAAGAAAACCAAAACAAAGAGACGCCACCAGTTTGCGGAAAGAGTGTACTACCGCCGTTGGTGTTACAGGAAATTTAAGTGAAAAGTTGCTTAAGACCAAAATATAAGACCCTCTTATGCTCAACTTTAATTGGCTTGGCAAAAATACACAATACGGTATTAGCAAAATTACCGTGGTGAAAAAATAGAATTATATTTAACGATATAATTTCTTTATTATAAAGTTACGGAAAGAGGTTTTGATCATAAAATAATAACCTTATTTTCATTTGACAGGGAGTGAAAGTATTAATTGCAACCAGTAAGAAAAAATAATACATAATAAAATATACATAGTGAAACCAGTGGTGCGGCGATTGGTGAATTATATGTTATGCCTATTTATGCGTCATTTTATACGTTGCAATAAATTGTGCAACAAATTACGTAATTAATTGCCACAAGAAATTGCCAGCAAGACAGTTTATCTCAGGGCTTTTACGCACAATTTTTCATACTACCAACTTGATTATTCTGTGGTAATTAGCATTATAATTAAATAGGTATTGTAAAAAACCTGAGTAACTGTTGTCAATTTCGTTTCTAACGTTAATATAAAGTACCATTTAATTTAAATATAAATGAGTATTCTACCTTAAAGAAACACGTTTTCTGAACGACATTAACAAACATAATCTCACAACTAACATTTTCCTTTTGTATCAATATATATATATTTTTTTAATGGCATTAGGGCGATTGACCCACAGCCAGACACTAATTTATTAAGTATTTATATTTATATATTAACTAATTTTTTTTTTCCTAAATATAACCTAAACCAAACGAATATAAAAAGTTTTAAATGGAACACAAAAGGATAAGGACAGGGACACACGCTTCTCGCCCAGGGGTCGATCAGGGCATTTATTCAGTACACATACACATTTAGTGAATAGATTGGGTTGAAACACACTGGGACAGACAAAAATGGGTGACAAGCTAAGCCTACTCTAAATTTTGATTTTTGTTTGATTTATAAATAAAATTAAACAATCTACAATTTTTTTTTTATTTAGTGCTAAGAGATGCAAAATATTGAAAGGGGTTTCTATTTTTAATTTAATTAAGTTGTTATAGTACATTAGACTATTGACTATGTTTTTTGCAATTAAAGAAAATGTGATCTAGGTATCCTATTTCATTACATTCTTCACATAGATCGGATGCTACTATACCTATCTTATGTAGGTGATAGGGGTAACAGCCATGCCCAAATTTAAGTCTACTTAGATGTGTTATGTTCTTTCTTGAATAATTACAATTATTATACCAGTGTTCTTGTGGGATTTCTTGCTGTATAAGTGTATATCGTGTTGGATTAGTGAAACAATATTCGCTCCATTGTTGTGACCATTGCTTTTTTAGTAGAGTTTTATATTTACCAAAGTAATCTTCTAGACATGGTGCATTATCTAAGGCTATTCCTGAAACGATACTTTCTTTGGCTAACTGGTCGACTTTTTCATTATTGACAAGGCCGATATGAGCTTTGATCCAAATAAACTTTATTATGTAATTTCTCTCAGTTAGATTATTTACTAGAGATTTAACTTTGAAGATATATGGATTACGAAAAGGGGAATTAAAATCCATATTATTTTTAATGGCTGTTAGTGCAGACAGCGAATCCGACAGGATTAGAGCTTTTTGGTAGTTTTGTTCCTCAATGTACTCTAAGGCTTTTATAATCCCCATAGCTTCGGCGGAGTATATTGAAGTGTCCTGGTTTAATTCATATTTTTTTTGAACGTTGACAAAGGGTACAAAAAAATGCACATCCCGTCCCGCTTTCACTTTTGGATGCATCTGTATAAATATGCAAATAATTGCACCAGTCAGATGTTATGTTTTTCAGGATAACGTTGCTTTCTCCTTTTTAGTTCAGAATACCTAGACGTTACTACATTTGTGTATCAATATTAAGACTATAATATTCACTGTTGGTAGCACTGAAATGGCATGAAAAATTGTTAGAAAATATAACCATTTCCAATCTGGCATTAGGCCTCTTGCACTTGCAGGATTTTTAAAATTAATTCATATATTCTAATATAGTCTTATTAAACATTAGCAATTATCAAATCTGTTTTAATAATTTCTACCTGAAAATTTTTTAAATTACTAATTGAACTTCTGGGAATATCAGATGTTAGAGGCGTGTCTAAAAACGCTGTCCTATTAGTGCGACGTCATCAGCCATGATACCTCGAGGTGATGAACGGTATGATACACTTGATTTTAAAAAAAACTGGTACACTTCTTTTAGCTATGTAAATCATTCGCTCTTTGATTGATATTAATAATCTTACAAATATCACTTTGACGTTAATCAGTGGCGTCATTATTAAAAATGGTTCGACATCTAAGAGATATTCAAAAATTTCGAATTGTTTCTAAAATTGAAGATGGTTGGTCCATAAGAAGACTTGCTGCTGAATACAATGTGAGTAAAACCACGATAATGAGTGTTAAAAAACAATGGGAAACCAACCAAACGGTATCCCGTAAAGTAGGTTCCGGTAGGCCCAGAAAGAGCAATAACTAAGAAGATGAAAATCTTATAAATTACCTAATAGAAAACCCTTTTCAGACTGCTGTAAATGTAATTTCAGAGACAAATTACCCTGCTTCGGTATCTACTGCTTGCAGAAGAATAAAACTACAAAGCGACTTGAAGAGTTGTTCAGCGGCTAAAAAAATACAAACTTTCAGAAGAAAAGAAGCAGGGTAGGATTATTTTTGCACTCAACTATGTAATCAATGATGAAAACTTCTGGGGACAAGTTGTCTTTTCTGACGAAAAAGTTTTTAAATCCTGTAACGATGGACATGTTCACGTATATAGGCCTCCTTCCACTAGATGCGACGAAAAATATACTTTCGATCCATAAATATCAGGAAGGTTTTCAGTCAATGTCTGGACTTGGATGAGCCTAAATGGGTTAGGTGTGTGTTGGAACAGTGGTGGTCATCTCAATTCCATTAAATATATTGAAATATTAGACAATATTATGTTGCTGTCAGTAATAGAGGTGTTTCCGGAAAATAATTTTATTTTCCAACAAGACAACTGCTCCATACATACGGCCCATCGTGTCAGGCAATGGTTTCTTAATAAAGACATAGAGTTGTTATCGTGGCCATCTAAAAGTCCGGATTTAAATCCAATTGAAAATGTATGGGGACTAATGGTGAAACATATAAGAAAATTAAATAACCATCCAAATAATGCCCAAGAATTGGAAGGGATAATTGAAGACGCTTGGGAGAACTTGTCGCAAGAAGTTGACCTTGCAAGAAATCTGATTTTGTCCATGCCTGCAAGACTTCAGGCAGTTTTAGACGCTAATGGAGCAATGATAAAATATTAGTTAATTCTGTATTACGTAATTGAAGTTCATTTATTTTATTTTTTTTATTGTATTTTTATGTTCAGTTTGCATTGTTTACATTTTTTTTAATCCCAAGTGGTATTTTTGTGTTCTTATTTTAAAAATAGAATTATCATTATTCAGTTAGTATTTTAATTACAACCATTAAGAATTATCCGTAACAAATATTATTTTTTAAACAATAGTATGGCAGGCTTGAAAATGTTTTGAAAAAAGTTATTTTCTAATTATTTTTTAAAATTCCATTTGAATAAAATAAAAGAAAAAGGTTTAATAAGTTTAAAAACAAAGAAAACCGATCTCCTCCAAAAAAACCCAGGTCCGGGGTAAATCACCTCTTCTCCACCCCCCTCTCGACATGCCTGGCCAGCCCTATTTACAGACATATGCGCACAACTAAACTATTAAGATTTTCGTTTACAAGAGTTGTACCAGTTTTTCTTTAAATCAAGTGTACCTAGTGCTTGTATTAATTAAGTATGGGTACTTGTTTCCCAAAATTAGTTGGTAGTGATCTCTGGTCTGCGATATTTATACACCATGATCTTATTTGATTTTAACATGATAATGCGAAAAGTACCTACTATACGATTCAAATGTATCGAACCCGCACTTTATCCATAAATATATTAAAAACGGTGAATGAGAAATTTTTTTAAAAATTACATTTCAATATTATGCCTATTGTAAACCACTCACTGAAATTTTAATAACTTAATTTGAAACGTTACGAAGATTCTTTAATTTATGCCAAAAAATATACCCATTTTTAACGGTACATTCGCAAGATTAAACTTTAAGTGGTCATTTTTCTGAAATCACTTATTACTTTTATGTAAAATATTCTAGTGGTATTTAAATGTTTTTTTTTATATATGAAAAAAATTACCTTTGTTAGATATGTGTAAACATTTTATATACACATCGTATGTATGTATATTTAGAAAAATATTTTTAACGTCTCTATCGTTTTCAAGTAAACATAGTGAGTTTGCGATCGAAATCTATTTAAATAATAGCATTTGCTAAAAAATAGTCTCACCGCAAATGGGATAATTGACAACTCTGTGTCCGGCGATTTTCAGTAACACTCAATAGGCTCACACAAAATCCACGATAGAAAATATCTTCGTTGTGCCACAAAATAACATAACCGTGCCATATACGTTACACATTATTTTTTATTGCCTTTGCATATTTATTTTTAACATTATTATTTTTTAGTTCCTTTGTATCCCGTTTAACCATCTTCAACTAAAATTTTCTACGTTTTCGGTTTATTGGAACTGGACATAAGTTTTTTTCTGGCGTTTTTGTTGAAGTATTTTCACATATCGGTACGATGCATCAGCAATATTATGATAATTTAGAAGAATTGGTCATTATAATTACTTCACTTAAAATGTCACAACACAATCACAAATAGCACTACTCGTTTACACTTACAACATGCTTTGCCTGCTTTCTGCACTAGAACTAAAATCTTGAGACATCACCTCATCGACTTGCCCGGTCGGCAGTGTTTGCACGCGTAATAAATTAATTCAAACTTTAATGAATAACTTATGTAAAAGAAAAAAGAAAAAATCCTTTACACATTGTTTTTTTCGTATTATGTAAAGATTCCAAAAATGTCAAAATTATATTTTATGCAATTCTTGCAGGCGTTAAATCTCAGCAATTTTTGATATTACACGATGCAATAAAAAGTTGTGAAATTTATTGCGTCGTCTAAAATGGCGCTAACAATCGAAGCTTGGGACCAATGCCATATTTTAAGATGATATAAGTAACAACATTAAATGAAGAAATTTTTTCAAAATCAAATTTATTTTAGATGGATTAATTTTACAAATTTCAAAATGTCACTCTTTACAAAAAACGTTTTTTTTTAACGAAATCTGAAATTTATCAATAAATATTTCTCCTGATTATAAAAAAAAATATTTTGTTAATATTTTACAAATTGTCTACAAAATAACCTGGTTGGGCAAGTCATTTTTGCAATTTTTTTCGTCAACCACAATCGTAATTTTTTTTTGCAGAACATCATTTAGTCTTGGTAGTTATATTTTAAAATATGGCATGGGTTCCATGCTTCAATTGTTAGATAATGGCATAACCATAATTCACCAGCTGCCGCTGATTGAAAAATATAATGTGCAATTTAAAATATAATTACAGTGAAAATTTAACGCCTACGTTTTTTAACTAGTGTTTCCTCTAGTGTCACCATGGCAACCCATGTATTTTTTTGGACATTTTTTTATACTGGGGTACCCTGTAGAGAATTATAATGGAAATTTTTTGACAATCATATAATAATTTTTTTGACCTTAAGCGTGACTTAATTAATAATTACAATTAACCAGTGTTTATTTGCTTTATAAATTTAACATATTTGAACAAATGTGAACAAATACCTAATAAAATGATTTATTTCTTTTTACATTAAAAATGATTATAATTTTCAGTTACAAATTTCAAGTGTTTCTGATATTCTTCTGTAACCTTCTCTCTTCTTAATGGTGAATAGGCTAGACAAGGAGAAATGGTATTTATTAAATATCTGTGTCTAGTAAAATATATATAATATTTGGACACTATTTTCTTTAATTTTGGTAATGAGCAATTGAGTTAAAAACTCTGTATTTTACCAACAACTGTAATTACACAGATATATCATTTTAAGATTTTGCATAGTTAATTCTTTCATATTATGTTGAGTTTAAATTACTACAATTTGTAGAAAATCATATTTTAGCAATTTTTTTTTTGTAACCAATAACGATTAGTTTTATTGAGGTATAAATTCTCTATTTTACCAACTGTAGTTGTACAGATATATCATTTTAAGATTTAGCATAGTTCATTCTTTCATATTATGTCAAAGTAAAAATAAATTTGGGCATTATTTAATTAAATGCAACTTGGTGTAATTTTTTTTACCGATTACACTCGAGGTTAAATTAAAAACCGAAAATTTTCCTCGAAAATATTTTCGGAAATAATTTAACCTTTAGTGGTATTACATGTGCAAATATTTAATTTATTTTCAAAATGTGCCTACAGACACACGAAAGAAATTTTCTTTAATCCGAACTAAATATACAGGTTGTGACACTTAAAATACAACAGTTGAGATAATTTCCGCTTAAACCGGAAGCGAAAAAATATGTATGTGATACGCACTTATAATGAGTGGAATATCACATGTCCATTTCCGTATGGATACAGGGTGTCAATTTTTGTATTTTTTAAATTTTTCGGCCATAACTTTTTATTTCATGCTCAATTGTGTTTTTTATTTTCTAATTCAGATTCCTCAGAAAAACATACATAATGTAGAATTACTTCATTTCGAAAAGAAAAGCAAAAAATTAGACTTACTAGAAATATTAAAAATTTAGAAAGCTTCCAAAAAAATAAAAAAACGGTTACAAATGAACAACAAATATTCACAGGTCACCACATTTTAGATAAAGTAACTTTTCTAGAAATTCCAAATCTTTCAAACCATTTTTATTAGTATAAGTTGCCAGATTTAACATTCAATATACAAATTATAATTTAGTACTTCTCATCTGTACTCTTGATAAGTGCCTAAAAGCCGAAACACGTGCAGAGTGAAAATATAATTTTGAAACATTTAAAAAGCAAATTTTCTTTGTTTATTTAAAACATACATAAGTGTAGTTCTGGAAATTCCCGGGTGAAAAATCATAGAATGAAATCGAGTGAGGTACCTGACTTTAATTATTTAAAATTGTTTTTGTATTCATTTATTATTTTTTTTTTTTGGTAAATATGTGTTAATTATTATTACAAATCATAATGAAATCTCCAGAAAATTGTACAAGTTCTTTCATTATTTTGGATATCATCAGAAGGAATGCTCGAATAACATGGAGAAAATATTTAGCTGAAACTTAGCTAAGTGAAATTTGGTACGTAGAGCAAAACCTACGATTTGTACAAGAAAGTGCTTTTAGAAAGTTGTACCATTTAAAATAATATTCACAAATAAAGCAGTTATAGGACCTTCCCAAAATTCGTAAAGGTCAGTTTTGACCTATATTTCGAAAACAGTGAGATATTAAAAATTTTAATAACTATGATCAACTAAATTCACCTGTGATAACTGAAAATAATGTTCTCATTTGTTTAAAAAAATTCAGACCCTAGCTGACAAGCGGATCAGATGGAATATCAGCTTTCTTTTTACGTGACTGTGCGTTAATATTTGCAGAACCCCTTTCTAAACTTTTTAATTTATTAATAAAAATGAATACTTTCCCTCGCAAAGGAAATTATCTAAGATAATCCCAGTTTTTAAGAAAGATGATCGGTCTGAAATTGGTAATTATCGGCCAATTGTCATAACTTGTAACTTTGCAAAATGTTTTGAAATGCTATTATTTGATTATACATTTTCTCATTGCACTTGATCACAGATACTCAACATGGTTTTGTTAAAGGCAGATCAACTGTAAGAAACTTATTTTGTATGACAGAACTTTTAACTGATGCCATTGATGAGGGATTTCAAGCCGACGTGATTGATACTGATTTCTCGAAGGTCTTTGACAGAATTGACCATGATATACTATTAGATAAGTTGATTAATTTTGGTTTCTCTCAAGAGTTCCTGACGTGTATATCGTGGCTGCATTTCTGTCCAAGTATCTGCTACTTAGGGTGTTCCCCAGGGATCGATATTAGGACCTCTTTTTTTGTTTTATTTATCAATAATATTGTTGATAGTCTAACAGTTTCATGCCTATTATATACTGATGAGTTGAAAATATTTTGTAGATTTGCAAGTATTGATGACTGTTTCGAACTAGAAGAAAATTTAATTTTTGTCAAGGACTGGTGCATAAAAAACAATTTATCTTTAAATTTAAAAAAAGTGTCGTACTCCACCAAAAAATCTTTGAAACATTTCGATCTTTGATAAAAAAGTTGCCCTTTAAAAGTCACATTACTTATATTGTCTCAAAAATTTACAAAGCTCTAGGATGTATTATCAGAAATAGCTGTAACTTTGAGAGTAATAATACACTGAAAGTACTATAATGTACCACCTTTGTCCGCTGTAATTCAGAATATGCGTCAACCTAATTACGCTACATATGTTGATCAAAATAAAAGTGACCAAGGGCCAATCCCAAATAGCCCGCTTTATTGGTTAGTGGGTCACAATTCACCGAACCGTGACAATAGTTTAGGTATAAATAGGATACATTGTTAGCATAAGTTTAGTTTTAATCATCTCCAAATGATGCCAACTTGGGTGACGAAACACCCGTCGAGTGCAGTATATAGTGTTTTGGTGTTTCGTGGAAAACTGCATCAGTGTTTTCTTGTATATAAGGAATTATCGTTGTATATGGATATTCAGGGTTTTATTGTAACGGATTATTAAGTCTATTCTCAATATTTACAGGAGTTCTATGAACAAAAAATTCAGGATAATCATTATTTATTAAAAGCTCTTTAATAAATTGTTCCCATTATTTAATATTTGATCGTTAGATGAAATCTTTTCCATGTCATACAAACAGTTGACAACACCCCTTTTAACATTAATTGTCTGGTGAGATTTAAAATTTAAATATATATTAGTATGATATTTTGGTTAAAAAAAATTTATAAAACATTTGAAACTAGTGTACACAGAAAAATAACTCATACTAATAGATACTTATTTAAATTTTAAATCTAATCAGGCGATTAATGATAAAAGGGGTGTTGTTGAATGTTTGTATGATAGGGTAAAAATAATTTCATCCAATGATCAAATATTAAATAATGGGAAAAATTATTAATGAGGTTTTTATATTAATAATTATCATGAATTTTCAGTTTCATATTAAAATAAGAACACCGCAAATACGCAACTAGGTAGAATCTAAAATAAATGTAGAATATATGTGAATAAAGAAATAAAACAAAAAATGAGGCCTCTTGAAGGATTGCACTTAAGAGAAACAAGAACTCCTTAACTGTATTAGTTAAAGTTAAAAAGAGATCAGAATTCATGAGAGTGCTAACGAGTTTAGGTGCACCAGGCCCTGTGGGTATGACGAGGGTCGTCCAGATCTTAAGGGTGCTGTAGGAGAGGGCCCAGGGTGGGTTTCGCGTTTGTCCAGGGGCTCGAAAGGGTGTGTAAAGGGAGCCACTGAAGGCGTGTGTTTGTTTTGGGGCAGCGAAATGAAGCATTCCTTTACAGCGACCCCCAGAGCTCGTAAAGTCCACTTTATGATGATAATTACCTTCTGGCCAGGTTGCGAGAAACTAAATCTCTTGCAGGACACTGTTCAGCTTCACTGAAATTTTATGGCTTTTAGCCAAAGTTGTAAAGAGTGATGCGGTTTTATTTTGTCAATTGTTTTTATATAAAAAAAAGATTTACAATTTCACAGAAAAAACTTCAAAATTTAAGTTTCTTGTATTATCTAAAATTAGATAAAGTATACGAAAATGTTTTATTTTATAATTATGGAACTGTATTACTGCAGTAAAGATAGGTTTTGTAGCAAATTAGTCAAAGCAAGGAATTTGGTATAAATTTAATACTTGTCTTTGTGTTAAACATACTAAAAATCCTCTATTATTCAATCTGCGTTACGGTCGCCATTTTTCGAAAATGGTGGTTACTTGTTTATTAACCATTACAGAAAAAATATTCTGCTCAGAAAACAATATTTTTTCATTCATTATATAATATATTCACGTATTGGCTTCGGAGGAAGGAACACTTTATTTGTGCATTTATCAGAAAATCTTCTTGATGAAAAGCTTGCGTGCCCTGAAATCTCAAAAAATGTATTTTTTTTTATTTTTGCACGGACTAATAATAAAAAAATTGACCAGATGTAAAGTACCTTTATATTCGTTAGAACCGAAGAATCGTAGACAGAAAAGTTATTCAGAATAACAACTTGATTTTAAATAGGAAGTATCAGAATTTTTTATTTGTTGGGATTTGCATAACAACTGAGAAGTACGCATCTATTTTAAATGTTTAAAAACGTGGTATAATATCTAAAATATTCTAGGATTACTATTCTAACGACTGTTATCAATAATGATGTTAATATAAAATTTTAGCTGTGTCGTCTGCGATGTTTGCAAATTTATAATTGTAGAAACATATTTTTTTGCATTTTGTGTTAAAAATAATCTCAGAACATCCATTTTTTTAATTGTAATTTAATCAGGGGTAGAATAACTGAGATATTATCGTGTAAATGAGAAGGGACCTTAATTAAAATAAGTTAAAATTGACAAATTTCTCCCGTGTCAGATATGATTCAATGCTTCATTCTTCTTTCCCTTTCATATACCTAGAATTTCATTTAAAGTAATTTAATACTACGTTACTAAAACAGAATTTGCAGGTGTTCATTTTGTTTATGGATTCTCCAAACGAAATTCTGGAAATATTCTGTTGGTATGTCTTAATAAAACATTGAGGATAAGTAAAATTACCTCAAACATTTGTTGATACTCCACAAAAAAAGAAGTTTCAAGTTGAAATCAAATATTAACATAAAAATGCCACAAGGCAATGTCCTAGGGACCTTCCTTGTTACTGTTTACATTTATAATATTCTCAACCATCAACAGTCTCTTTTGCAGATGATAACATACTACTTACTTTTAATGCTTGCATGTGTAACTGAAGAACAGGTGCCAAGCTACGTATAATGTTATATCTGGGCTTTCTACAAGTTCCGGCCTCAATACTAGTTATATTGGTTGTATATATTAAAGATATATGAATACACACACCACACACATTTGTATGTGGTGTGTTTATTTATATATCTGTAATAGGATCTTTTTTATATAACTGCCGGCCCTGAAAAATGGCAAATAGTTCCGCTGCCTACAATGTGTCATCCCCTTGTTTATAATAGTTGGATAACCGAATGCACTTTTTAGATGACACCGATAGATGGTTTTCATTTTTGATTGAAGTCATGCTGAAGACTGAAGATTAGTTCATTAGACCATTAATTATTGTAATGATCCACCTAAATTTAAAATCGACACTGAAATTAAATAAATTTAAAGAAATCCTAAAGAACCCTTTGCTGACTCTCAGTTTTACATTTTACATTTTAGATGTTAAGGTGCCTACAGACACACGTACATGTGTCTTAAGACAAGAACGCACATTTAACTACGCGTGTTCATGTACGAGGTATCCATATTACCTACACACACTCTTAATTCTATTCAAGGGGCAACAAAATATATGTCCGACAGGTTTTTAATTGAAATTTTGTCTACACACTGGCGTACATGAACGTGCTCTTATATTTTAAGATGTACAGGGTAAGTCAAATAAATATTAATCCCCTGTTATTTTTCTTATTTTTGACCTAAATGGTTCATTCAAAAAATAAACCTGATCAAATTATAATGTAGAGTTTATATCTGTTAATGCTTTTCCTAAACCTGCGTAAAACATACAGGGTGGAACAAAAAGTATGATTTTTTTTAATGGAATACCCCGTATATTTTTACATATTTGAATTTGCAGATCTATTCTGATTAGAAATATATATAATTATAGCATGATTGGTCCAGTAGTTTTTGAGTTATTACCAAACACATTTTAGAGAAATTGATACTAACAATGTCGCATAACATAATTTAATTAGTGAGCTAGGAAACAAGTGGATGCAGAACAAATAGAAAATATTATTGTATAACAAAACAAAACAAATTAAATTTACAAACGGTAACGATAGCATAATAAATGTATCAAACGAACACAATCTCACATTTCAGTAACATAATATATGAAAATAAAATAATTATTGCATCACATTGTATTTTCTACATAACTTCCATTATTTTATATGCATTTGAAACATCTCCTCAAGAAATTAGTTGTAACTTTTTCAAACACCGTCTCATCCGCATTAATCAAATTAATGGCCTCTCGTATCAGCTCTTTAAGTTGCTCAGTATCCCCTGAGAGTTGTCCACTATAAATATTATTTTTTAAAGCACACCAAAGATAAAAATCTAGAGGATTTAAATCGAGATTCTTCGCGGGCCAGTGGATTGGACCATTTTTTCCAATCCAAACAGCATATTTTTGATTTAAATAGTTTGTGACGGGTCGAACATTGTGCGGAGGAGCTCCGTCTTGCTGCCACATTGTTCTTAAGCTTAATAAAATTAGCAAATTATCCAAGTATTCCTCAACTTGCTGTTGCAGAAGATCGAGATAAACTTCACCAGTCAAGTTTGTATTTATAAAAATAGGTCTAATTATTTTATTTCTGTGTATCCCACACCACACATTAACAGTTTTACGTTCCTGCTTTTTTAATTTTTTCAGCATTCAAGATGTTCTCTGGTCCAATGATAGTGTTATGTCTATTGAATGTTCCGGCTGTGGAAAAGGTAGACTCATCGGTCCAAAAAATATTCTGTAATAAGTCATTATTTGCATTGTATCTCTCAATTATTTGTTGACAAAACAATATTCTCTGTCGACAGTCGTTTTCATTCAAGTCCTGAACAGGGGTAATGTGGAATGGTTTTTTATTTACTTTTAACGTCCGCATAACACTTCTCTGACTTAAATTTAATTCTTCAGCTACCGAATAAGTAGACCGATTTGGCTCTTCTATGAAAGACAATAAAATATTCATCTGCATTTCCTCATCAAGAACAGTCTTTCTTCTTCTTCTAGTTTTATTTTTTTAATGAATTAGACTCACAAAATTTATTATAAATTTGCTTAAATGTCATTTTAGCAGGCGGTGCCTGATTTGGGTATCTTCGTATAAACTCTGCTTTTGAAGCAGTCATGTTTTTATTACAATATAAATATATTTATAAAATCTTACGTCTTTCTTCCAGATTGTAATAATGCATAATGCGTGTTTTTCACCACAATATCAATTTGTTTAATAATAAAACAGCCACACTAATTGTAGATAGACTTAACAACTTTAACAGTTATACAAATTCACTAAAGTTTGATTGTTTTCATAGCCTACCATCATTATTAGTGATTTATTATTGGAAATAAAACTGATTTAGATTTTTGGTAATAACTCAAATACTACTAGATCAATTATGCTATAATTATATATATTTATAATCAGAAGAGATCTGCAAATTCAAATATGTAAAAATATACAGGGTGTTCCATTAAAAAAATTCATACTTTTTGTTCAACCCTGTATATTTTACGCAGCTTTAGAAAAGCATTAATAGATATAAACTCTACATTAAAAATCGTTCAGGTTTATTTTTTTGAATGAACCATTTAGGTCAAAAATAACAATAGTAACAGGGGGTTAACATTTATGTGACTTACCCTGTACATATACGTGTTTGTAGGCACCTTTTTGTTGCATTTATTAGTTTATTTCTCTTTATTTATTTTGAAAAAATAATTTTGACAACAAGCATATATGTATGAATATGTGTAACTGGTAATAAACATGATCATTATACATTTATATCAGTGGCGAGATACTAAAGTCGTTTATTAAATTCGCAAATAAATTAAATCCACTACACTTTCTTTGTAATTGTGAGGCAAGAATTGAAATGGCACTCTACATTTTCTTAAACACTGATTTAAATGATGGAAAGAAAAAACATCCCTAACTTGATTAAATCGGAAACAATAAAGAAAACTTTAACAACTTCCGTCACGCCTAAGTTGATGAACAAAATATAAGACATAATCAAAGTTTACATAAAAACGGGATGCGTGATTGCTGAATATTTGTACTCAACTAAATGGCTTAGTTTGAGAACTCTATTACGATTTATGTACTGTGATGTCTTCATTTTTTAAATGAACACGTTACTAAGTGTTTTATTTTTACATAAAACGAAATGGAAAAATAAAACTATGAAATGAAAAACGGCAAATACATGCGTTAACGAGATTTATACTATTTGTTTAAAAAGTATCTTTGGAGTTTTAAATTTTAATGCACTATTATTAATTTGGAAGAATCTTCCCAGTTTATTTTCATTTAATTTTTTAAAAGCAACTGACTGCCATTATCTGTTTACGATATATTTTTTTCTCCTCATCTTAATGTAAATGTAAATTTACTATAACGAAAGAGTAGAAAGAGGAGCATCAAAAATCAAATTTATAAGGCAAGGGGAAATAAAATGAGGGGTAAAAGGTATCGATCATAATTTTGAATGTACAAGGTGAGTCAAAATGGAGGGGACACTCCACCTTATCTATTTGAGCTATCGAATTTTTTTTGCGGAGGTTATATGGGATCATTTAAACTACATATTGATGCTATCGGCAGTACCAAAACATTTCATTTATAATAGCTGTGGAATTATATTTGGCTTTTTTGTATATATTTCAGTAGCATGTTACAACTTTACAACTATAGGTAACAATAATTTTATTGTAGAAGGACTTAAAATAAAATCTTTAATTTTAGAATAATAAATTTTAAAGCACTATATTGGCTAAAATTGTTTTAGTATGTGAAAAGAATGAAAAGAAAATACTAAATTAAAAAGAAAAAAAGATGTCAGGATTTAAAAACAAAATAAAGCTCCATTTATTTAGATTTTTAACCAAAGGGACACTTCATATTTTTGGACTTTTCTGTTGTTGATTGATTCTTCACAATGCAATGTCATTTTTAAAGTTAAAGGAAATAATCTCTTGGAATTATTCACACCAATCATAAACATCGATTTTGCAAAAGATATACTAATCTTAAATTGTTCAGTATTATACAAAAATTTACAGTAACTTACAGTGCTAATACCATAGAACTGCAAATGCAGTTAAAAATAATAATAGCACAATATTTATTTTTTACAGGGTTATTCATTATAAATTGTCCACCCCTATCATTGTTATTATTGCCTATAGAAAAAAAAGTTTTAAATAAAAGTTGTGTGGTTATGACTGAGTTTTGTTAAAATGCTATCAATAGTACAGTAGCGTGCAGATTTCAGGGGATACAAAAAAATAATATATATTTTTAATAGGCTACCCTGTATATTATTAAATTTTTGAATGATCCTTTATTCCTAACTTCAAAAATATACCATGTATTACCCCTACCATATACTGTTTTGGAGTTATTAAACGTCGAATATCTTAGTTAAATTGGTTACTGTAAATATGAAAAAATTAACATTATTAAAGTCAGCTATGAAAATGACAACTATTATGTTTGATAAGTGACATTTCTTTAATGAAATAATCAAAATGGTTTACAGTGAGGAAGAAAAAACCAAATATTTATACAAAATAGATAACAAAGATTTAGTTAGGAAACTTAAATATAAATTAATGAAATTCATAAAAGATGTTCGATGTGTCCACCATTACTGTAAATGCATAATTTATAACGTCTTCTTATATTTATAATTGCGCCAGAAATGGCTTTATTATTTACATTCACATTGTTTATTTCAAGTCGAATCCTGTAATTAATGACTTGAATACTATTGTTATTATTATTGACAATGTCTCTTAGAAATCCCCCAAAAAAATTAATTCATAGGGGTCAAATCTGGACAGTTAGGTGGCCATTTAATAGGTCCATTATTCCCTAGCCATATTGGGAATACATTATTCAAATGATCTCGAACAGGACAATATGCGGAGTTGCCCCATCCTGCATCCAAATCATATCATCAAGTTCGGCTTCCGGAAAATTCTGCAAAAGAATATTTTCTGCTTCTGGGATAATTATTTCCAGATAAGTAACTCCAGTTAAAGTATAATCATAAAATATAGGCCCAACAATTTTGTTTCTGAAAATTCCACACCTAACGCTAACAGTTTTCTTCCTGATTTTTCATTTGTTTTATCAATCTTTTCTGTTGTGCTTGTTTTCCCACGACTTTCGATTTTTCTATTAAAGAAAAGGATGATTCATCAGTCCATAATATTTTAGTAAAAATCGGGATCTTCATCCAACTTTTGAATCATCTGGTGGGAAAAGTCCAGCCTTTCCTTTTATGAGCCTCTGTTAAAACTTGTACGGGTAAAATTTTATATAGTCTGTAGTTGTTATTTTTTAACGTACGTTGGATTTTGGAATAACTTTTACCTAATTGATCGACTGTATTATTTACACTACTTTTGGAATTTTCTAAAAAATAATACAATGTTTCAAAAAAAGTCTATTCGCTAATAAATATGGATGGGCTTACCTTCAAAATGAAGCAGTATATCTAGATGTTCTTCTTGGTTTGCTTGAACTACACGCTTTTTTCTACTAAAACTGGAGGTATTATTCACTTTTTGGTAAATATTTTTGAACGTATTTTCTGATGGTGTTGGACGATTTGGATACAGTGCCCTATATGCTCTTTTTACTGCACGTTTATTTTTATTATTTTGTATATAACAAGTAAAAGTTTGGACTTTTTCTTCCTCACTGTAAACCATTTTGATTATTTCATTAAAGAAATATCACTTATCAAACATAATAGTTGTCATTTTCATAGCTCACTTTAATAATGTTAACTTTGTCATATTTACATTAACTAGTTTAATTAAGATATTCGACGTTTAATAACTCAAAAACGGTATATGGTAGGGGTAATATATGGTACATTTTTGAAATCAGGAACAAAGGATCATTCCAAAAATTTAAAAATATTTAGGGTATCCCATTTAAAAAAATATTACTTTTTGTATCCCCTGAAATCTGCACGCTACTGTACTTGACAGCATTTTAACAAAATTCAGTTATAACCACACAACTTTTATTTTTCAACTCTTTTTTTATAGGCAATAATAACGATGATAAGGGGTGGGTAATTTATAACGAATAACCCTGTACCACTGGTAATCTAATTGGCTGCTCAAGCAATATTAAACGGTAATTTGCTATCTTGCCTTTTAATCTTACATTGAAAAATAAAACAAAGCTAATAATAGAAATTTAACAAGAATCGTGCTAGAATGCATCACCTAATTTATTGTTCAAACCATAAAGAAAATTATTCAAACTTCTGTTTTACTTCAGGCCCATTAAATAACGTGTACTTTTGCTATAATAGTAAAATATAATACTTCTGCGTTCAGTTACTTATTGGTCATAATTTTAGACAATTATTACCATATAATGAGATACAGAAAATAACTATTTATGACATATTATTTGATTATAATATGTATAGAACTACGTTTACAAAATTTCCTTGTATAAAAGAAACAAATACTGTAAAAGAATCTGGATTTTTAATTTGTGATGCGTAAGTTATGTGATGTGAAAAGTGATGATTACAGGCCGCAACTCAGGTAGTCATTTCAGTTACGGACTTACGTAGAACTCTCTACAACTAGTAAAATGAGAATAAATATTGTGAAATGCAATGGTACACGATATTTTTAGGAATTAATTAATAATGATCTTATCCCCTGCTATTTTATTGTATATTGCTAATTCATTGAAAAAATACAACAAACATATTTATATACTCGGGCAATTTAAGCTTTGTGCGATGGTAAAGGGTCTGTTATAAATTGAAAACACCTATAATATCTCGCAGTTCAAATAAATAAACAGGGAGACATATGCGTAAGACAGACCCCCACCGCATATATACATCGCAATTGAGCATTTGTGGGTCCAACTATTCATAAAAATTTGGCCTATACGCATGGAAATTTTTCACCAATTACCTCAGCTATAAGTAATATACAGTATCACAATTTTGTTTTGTTGACGCAATGCATGTTTCGTATTATCTACGCCAATTTATTTTCCAGTGTTTTTGCTAAATGCTTAGCGTTCATCTAATTTTGGATATTACAAAAATCACCCGTCAAAAGTATAAGGTAAGATATTATCTATTTTGTATTTACATCATTTTTGCATATGAGAATATTGATGTGTTCATTCACGAGCTGATTTCGCTCCTGATATTTACGAAACAACTACCTGAGCTGCGGACTTTAGTGATGATTTAGCTTTAGACAAAAATGTATTATTAAAAATAACATTAAAAATACTATACAGGTTGGTCTCTTTTATAATATACACCATTGGGATCCCCTAAACCTGAAGGGATTCAAAGTTGGTCAAATTACAAAAAGGTTGCACGCTTTCATGCTCTTTAAGGAACTTGAAAAAAATCGCTTCGTTCCTGGAATGTCCTTAGAAAACTTTTTGCATTTTCTTATTTCTTCCATATCGTTTTTATTACTTGAGTGAATGTAACGACATTCGACAGGTTTACATAAATCGATATGAGCTATCCACTGGACGTTTAGAAAATTTTCTAAACCTACTAAATCTTCATCTTTTGATTTTCTTATGGGCTCCATATTGAATTTTCTAATCTTTGGATACAAAAGAATACGATTTTAACGATGTAACATAATATGGTTCATTTGACTTTGTTAACTACCTTAAAACATTGATTTAACAATCTATTGACAAAATCGAGTAATCATAAAATAACAAATTAATACATCCTAATATAAAAATAGAACAAAGATCTAATAAAACAGGTGAACTAAATCCGCGTAATAATTTCTAGGACATCCACAGTTATTCAACAGAAACGAATTCTGGATGCGTGTGAAAACTACCCAGTGTTGAGTACTCGTAAGCTGCCCACAATAACCAATTTGTATCGAGTGGTTATCCACAAAACATACAGGTAAAATGAACTACATTCTATTAGGACATAAGAAATTAAAATTTTACGTAATGATGATGATGATGACATTCAACTTTGTGTTAAAGTCTGTAGATGCTTGATGTTAGATACTATATCCAGAGAAATATGGTATCTAGAATCAAGCATCTCCAGACTTTAACGCAGTGTAGTATATCAATCACTGGTGAAGATTTTATGATATCTTTGTTAATTAACAAGGGTATCATAAATTCTCAAAATCCTCACCAGTGATTGACGAAAATACCCATTCAATATAAAAACAACCGTTTCAGAAGCAGTGGTCTGTAAACATTTGGGCTAGAATATTAAATAACGACGTAATTGGTCCACAAGTTAGGCCTACTAGTCTTACTTCGCTATCGTATTGATATTTTTCATTGTTTACCACTATTACTCGAGAAACTAAACGTATGGTGCCAAAAGGTTGGAGCACCGTATATTTCGGCATGGTAGTTAGAAATTTTTAAACAACAATTTTTCTGGCTGTTGGATTGGAATCCGTGGACCAATTGTATGGCCATCTCTTCTATCACCTGATTGACTATTTTTTTAGAGACGTATTTTTATGCTGAACGAGGCATGATCACCCGGTATATTGCTATGATGTAAAGTATATAAAATTGACAAATATTAATGAAATTCTAAAAATTATATGACAAATCAAGTGTGTAATAATCCAGAAATATTGGAAAAGCTACAATTATTACGAATTTTATTTGTCAGGAAAAATCTGGATAATTCAAGACTTAAAAATAAACAACGAAACTTGCAGTAGTCATTCTTAGTATATCCTTTTTTTCTTAACATAGAAAAATTTTTCAGCAAACATTGAGTGTGTGTTTGTAACATAAATTAAAAAAAAAAAAATGCTGCCAATTACATGGGGATCAGAACTTCACTGTAGTAAAACTTGTCTGTGGTGGAGTTTATAATAAAAGTAATTTTTGACGTTTCAAAAATGTCACATTTTTTGAGGTGTCAAAAAAAGTCACATTTTGACGTTTCAAAAAGTCACTTTGAGGTTTCAAAAATCACATTTTTTGACATTTCAAAAAGTCTCATTTTGACGTTTCAACAGTTACATTTTTTGATATGGAACCGATTTGGCTTATCAACGAACTCAATCTCTTCCTTGACCTCTAGAATGTGTGTACCAAATTTGAAAGCTTTATCTCAAAAACCGTAGCTACTATCGCGAACCAGACAGACAGACACACATACAGAAAATTCTTTCTGTCTGAAATTTTGTGTATCATCATAATTCGTAGAGATTCTTCCAGAAATGCAATAAAAATTTTCAAAATTTTTTTCACGAATACATAACTTCCTCACTTTGAGGGGTGAGGAAGTAATTAAGTCAACATTAAGACGAAAATACAGACCAAAGTAAGGACACAAAGGCATGCAGGTGAAAACCTTCACCAACAAAAATAATAATTTAATTTTGATAAATGCTAAAACTAAGGTAGATTGCAGAAAATGCGTGGTAAATCATGGTGGATTGAGCACAATAAAAGTTTATTTGCAAAGTTATTATATTCGAAACGCTAAAGCTATAGTTGTGATTTGTGTTTTCGACGTGTCTAATTAAAAATAAATTAATTTGATATATAAGGGCTTAACCTGTAGTAGTAGTTTGTGTATCGATGTTTAACTTTCCTCAGCCATCACGTTAGGGTCAGTTGAATTAATTAGTTGGGAGAAGCCGTTCAAAACAGCTGACAATTTGAAAACTTGCCTCTAGAGGCATTGCAGATTTATATTTAATAATCAAACAATATGTTGTTGCTATTTGATGAAAGGCGGCTACACTAGCCGATCATAATCAGCAGTTATTAAACAAAGAAGCCAGTTAACCATAGCTTTAGAACTATATATTTAATCAATAGAATAAATGTATTTTGGTGTAGTGCTGTATATACAGGGTGTAACAGAAATGCATGTCAAATTAACCGGTAGATTCTGAACAGTAAATAAGGCGATACTATTAAAAAATCCCCCCTCAGAGCTGAAAATAAAAAAGGTGCTTTCCAAAAAATTTTTGTAAAAAATTATGACGTCATTTACATTCTTTTTGAATCATAGCCCTTATTTTAATAGTACGATTTGAAAGAACACATTTTTTTACGTGTGTCCGTTACATGACATATTTTTTGGGAAAAAATTACTTTAGATGTTTTTGAAAGTTTATGTATAAATTCAAAACAATCATTAAAAAAAATATGTAAAAATCATTTGGACAAATCAAATTACTAACTTAAAATTTAGTTGCAATTTTTGTCGGTCACAAAAAAAATTAATGAATAGTAATTTAATCTAAATTAAATGTTTAAAATGTACTCCGTTTATATCTTGACAACGTTGTAATCGACTACCAAACTCTATTTAAACATTAGCAATGTCATCAAGGCTTATCTCACTAGCTTTCGGCCGAATTAGCTCTTTTAAATCTTCTAAATTCGCAGATCTATTTATATGAACTTTGCTTTTTTAAGTAATCCTATAGGAGATACTTCAACGGGGTTAGATCGGGTGATCTAGCTGGTCGTTTGATGTTCGCTCTTATTCTGATCCACCTGTTAGGGAAAGTCTCATTTAAGTAATTTCGAACATGCGCCGCATAATGTGGGGGAGCATTAAATAATGTCGTTACGGGGGATATCAGGATTGTCTTGGTTTGGAAACAGGATTGCTAAGGCAAAAATTAACTACTCCTGAAGAAATTGGTAGTGTATTTGATAATTTGGCCGGGTGTTTAAAAAAAAGTAAGGACCCAAATCTATGTTACCTACAATACTACACCATACATTCCGCAGACGTTGTGTGAGTGCATCATTCAATGTGGATTTTTGCTGTGCCCAGTACCTACAATTTTATCTGTTGACAATGTAATTTAAACAGAATGTCAATTCGTTGGAAAAGAGTTTTTAGCAATATTAGTGGATTTCTGTTATATATTTATTATAACCTTATATAACTGAATCCGGCGACCAAATTTATCGTCATTTAAAAAAAAAAATAATAATTCATTTATTGCCCAAAAGAAATTATTCCAATTACATGACAAAATAATAAAAATAGAACAAAAAACAGAATAGCGTTTTAAAGCTCTACGTATAAGACATAACTTAA
Organism: Rhamnusium bicolor; assembly: GCA_029963845.1. NCBI lineage: Eukaryota > Metazoa > Arthropoda > Insecta > Coleoptera > Cerambycidae > Rhamnusium > Rhamnusium bicolor. The sequence goes on from JANEYF010004156.1 coordinate 40,973, forward strand.
TAAATATGGATAGAAGATAACAGAAATAATTACAGACACAAAGTAATATCTCGAAATAAAGAGAAAAATAGGAAAAAATAATGATAAGGTATAATTAAATAAATTAACCATTGCAATATTGGTGTGACATTTGTAAAAGTTCACCTTAACTGCGATGGTTAATACTATATAAGTCTGAAATTTGATTAAAACACATAATGTGCACGGGAGACTTTCTGAGAAGGTTAGTTCTACAACCGAAACAGTAAAATGTGCAATCTTGATGCGAGTTGAAGCTGTTTACATTGAAAATCAAATCAATCAGGTCATGTAATAATTTATATAAAAAATAAAGCTGGAATTAATTCTTCTGTATTCCATAGATGGAACATTAAATTTTAACAGCAAATCAACATGAGGGTATCCTCTTTCGGGATAGACACTGTCAGTTTAAAAGCAAAAAAAATCAATAACCTCCTTAAGAACAGTCAATGTAATTATTATGTGCATTATAATAAGGGTACCAGATAAATTAACCGTATTTAAGTTTAGAGCGAACTAATGCAAAATTGTAAGTGCTTGGCCTGATTTTACGCATGTATGAGCATACTTTGTATTTGGCTACATTCATGAGTAGCACACATAGTATTATCAATGCACTATCTCTCCAAACTATCAATTTGTGTTTGTAGATCTATAAGTTCATTGAGAGTTGCAACAGTGGCATAAAATTTTAAGTTACCAGCAAAGAGAAGATTGCTACAGTTTAAACTTTGTGTAAGATTATTTATAAATAAGATAAATAATAGCGGCCCTAGGTTTGGCCTTTGCGGAATTCCAGATGTAGCAATATATAAATGAGATTGAAAACCACTATAGGCAATATATTGTAGTGTCTCATTCAGGTAGGAAGTAAACAGAAGAACCAATTAATTGTTAAACCTATGTCCACCTAACTTATTTAGAAGAATGTTCGATTCGGTCTTTGAAAAATCTGGGTTGATAACATCTACTTGGCCTCGATTATCCAAGGAATCAGAAATAATCTGACATACTACTACCAGGTTAAAGAGGTTGAGCGTTTTTTTAAGAAAGCCACACTGCTGTGGTAAAATAAATGTTTTAATCTGCGGATACATCTGAGCATACAACGATATTTCAGGGATCTTGGGAAAGTTGCATAAAATAGAGGTGGGACGGTAGTTCTCTATGTTGCTTGGATAATTACATTTTAAGACTGGACACAGTGTTGCTAATTTCCATACCTTAGGAAATGTACTTCCTTAGAATGAAATTAAATAAGGTTAATAAAGGAGTAATAAAACGAAAGCAAAAACTTGGAATTTGATCATGGCCTGAGGTGATTTTATTTGGCAGTTTCTTTATGGCATCTCTAATATTATTTTCAGTAAGTATACCTACATCGATACAGGAAATGTGAGTGTAAATGGAATTATTTCCATTTGGAATAATTAGACTTTGAAAGATAAATGTTGCTGAAATAATCAGCAATACCATTTACAATAGCGATCGGATTTTCATAATTCGTTGAATTACAAATTATTATTAGGTATCCTCGAGGATCCTCTTTTGTTTAGGATGTATAACCAGAAATATTTAGGATCATTTAAAATATTCTTCACTTCATTAAGGTAGTCTTTAACGCTGCTCTTATTTGATTTTTAAAATGGGCACTCATTCTTGAAAATTCAGTATATACCGTCTAACAAGACGCCGAAAGAGCAAAAAATTATTTTTGAGGTTTTATCGGCATTTGTACTTCAGATATGTATATAATGTTATATTACATGGTTACATTAATAAAAGGAATACATACTTAATTGCCAATAAAGAAAATTAATAATTTCGAAATGTGGATACTTGGAAAACAGCTAATTTCTCTAGTGGAAATTAAGGCTGGGAATTTTCCAGATTTTAGTATTCCAATATTCGTTCGAAGAAATATTCGAATATTCGACCTATTCGGATATTCGAATATTCGGATTATTCGAATTATTCGAATAAGTATTTGAATTATTCGGATATTCGAATATTCGGGTATTCGAATTATTCGAGTATTCGGATATTCGAATAATTCGAATTATTCGAATACCTATTCGAATAATTCGAATATTTGATTACTCGAATAATCCTCGAATATTCATTATTAATAGGTATAGCACTGAATACTAGTGAATAGTTAATACTCGATTTGAGTATTTGGTTGGATAGACCACAATAATAGTCGTGACGTAATCCACTAAGCAGGCAATTTGATTTGCTTTCCATACCTACAATAGGGTATGTCTCCTGTACATGTGCTTTAAGGGTCAGAATTAATTAGTTAATATTTTATTTTTAGAGTTGAGCGCTATTGTTCACATTTAACTATTGAAGCTTAAATAAAACGAAAACAGAGCTAGTTTATTACACTTCTGTGTCATAACTATTTTTCCTTTTCGAAAAAAAATAAGTGCTCTAAAATTAGAATGTTTTTAAAAAAGACGCAGATTGTGAAGGTAAAACAAATACATGAAAAGTCAATAGTTAAATATTTACAGGTTTTCTAAAATTTTAAATTTAATTTTAACCCCTGCCTTAGTGCAGTAAGAATAGGGTCGAGGCGAGAAAGAGATGGAATGGTTTGACTGGGAGTAAAACGTGCCACTAATGTGGTCTATTTATATATTTGGATTTTAGAATAGGTACCTACCTATACCTACTACCTACCTACTTTGGTTGGATGCATATTGCATACCTATTCGCACATAATTTAATAATATATTTTAATATTCAAATTTACTCAAATATAATCGAATATTCGAATACTCGAATATATTCGAGTATTCGAATATTCGAGTATTAGAATATTCGATTATTCGAATATTCGATTATTCGAATATATTCGGGTATTTGAATATTTCGAATATTCGAATATTCGAATAATTTCCCATTAGAATAATTCGTATTCGAATACTCGAATTATTCGTATTTGATTCCCAGCCTTAGTGGAAATAATATTAACAATAATCAATTTGAATGAAAAAACTACAAAAAGCACAAAACCTCTGCGTTACACTGACGTGCTTAATTAGTGTTTGTTTATATATAAAAATTACTACCATTATGTTTCCACGGCACTCTATATCATGTAATAAATATTTTATATTTTTGCGAATAAATCGGAAACTACTGGATCAAAGTATAAAGTGTGTTATGTCACTGAAATCAGAATGAAATATGCTATTCAACCAACAAAAAATAAAAAGGGTGTTCCATTTAAAAATACAACTTAGGTATACCGGATGTAAATGAAAAGTGGCTAACCCCCTCTATTTTTATTGTTTATAGAAATAAATTGATGAAATTTTAATATGTCGTTATACACATAAAATTGCTTTAGAAGACAGTATTTCGTTGGCTTGGAATTATAGGGTTCTATGTTACAATTTGGTCAATATTGAAATTGAAATATACAAAGGTTCTCTGATATGTGTACTAATAACTCCCACAGTTCCATGTTGCTTTTTCTTAAAATATACGGTATTGTAACATAAATCCTTTAGGAATATTTTGTGTCTGAGAGAACAAAGTTATACAATGTAACATGTTATTACTGTAACATAGAACCCTATAGGTAAGTCCAAGCCAGCGATTTTTCAATTTTAATTCACTTCCGGTTTCGCTGGAAATTACCCCAACTTTCTTATTTTAAATGGAACACCCTGTGTATTTTTTACATTTTTGGAAACTACGGTGAATTCTGGATGTAAAAGTATACACTTTTCTTTGATTTTTTTACTTATTTCATTTTTTTAACGAAAATTTTAATTTTTGATTTAGAGTGCAATTATCTCAAATAAAATTATTTGTTTAAAATATCTGTTGTGACTAATACACTTAAATTGGGCTTACTGTAATGTTAATATAACCATTGTTTACTTGATAACTATTATGATAGCTATTTTAAATAAATAATTTTATTTGAGATAATTGTTTTCACAGCACACTTACTTTATGTATCGGGTTTTGTGGATCCTTATGGCATTGCTAAGTTATGGGTATCACTGTAATCGTAAAAATATGTATTTTCTAAATATCGTGAGGAACCACCATTTTAAAATTTGACAAATATGCATTTTTTAGAAAATTAGGTTTCTCACCTTTGAAGACTTCCATGTAAGAGAGTATTTTTTATAAAATATTAAATCAAAATTAAAAATACTGTCGTCTAATGCAATTTTATGTGTATAACAAGATATTAAAATTTCATCAATTTATTTCTATAAACAATAAAAATAGAGGGAGTGAACCACTTTTTATTTACATCCGGTATATCTTTTTCTGTTGACAGTCTTTTGTTTTTTCTGATGACAAAGAAAAACTTAGTAACGGAACGGGCCCTGTAATTTAGTTTTTGGTTCCTATTAATAACTTTAAAAATAAAAGAAATATAAGATTGAAATGTTATCAAGATAAAATGACCACACTGTACATCGAAATATCGGTGATGTCGGTGTATCTTTACAACACCCTATGAATCCCTTTCCTACGTTTTTTGTAATTGACATGCCTCATACCTCTTGTGTTGAATACCCCTTACTTCTTATTAACCCTGTATATAAGAGATTTACATATTGCACTTTTTTTTTACATGTTTTTATTTAAAGTTTATGTTGTTGTATCTGATTCATAAACGAGAACAACAAAAAAAGAAAAGTATATGCATATGAGAACGAAGTTGCTCAAAAGTAATTACGCTCGAAGAAGGGCAGTTAAAGAGAGACAGTGGACAGGAGCAAAAAGCGAAAAGCGCATCATCAGTACTAGTTATTTACGGTAGTCTGTTTTTGAAATGCTCGAGGTAGGTGAGAAGGTTATTAATGAACACAGACTTCCAACTTCCGAGTTCTCAAAATTAATAAACGACTCCATATTAGCTGTTATAAGCAACAGACAGCGTCGATTCGTCATTATTTTCCGCTACATTAAACACATACTTCATGCCGTTTCCTGTTCATTTTATTCAATCGAAACTTTCTCGACTTGCCATGGGATCGATTTGTGCCCTCTATAAGCTCTTATATGTTCTTGAATAACTTTATTTCGTTTACAATTTTCATTTGTGTTGAATCATGGGTGTCTAGAAATAAGATATATCAAATATCTGGGATTTTCCCTCATACTGCCTGATGATGTAGTAATTACTCATGTGGGACTACCGATATTTTTCGATCCACACAATATCTTTGTAATCTACAATAAATTTGTTTGTACAGGGTTCGGCAGAATGAATAATTTTTGGGTATATTTTAAATTACTTTAGAAACGTAAAGTAGAAACATGCCAGAATTGGTGAAAAAGGAAATTATTAACTAAGAAAACTGAATTTTAAATGTTGACCTCTATTCTACAGAAAGATAAACACTGCGCTGTTGACATTTTTAAGAACCCGATGCATCTCCAGAGGTAATCGAAAAGACAGGCAAACAATTGTTTTATCATCTGTATGAAGGGAAAAATAGTGAATCATTAAATAAACATAGATATCAAAGTTTCGTAGAATATATTACCAAAAACTTACCAAACCTAGGCCAAGCGCCGATTTACAGGGGAGAGGATGGCGTAATTATCCCTCCCAAGATTCTGTTAGCATTATGCTTCCCGTTATCCCTTTAAAAAGAAACTCGACACTGGAAAACCTTTGCCACAATGATTATTTTATCGAATTTACTGTTACTCAGTAACACTGTTTAAGAACACAGGTCTACAAAAATTTTGATGTTTAGGAGCTATCAGCTGTTTTTGATTTATTTTGAGGCACTGATCTCAAAAATAATGTTATTTTTGTTGCATCACGTCCAGCTTTTTTACAACACGGCATTATGCATAAAATGTATTGTTTCATAGGTATACTTTTGAAAGGTTACCGAATGGGAAATTTTTCGTCCTATTTTATCCCATGCTCCTTATAATTAAATGTATCACTAAAAATTGTGATCTGACAACACTATTTTACAGCAGGCTTCTCAGCAACACAACAGAGTCGACGCAGAAACCTGTCGATACACGTTCATTTATCATTGTTACATTGATCAGTCGTCGTTTAACCCCACTACTGGCGAGTGTTTTATTGTATTTCGCGGTTTTCTAAAATTATAAAATAAATAAATATGCAAAAAAGACATTGTGCAAACAATCCAAACAACTTTTGTTATATCTGTGGTAGTTATGTCGTGGCAAAAGCAAAGGCAAAATATAATTTCTTTTGTGAAGAACGCATATTATGCCTATTTTCAAGTACAAATTGGCGACCAAAACAAATCCTGGGCACCCCATATTGTTTGTTCTATTTGTGTATAAGCATTAAGAAATTGGACAAAAGGTAGGAAGAAATGTTTAAGTTTTGGAATTCCTATGGTATGGCGGGAGCCCAAAAATCATAGTGACGATTGTTATTTTTGTTCGTGTGATGTTCAAGGTTTCAACAGAAAAAATAAAAAAACAAATTTCCTACCGCAATGTAGATTCTGCTATTCGACCAGTTCCTCATGGACCGGATATATCAATACCTACCCTTCTAAAAGATATACAAAACGTCGCTTCGTCAGCATCAGAGATGTCGGTTTCTGACTTCAGTGACTCAGAGTTTAATCCAGAAAACAGCAACCAGCCCGAAGTGTTTCATCAGAGCGAACTAAATGATTAGATTAGAGATTTGCACCTTCCAAAGAATGCTTCGGAATTGTTAGCCTCCAGACTTCGTGAGAAAAATTTGTTGGCACCTGGAACCACAACGACATTTTACAGGAATCGAGAAAAGGAATTAAGTCAATACTTTAGTCAAGAGGGATCGTTGGTATATTGTAACAATATTCCTGACTTACAAAGTTAGGAAATGTCCTGTACGTCAAAGAAGAGTGGCGGTTGTTTATTGACTCAAGTAAAAAAAATCTAGAAGGCGTTTTATTGCACAATGGTAACGTACTGGCCTCATTCGGTACATCTAAAAGAAACGTACGAAAATTTAGAGCTTCTTTTACAAAAAATAAATTACCAAGAACATCAGTGGATGCTTTGTGGTGACCTAAAGGTGCTTTGTATGTTACTGGGAGAACAGGGAGGTTATACAAAGTGCCCCTGCTTTATTTGTGAGTGGGATAGTCGTGCACGAGACAAACACCGGACTCAAAGAGTGGCCCTCTAGAACAAGCCTTACACCTGGTAGTAAAAACATAATGAGATATAACTTAGTTGACCCCAGAAGAGTATTATTGCCTCCTCTTCATATCAAACTGGGCTTGATGAAGCAGTTCGTAAAAGCTCTCGACAAAAACGGACAGTGTTTTAAATACTTGTGCACAAAATTTCCAGCCTTATCAGATGCCAAGCTGAAAGAAGGTATTTTTATTGGGCCTCAGATAAGAACATTATGTAAAGACAAGGATTTTGAAGACACTATGACCAATGATGAAAAGAATGCTTGGACCTCATTTAAGGAAATAATTAAAAAATTTCTTGGAATTCGTAAGGACGAAGACTATGAAAATATTGTCAAAAATATGTTGCAACATTTTCAGGGGGCTAGGGTGCAATATGAGTGTAAAATGGGATATGCCCCATAAAACACACAACCGGAAGTCCTCTCAACGAGGTTTTCTAGGCAAAGTGGCGAAGATTTCATTCAAAGAAACAGTAAATACATATAGTATATATTTTTCAGATTTGTATTCCACTCTTGCACTAAATATAAATGCATACCTACATTTCTATAAAATGTTTTTTTCCTTTATCATTTGTAAAAAAAACCTTACGTGATACAAAAAAATGCGTAAGATTTTCGGAATTAGCTCACCAAAATTATAAGAAATCACTTCTCAGAACCAAAACATGTCAAAAAATTTTTTTTTTTTGTAGACCTGTGATTCCGTTTTCATCTGTATGGAGGGAAAAAATAGTGAATCATTAAATAAACATAGATATCAAAGCTTCGTAGAATATATTACCAAAACCAAACCTAGGCCAAGCGCCGATTTACGGGAGAGGGGATGGCATAATTATCCCTCCCAAAATTCTGTTAGCATTATACTTCCCGTTATCCCGTTAAAAGGAACACGACGCTGCAAAACCTTCGCAACAATGATTATTTTATCGAATTCACTGTTACTCAGTAACACTGTTTAAGAATTAATTTGACCCGCCATCGATAGCGCTAAACTTTTTAACTGCTGGCCACACGCAAAATGATAGGGATGCGATGAGAAGCAAAAAAAAGAGAACTTTGATGTTAGGTCTAATTTATGTTCCTACTCAGTGGGTTGCTGTAATAAAAAAATTCAAAAAAGACTAGTCAACTTTTTTTTGTAAATGAATTAGATTATTTCGATTTCTTAGATCTCAAATGTTTTCAAACTCAAATACGCAATAACACAGATGGTGAGTGAATTCATTGGCTTGACCTTGTCAGCATTATGGCTATTAAAGAAAGCCTTTCCAATTTCTCTATAAAACGAACTACAATTACGTAGGTTTCAAAACACTCATTTTCTCAATACAGAAAGATCATGTTCACCTTTAACTCACCCTCTTTAATTATAAATAGAGCTGTCCGAGGTGGCTGGAGTACAGCCACGGTCCTGCGATGGTGTCACACGTGCCGATTTAGAAGTGATTTACGCTGCAGTCTTATTTGAAAGGTTGATGCGAGGTTGTACCTATAAATTATACATAATGTCAAACGCGCCAAAGGGTAAAAAACGACCGTACGCGGACATAGTGAACAAATTTATCTGTGAATTTCCGGATTTATTCTATGACGGATGCAAAATAATTTGTAAAGTTTGTAATCAAGACTTAATGTGCTGGCACAAAACAGATTGTCGTCGTCATATCAACACCATGCAACATCAAAATAAAAAAAATGGCATGCCTTTGACAACTCAGTTTGTTTGATTTATTGTTAATGTTAATAGCCTGTAATATTCCGCTACACATACTGGATAAACAACCATTTCGGAAGTTTTGGAATAAATACAATCCCCAGGTGAACTTACCAAGTCGCACATCGTTACGTAGATATATTCCAGCTGTTCGTGAAGAAATTGTAAATAGGATTAAATGTGGATTAAGAAATACACGGCTCTGGTTATGTATTGACGAGACGACAGATTGTAAAAAAAAATTCTGTTTTAAATATTATAGTACGTGTACTGGGCCCTCTTAAACTAACATTTCCACTTTTACTAGCTAGTAAAAGACTAACTGCGTGTACTGGCGAAATAATTACGCGTGGGGTGTTGGAGACATTCGAAAAATTTGAACTTTCAACAAGTCAAGTATTGATGTTTGTGACTGATGGTGCTGCGACAATGCGCATGGTAGGCCGTTCTTTTCAAAGAGACAATTGTAGGTTTTTACATGTTACGTGTAAAGTGCATGCGTTACATCTTGTGGCAGAAACGATTCGAAAAATGTTTTCCAGAGGTAGATGCATTAATAGCAAATACAAAAAAAGTTTTTCTCAAATCTCCTAAACGGCTCGAGCATTTCACAGACAGTGTCCTGGTATCCCTGAACAACCAGAGCCGATTCTTACACGTTGGAGAACGTGGTTGAAAGCGGCTTTTTATTATGCTGAATATTTTCAACAAATAAAGCTGTGATACTACAGTTCAACCCTAACGAGGCTGCAGCTATTAGGGAAAGCCAGACAAGCTTTCAAGACGTTTCCCTTGAAACAGATTTAAAAACTATTAATAACAATTATAGAGGACTACGACGCAATAGAAAAATTGCAAAATAGTTCGTTGTCGTTAGTGGAATCGCTGCAAATAGTGGACGACGTAAATACACAGCTACAGGCTATAAATGACGCAAAAAATAATCGCGTTAGTGAAAAATTCGAGAGTGTATTACAGAAAGATCCTAATTTTAGCAAATTAAGACAAATTTGTGATGGTGCATCTACAACTTCGTTAAGTGAGTTCACAGATTGTTTTACTTATGCCTGTATTACATCCGTAGATGTCGAATGGTCATTTTCAAAATGCAAAACATATTTTTTCACCAAAGCGAACATCGCTGACGGAGACAGCTGTAGAAACATACCTGATGCTATTATACTATAGATCTTCCCCACTTTGTGATGACGACAACCAAACTACTTCATAAATCTGCTGTGAGTTTTATACAAATTTTTATAAAATGTAACATTATTGTTAAAATTTATTTCCATTTACTGCACTTATTCAAGTATTATGATATGATGTAAACATATGAGTCATATGACGGCTCTGTCGGCCAGGTGACCTCGGACAGCTCTAATTATAAATTAAAAAAAGTATTTATTAAGTAGCATCTTGCTTATTAGTACTAAGTTTAATTATTTATTTTTGTGTAACTGCAAAGTTTACTATATTTTTTAGTAAACTTTGGTAACTGTTACTTTCGCAAAACTGAATCATTTAAATATGATCGTAAATATGTTTCATATATGCGTACGTTAATTTTTTTTAATAATTCTTTGATATCAAACTTTTGGCAAATTACTTTCCAAACATTGAAGTTTGGTACTGAAGTTATGAATATTTTTTTGTGAAGGAATAATAGTTTTTTGCGATGAAAACTAATTGATTGTCATATTTAACTTTGCATAAATCTAGTTATGAATCAGCTTTGTGAATAGGAATATGAAAAACATGTCTACCTCATTAAAATTATGTTAAGCACTTTCAGAATTTTAAAAGGTTTTACGAATATATCCGTTTCGATCTGTCAAACTATCATTAACTATGTTTTTGTTCTAAAATTAATTCTAAAAGTTGTTTGACTAATTTTTACATACCCAGCGCACTTGCAGTTTATGCCAAATTATAAAAAATTTAATTGAACGTTATACCAGTCGGTCATAATAAACCTTGAATTAACATAACATATTCCGAGGAGAATGGCATTAAATATTTGTACAGATTCTAACTCGGATTAAAATTTCCCAAAAAAGTTTTGATTTAATTTTAAATTCCCAATGCAGATGTATTTTTAGACTGTCAAACAATCAGAACAATTTTGACGTCACTAATTTTCGTTAGTGAAAAAACTCACGACTAACTATAGTTAAAAGTGAGGGGTGTTCAATATTCAGTTTTCTGACATATAAATGATAATGGCTTTCAAAACAATTAGAAACTGTAGACGAGTTATCTATAAAGAGGTAATGAGATTCAATAATTAATGAGATAATAATACTTTTGATTGATGTGTTCATTATAAAGTAACCAAAACTAGGACGTAGAGCTATTTTGTAATTTCAATAAATAATTTAAAATGTTGACGACTGTAATTTTACTTTCTTTTTCTTTCTTTGGACTTACTAATTCGTGAAAAATTCTTCGTTATCTAAAAAATACAGTTGGTTACCCAGTATGTTACTGGAAAAATAAACCTCTGCGCTTGTGACCGTACGTCAAAAGATCAGTCAAAGTGTGTTTTTCTGAGAACTAATATGAGACAAAAATAATAATAATATATTTCCCTGACGTTTCGGAAAACGAGTCTGTTTCCTTTTTCAAAGTTGTTTATCTTTTTTTTAGAATATATCAAGCGTGAACTTGGCATATGTTTATGTAATATCCATAGATACTTACATAGAATTGTTGATACTTAAAAATTATACGATATTAATTTTGTTCAGTTTTTCTTCAAACATCATAGCCACGTTGTACCAAAATCTACAGAGTAATGGGATACATATTGTTCTTCATTTAATAATATTATTGCCGATTCCTTAATTTTTTTTGCTGTCCGCTTCTTTCGTTAAAATTTTTGCCGAAATCCAGTTTATTTTATGTCTATTTTTCCTAGTATGTTTGTAAATTTTCGTTTTCAATTTCACCCTTTTTTAATATTTTTGGTACAACGTGGCCACCAATGAAGAATGTAACGAAATCAGTATTGTACAATTTTTAAGTGTCAACAGTTCTATGTAAGCATCTATGGATATTACACAAACAGAACTTTGAAAAAAGGAAACAGATTCGTTTTCCGAAATATTAGGGAAATATATTATTATTTTTGTCTCATATTAGTTGTCAAAAAAAAAGAACACTCCCTGACTGATCTTTTGACGTAAAGTCACAAGCGCAGAGGTTTATTTTTCAGTAACATACTGGGTAACTAAATGTATTTTTTAGATAATGAAGAATTTTTCAAGCGGTAGTAAGTCCCAAGAAAGAAAAAGAAAAATTTAGAGAATGACACAAATAAAGTTCAGACAACTTTGTAATTTCATGTTTAGAAAAAAATATTGTGCTATACTGTATTATTGATATTTGTAGTACAAAATATGTCTGCCAGCCTGTCTGTATTTTCGGTCGTTTGTCTGTCTGTCTGTATGTCCGTCGCTCTCTTTGTATCTAAACATTTCATATTAATTTTGGGGTACGTGGACTCCATCAGAGGCTTTTAATTTTTTAAATTCGAAAAATTAATCCCATCTGAGATGTTCATATTGCAAATGAAGAAATAGTCTATTTGTCACAAAATTCTTTTATATTGCTATCAGCTTCGTAAATTATAGGTTATTTCCCATCACTAGGGCAACACGTCTCTAATAATAGAAACTGTTTAGATATGAATATTTATTGCATGAGATACTTTATACATTATGTATTTGTTTATTACAATGAAGACTTATTATTAAAGGCGATTGAATCTGCGAAACTCAGGTGTAGCGACAGCGGGAGCCTTGCATGTGCAAACTCGCACACACATCTTAAGAGTTTACGTAAACACATTACATCAGTTCATATTCTCCTGGCATACAGCTTGTTTATTGAAGAATAACATGACCTTCTCATCGCGTATAAATAAATTTATATCTGAATTTTCTGATTTAGAATAGGTATACTGGAACAGTGATTGATAAAATGATAATATACTGTTGTATAATGTAATTTTTTTAGTGAATTCCGTAATATCCAAAGCTGATAAAGTCAATGTATTATCAACACTCGCTCAAATAGAACTGAAGGTAATGGGGGACGTAAAATCAAACTAACACACAAACATAAGTATTTTTCAATACCAGTTACTTACAAGAATAAAAGTACATTATCAATATATGTTCTAAATGATTTGGAGTTAAACTAGTAGGTAATAGGCCATTTGGGCGTGGGATCATTTGAAGACCATGGGATTTTTAATTTTTATCTATATCCACCCATTTGGAAAGTGAAAATCTCTGTCGGAATACATCAAAGGGAGTCGCCGGCCAGGTGTTAATTGGCTGCCGTCAGATGTGAACCTTAAACTAGTTATCTGTACCAACCCCTGTGGCTACTGTACTATGGCCCCCCGCCTACGGTCCCCCATACTAGAGATCCTAGCTCAAGCACCAGCGGGGGGCCAAATGTAAACAAAACATTAATAAATTTAAGTATAATTACCTCTGAATAGTCCACAAGGAACCAATCAAATGTCTACAGAATTTAGATATCTTCAGCCGCTCACGAGTTATAAAGAAAAATATAGTATGACGTCACCCCCAAGTTTGGCCAGAGTAAAAATAACCTTTTTGTTTTTTGTCATACGTTTTCCGATAAAACTAGTTTACGTATTAACATTTTAAAATTAAATAAAACTGAGGTACCCTCCTCATCCAAACACTTTTTAAGATACTGAAATTGGGCTTTTATCATATTTAGGTCAACAAATAGATATTCTCAACGTTTTGTATTTTGTATAAGGTAGAATTGAAGTATTTTGTTTAAACAGTATTTGATAAATTGGTCATTAAACAAACATTTAGGAACCGGTACGTGGTTGAAACCCCCTGCCGATGAGTAGCCATTCACAAGGAACCAATCAAACGTCTTTACAAAATTTAGCCGTTCACGAGTTATATGGAAAAATATAGTGTGTCAGCCACAAATTTAGCTAATATGGAAATATAATTTTTTTGTTTCATGTGATTTGTTTTCCGATAAAACTAATTTACGTATTAACATTTTAAAATGAAATAAAATTCGTATTGTATAAATGCTTTACTGTTGTTTGGGAATGTTTCAGTAGTTGTTTAGAGTATATTATTGTCTGAATAAAAGCCGTCACTGGGAACCGATACCTCCGTCCGACCTCTAATTGCGAGTGAAAATTTGACAAGTATACCTATAAGGTTCGGGATCCGGTTGATCCACTTATTGTGTATTTTGCTGAGAATAACGAGGTTAAGCTCTAAGAAGACCTATTTTTTTATCAAGATGGTGCTCTCCCTTATTATTATTAAACAGTATCTACCCAGATGTATCCTAGAAGATTTGTTGACACTGCGGTAATCACTAGCTAGATAGCTTGTTCACATGATTCGACACCATCGAATTTTTCCCTTTGGGATAGTTTCAAACATGTCATTTACAGGATTCAACCAGAGTCTCTGCAGAATAGGGAAACCACCAAAGGTTGTTAAGATATCATAGTCCTAATTTGTTACAAAGTGAAAAATGAACTCCGGCATATACTTATTTATTATTTATTATTATTATTATTATTATATGCTTACGATGTGTCAGAAAGTCAGTGGTGCTAATTTTGAACATTTAGTGATAAGCAACATTTGCACCTCAACAAAAAATTTTAAAATTAATTCTTGCCAAGATCTTATTAAGTACCTACTTGCAATGTTTTATGCTTTATGCTATAGTAATTTAAGTATTAAGGCAGTAAGTGCTTTATAGTAGTTGAGGATGATTTTGGAAATTGAGGCAAAGTAGAGATCTCCAATATTGTTTGAATCTGGTAAAACACTGAATAGCCGTAATAGTTATTATGTTTTTTGGATGATCAGATAAAATAATCAATCATTAACAGGATTTATAAAAAAGAATTAATGTAAATTTGTTTTATTGTAAAAATGAAAACAAAGGTACTTTGATAAAATTCAACCCTAACGACGGGTTGCTATGGTACAATAATTAATAATAAATAATGCAAAATGGTTGGTTATGTTTGATCTTTATTCTGTGTGCCAATTAATTTCTTCGTAAAATAAATACTTTTAGTGAAACATGCTTGAAAGCGACGGTTTTGAGTTGGAAGATGCGTGGAACATAGGATGTTCTACATTTATACCGGAAAAAATCAAATATCGGTGTGAAAAATGTACAAAACATTCTGCAGTGAAAAAAACTTCGAAAACATTACAGAAAAGGTACTGTTTGCCTATTTTGTACCTACGAAGAAGTGAGGAACTTAATTCCCCATGGAGTTTATGGGCTGAATATTCCACGCTCACAGGGCTACAATCTTTTTAACACGCTTTTTATATTAGTTTCACTTGTATGTTTGTTTGTTTGTTTGTTTGTTTGTTTATAACCGACTCTTTGGACCCGATTTTGACCCACTTTAAACGGACAGATTTAATTGAAACTTTGTACACTTACGAAGAACCGGTAACAATACAATAATTTGATAAGTTTATATCATTATCCTGATCAGGATCGCCAGTGTTTTCCTCACGTATCCTCTGCGTGAGAGCAAGAGAGCTTAATATTGTAAGTATATTCCGTGGTTCTCAGTTCGGTCGTTGGCCGAGCGGGCAAGTCTTAGTCGACGCGAAACGACGACACCTCGGGCGTGAGTTCAAATCCATGGCTGAAATAAAAAAAATATTTCTTTTTTCAGAAATATCTGTTGGATCGTAATATGTTATAATATCAGCATCAATAAGCAATATAAATATAGTTTAAAAAACTACAAAACACGCTTTCATAGCACATCAAACTAAAAAAGTGAAAAATAAATATAGTTTAAAAAAAACTAAAAAACACGCTTTTGAAGCACATCAAACTAAAAAAGTGAAAAATAATTATTAATATAAACTGAAAACAATAATGAACGAAAAATACTAGTACTATTGTGAAAATAGCGTGGGGGCGCTTTGTGCAATATTTTTCGTATATCGAGCAACCCACGCTTTTTTCACAATAATACTAGTATTTTTCGTTCATTATTGTTTTTCAGTTTATATTAATAATTATTTTTCACTTTTTAGTTTGATGTGCTTTAAAAGCGGGTTTTTTAGTTTTTTTAAACTATATTTATTGAATAATGCAGTTGATATTATACAATGTAAATTACGTTTTTTAAGAGAAAAAGTGCTTGACATCGGCCTAAGAACTCAAAAAATTTTTCTAGAGAAGATATGTACAAGTTTCTTAAGGAAAAACCTGATGGGACATTTATTAAGTCAATATTCCTAATACTAAAATTAACGCGAACAGCGAACCTTTATGATTGCTAATGAAGAAAATGACGCAATTAATTATTTAGAGATTTACAGAGAATATTTAAAGCTACAATCAGAAAATCCTACTTTTTCTCGGAAAAGTCAACAATTAAGTAGTGGGCAAGAATATAATAGAAAGTTGGCTCTCCAAAATCGCGCAATGCTTGAATTTGCCAGATCCAAGAAGGGCCCTATACGAATAGAAACATTGTTCGGGAACTTGTTCCATGAACCAAGTTCACGAACTAAGTTAGCACTTGTATGTATTTCAACGAATCGTGTTTATGGCGAACAATGTTTTTCGATGAGTTGGAAATCTTGGCTCAAAAACAAGCAGCGCCTACCATATGGTTGGTAGATTTGCATGTTCGCAGATACATTGTTTATCGACATCAGTCTGTTGTAGCTACGAATGTAAAGGGTTAACATGAGTTCACTTTTCTCTTTCGCCCAGCCACTTTTTTTGTCCAAATTCACCTTCTTTTCTCTTTTCCGTCTTCCTAAATCCTAGATCATCGAGCATTATAAAGGCAAGAGCCACTTTCGACAAGTTCATTTTCATGACTGAAATAATTTTATGCATTTCTGATTCGTTGTGAACATGTACGTGTATGTAGTGAAAATTTAGAGAATTTGACGGATGAAACAATATTCACAAACCAAGTTCGGGAACCTGGTCTATTTGTATAGACCGCTTTATATACCAGACATGCATCAGAAGAGTTTTGGCTACCTTTCTGGCGAACACAAGTGTTGATGTTTTAGGTCTTAAAAGTCATGGAGATTGGTGACTGAGTTCTGTTGCCGAAGGATATATAGAAGATTCTTTACAGAACAAAATATAATTTCAAAGAAAATTTTACATGAAGATTCCAACTTGAGTTTAATGGACATAAAGATTCCAATGAAATTTCTTGTATTATAAAAGCTTAGACTGACATTGCGTCAATTCCTGTAGTAGTAGTAAACATTATGTTAGAGAAGAACACTGCAGCAAATACTCTGATCACATTTAAGAATTAATCTAAATGTAATTTCACTTTTAACTTAATGGAGACTAATTTAAAGCTATAAAAATAGTAAATTTATTTACTGTCTACTTCCCGCCTTCCGATCCGTAAGGTAATTTACATACCGATCAGCAATTTGTAAACATAACTTACTACTGTCATAATTAATTCAGTAGGTAAAAAAATATTTTTGAGGACAACTTTTCATATTTTGTATCTGATTAACTTTGATGAGTAAATGAAAATTATTTAAAGTTTTACTATTTGCGTAGTTTTAGTTTCCGTTTAAGGTGGGTGGGTATACAAAAAAACGAGAGTGTTTACCAAAAAAGCAGGCAGATATTGGCCCTAGGTCTTCTCAATAGGGCGAGCCCCTGTTTAAATATTAATATCTGTTTGCTGTGTCCACAGAATGCGATTGATTCTGTGGCTTTTCATTATTTGCTCCGTTTTATTTTACATTTCATTGTTGGGAGAATATTGAATTTTATGATTTTTCTTTTATTACTTTTTCTGAAATTTAAATATTCCTCTATACCCAATGGACTAGTATGTAAATACACAGCTCTCTGCATAATTCAGAGCTAATTGAATATTTAAAAAGACAGCGGCCAGTTTTGTGATACGAAACAGAGTTAATACGTTGCCTTCTTTTATGAATTATTTCGTTGAGCGATTAATATTTTTGTTTTTTTTTTATTTTCAGGTAAGTGTTTATCGTTTGGATGTGGGTTAGTGGAAATGGTATGTATTTTTCTCTTTATTATATAGCAGTGTGTCAGGTTATTCAAATATTTCATGACTGTTTTAAATCAAATCCACGTTATTCTTTCTTTAATAGCATGTTTTGAATTATTGAATCGAATTTAAATTAATAAATACTGTTGGAGACAAGAGAAATAATAATAAGCTGAGACTATCTTTTGTTTTTTAACAATATGGTGAACTACATTTGCCTGTAATTTACTCATAAATTATTAGTGTAACAGAAAATACTAGTCATGATATTGGGTACACTTTCTTCTTATTAGTATTCTATATTTTTAAATGGAAATGTACATAATAAATATTACTTAGAAAATTCCATACCAACATTCTGCATTCATTATAATGTGTCCATTTTGGTTATCATGGAACCAAATAATGTTTGAACATTTTTTAGTGGCCGGGTTATGTTTGCTACATGAAATTAGTCACAAAATTTGTTGACATGTCAGTATGACGACAAATGTTACAATTTTTTTCAAATTCTATTAAAAAACAAAAATTTAACTTTCAATAAGCAACTTCTAAAAAATTAACAACTAAAAAAATGATGGAAGTGATACCGTTGCGCGTCAGCTTCATTACAATTTACACTAAATATTTTCTCACTCGTCGACAAACATCACGATTTTGTTTAATAATGAAATAAAATAAAAAAATGAACTCAACTGAACGAAAATTGAGGGAGATATTTGCATTTGAATAATAAAATGCTTTGTCCGGCGGAGCACGCTAGAGTGAGTCTGCAGATCCTGTACAGAATTCTAACCTTACAAATGTAGGGTTAGAATTCGGTACAGATAGAGGTGGTATTTTAAATTGTTGATTATAATTGTAAAAAGTCGTTGAAACTGTTTGATTTATTGTTTGTTTGGTTGATGATGTATAAAGTACTCTGTGTAGCTTTTAAGTAACTGCTAGAAAACCGGTCAATCTTAGTTACGTGTTTTTATTTTATTGTCCAATATTCCACAAAACTAAATTTAGTATATAATATTGTGCACATAAAATCCTCTAGTATTATAATTATATAAAAGCGGATTTTTCTATTTTGTCAGAAGTGAAAGGATCATCTATTGCTGTTTGCTTTTGTCTCTTTAAAAACGCTGTTCGAGGAATAGCACTGTGCAACCATCGATTTCAGTTTTCCTTACAATCAAAAGATATGTGCATGGTATAATACCAGGTCTTAATTTAATTACAACATTTTTTATTAACTTGAAATACATATAATTTTACATGTCTTCTTCAAGATAAAAAATAATTTAAAATTATTGCTTACATTACAGTATCCTCACAACTATAACATACCTAATAATATCTTTATTTAGCATAGCTATTCATTAAAAATTTTTTCAATATTTCATTTACTTATACTAACACTATTTAATAAACTTAATTTCTAAACTCTAAATGAATTAAAATTCTTTTACCACGTGCTTGTATAGAATGCTCTTAAAGTTATTTAAATTTTGGCTGTCTCTAATAGTGGCAGGTAAGTTGTAAGCCTTCCAGGCTCATTTAATAAATATTATTTTTCCTGTTTTATTCAATGTTTATAACCAGTTTCCTGTGTATAAACGGTCTCGAATTTTCAAGTCGATTCAACGAAAATTGAGGGAGATATTTGCATTTGAATAATCAAATGCATTGTCAGGTCGAGCATTGGAGTCTAAGAAAAGCAGTTTCTAAAACGAGAAAATGTGTACTGGTATAAGGTGACTAAAACATTGAATATGTTAAAATTAAAGCAAAAAATCCAGTGAATATTAGCTATCACTAGTAAAAGCTGACAATTACTAGTTGCACTAGTATGTGATCCTTTTGGATATTACCACTAGTAACATTTGTGGTAACATATTATATGGCTTTGTGGTCGAGCAGTAAGGACACTTGTCTCTCACCCCTGGAGTCCTAAGTTCAATCCCTGATGGAGGATCTTGGATTTTTCTAAACCAGAAATTAAACCTAGCATACTCGGATATTGGGTATTGCCCATTGTCTCTAAATGTGTAGCCATCTTCCATACAAGGTACCTTAAGGAACTTTCAGGGATACAGGGGGTGTTTAATTTAATTTAATTTAAAAAATTTGGTAGTGCAGGCTAGCAACCAAGTTAAACTCCGTTCGTATCAACTGTCACTGACTAGGAATAGACAAATCTGTAAATGCTGACTTTTACATTCACTAATTTCTTGCTTTTATTTATAACACATATGTAACTAAAAATAACGTTTTTTCTTTTTCCTTTTTTGGGACTTACTACCACATGAATAATTCTGGGTTATCTAAAAATACAGTAGTTACCCAGTATGCTATTGGAAAAATAGCCTCTGCGCTCGTAGTCACAAGCATTAAAAGGTTAGTCAGAGGGTGTTTTTAGACAACTAAAATGATACAAAAAATATTAATGTTTCCCAACGTTTCAGAAACGAATCTGTTTCCTTTTTCAAAGTTATGTATTTTTCTTTAGAATATGTCATGCGTGAAACTTGACACATATTATTTGTTTATATAATATCCACAGGTACTAACATACTTAAAAATTATACAATATTAATTTTGTTCAATTCTTCTTTTAACATAGGTAACCTCGTTGTACCAAAATCTACAGAGCAATGGGATAAACATGTTTCTTCATTCAATAATATTATTGCCGATTCCTTAATCTTTCTTTTTAGTTGTCCGCTTCTTATGTTAACATTTTTGCCCAATTCCAGTTTATTTTATGTCTATTTTCCCAAGCATGTTCACAAAGTTTCAATTTTTCAATTTCACCTTTTCTAATATAATTTCTATGGTTAAAAAATTTTAAAGTTTTTTAACTATCTGCTAGTTCCTGTAAAGCAGTCTAGCACAACGTCTATATATCTATACCAAAATGTTATGTTCTTTTTCTAAAAATTTTCTTTTAAAAATGACATAAAAATATCTACTAAAAAGAGGGCTCACCATTGCCGAACCCCATGTTCTGTGTGTATTATTTATTATGTAATATTGATAATAATTTTGACATAGATCTAAGACTAATATTATTATGGTTTTTTATTAGGGCGTTTACATGTGTTTACATTTGTTTAGATGATCCAATATAAGTAATTTACATTCTTCAATAGGAATATTTGAACATGTATTTGAAACATCAAAAGATACCAGAAAACTGTTTTTTGGAATGTCTTTTTTTATATACAAATTTTGAGAGTTCGATGGAATTTTTTATTATATGTTTAGGTTGGAATATTGTTAGATTTTTCAGGAAGGAATTAATTTTGCTGTAACGAAGTTAATAAATTAGTGACAAAAAACAAAGTAAAATGTGTTTTTTGTTATATCACCATCATTAATTATCGCAAAGTAACGGCTTACATAATTCAATTTTTACAAAAAATATGTTTTTCGGATTCAAAGATGTTTTTTTTTTAGAAATCTCTAATTCAAAAGAAGTTGAAAACTGTAAATAAATATTGAATAGAAATGTTTTAACAAAAAAATGTTTTCGGGCATAAATTTATAACTGTGATATTCACAAATTTAAAAAGAAATCAACACTACAAGAACGTGGATAAAAATGTCAATAGGTTTTTCTACAAAAAAAAGTCACGTGACAACATAAATGCACAGAGAACAAAGTTCTTCATTACGATACGGTAATAAAAACTGAGATTTTTTTGCTTCCTATTATTCATTTCTTGAAAAAATAAATTGAATTATTTTACAGTGAGAGTGTAGCTTTGTGTACAAAATAAACCGGAGCAGTTTTTTTTATGTGTTTGTAGTATTGCGGTACGCCCGGCCTGATTAATTAATAATGTAACAATGTTTTACATTGCAAAGACATATCCGATTATATGTCATGTAAATATTCTTACAAAGTCTGCCTTGTATATTCGAATACAACTTGCTCGTATCACAGTCAAGAATAACTGGTATTTATAAAACGAGCATGGAATGCAAAAAGAATCATTTTGTATCATTTTACATGAAAAATGTTTCGTTAGTTAGGCATCTTTTTGACTAATAAACCTATTACAAACTTTTTAAAAAGTTGTATCATATATTTTTACCTTAATTCCAATGAAAAATCACCTTAATATCAACCAAATTGAACTCGCACAAGCTGAAATTCCTCGCGAGTATTTCATCTGGCCAACTTTCCCTACAAATTTTAATGCTGAAAAAGTTTGGGAAACTTTTCGAGGGGTCGATTAACTTCGAGCTAACCCAACAGAAAGTGTACCAAACTGTTTCCAGGCTAACAATTCGATGTCTACAGTTTACAGGGCGTCCAGAAATTTCTTTAGAAAAATTAAAATTATATAAAATAATAATAGTGAATGTAAAAAGAGTGTGTGTAGCGATAGGGGAGGCGTTATCTTGAGAGATTCCACCCACGGCGGTGTGAAAATGCTCTGGAGCGGTGTCGGCGTCTGTAGGCGGCGACGCGGACGCCAATGACGCCACCGATACGAACAATCCTGGGCGGTGCACGCCGTCGCGCGACGCTTCCAGAAAAAAACGGCTGACCCCGATATGCTGGACAGGTGAAAACTAACACATCAACATACATGCCAGCCGAGCGACTTGAAAGAGCCGCGAGTTGAACGGATCTGTCTGTCTGCTTGTTACATATGTTGGAAACAGACTCCGGAAAGTTTGTTCTAGTTCACACTTTAATTTCAGTCGGCATTCAAACTTTGAAATGCCGCTTAGAAAATAGATTCCGAGTAAATTGTTTACAACTTCGGAGTAAAAGAGGAATATGTATTGTAATTAAGATATTTTTATAATTGTTTAAAATTTGATTTTGGTAATGTAGGTTTTTAATAATAATTAAGAATTAACGAATCAAACTTTTCTGATGTTAAAAGTGTGCAATTTCAGATCTTTTTCATTTCAACTGGAAACATATTTAAAGACAAAGATATGACTGTATGATTTTGTTTGTATAAATAACACAATATTATCTGTTCATATTTAAACACCAGAGAAAAGTTCTGTTAGGCTTACCCATCTTCAAAACGGTTCTTTTTTTTAGCCTGTAAAGTTTGGACTAGGGTCTGTTTGTTTTTTATTTTTATTACAAATTTCAGGTCAGCATGAAGTTACTGTGATTTAAATAATACGCCGTTAATGACTGTAAAAGGATGTATTTGAATGAATGAATAATTATGCTACAGGTTGTGCTTAGAATATCGAGAATTTATTTGGTCAAAATGATTAAAAATATTTTAAAACACAAGTAGAAGGACTGTTATATCTATAGGCGAGCATTCTTATACATTTCTATGTAAAAATTATCAAGAAACTTGATATATTAAAAATAATCATATATAAAATCAAAAGTTTCTCTTAATTTAAGGGTTACACTTACTGGCAAATTGTGCCTGAGTTGCGTATTTTTATGACAGAAGTCTGTCTAAGTCTTTCTATTTCGACAATCACAATCTTATGTGTATTATACACCACAAGCAAGATTTGTTTTGCCTTGAAAACACGTTTATTCTTGAGTTAAATATACACAGTAATAAAAAATTACGTCAGCCTTTGACATGTGATTCCTTAGGAAATATTGTAAAAAAAATCATATAATTAATTTTTAAATGTATCTACAAAGGAATAAGATATTTTAGAACATTTTTAGAATATTTTCTATTTTTTTAAATCATGGTGACTAAGCAAAACATTTTACTTCAAGTAGAGTATCAGATATGACAAAATTTTCAAAAGTTTTTGGGTATCGAATGGTACGTTGTATGTACAAAATTGTAGAAAAATCTAACTAGTTCGATGATCTTAGATGAAGAGTTTTCATGGGGAAAAGGACTGTGAAATAGTTATTTGTGTAACTAGTGCAAAGTGTATATTTGTTGCACTAAGCATGAAGCTTGCAACTCGAGACGAAGTCGAGAGCTGCAATCCTGCTAAGTGCAACAAATACATTTTTTGCACATGCTGCACACAAAATTTTTTTACGATTGAATTAAATAGATTTTTTTTTTTAATTTTTGTTGAACAATACATTAACAAAGGAAATATTACTAACTCTTTGAAGAGTTCTAACGAATATGTAAAGCTTAAACCAACAACATTAATATTCAGATTTCAAACTGACAACTAGAAATTAATTTCAGAAATTGTCACTGTCAAACGCCATCCATAGACATAGATAACTATGGATAAAAAATTTCGTTAGTAACAATAGACTTCGACCGATCAAAATTAGAGTAAAAAATTGTAACTATATAATACCTACATAATGTCTTTGTAATATCAAAAAATAAAATTTTACTTACCACGTTCATACTGTATACCCTAATTACAAGAAAAATGCTATATTTTAGATCAAACTCGTAATTAATAAAATATAAAGTTTTTTTTGCATTAGTGCAAAAAGCAAGTTCTTTTTGCACTAGTGCAAAAAGTAAAACTTTGGCACTGCAAATAGTGTTAAAAATATTAATTTTTTGCACGATCGTGGAAAAAATTATTTAGAATTAATTCTATATATCTACAGTTTTAACGAAACTCATCCACATTTTTTTTATTTTTCCTGAACAAAATTTTGGAGCATTGTAAAGGTACAGCTTTTAATCCTGATAAATTGTCTCAATATGTTTCTCCAGGTCTACCTTTTTATAAGAAACCTATTTACTAAAAAAAAAATTATAGGTATTAACAAAGAAGACGTAATTTTACTTCCTCACCTCTCAAAGTGAGGACGGTATATAATTCATGCGAAAAAATTTTGAAAATTTTTATTGCATTTCTGGACAAATCTCGACGAATGATGATACACAAAATTTCTTAGGCGAAGGTTGTGTAGGATATATACCATCCTTCGGAAGAAATGTAAAGTAGTTGGTCCCTTGTCTATTAAGATGTTCGGCAAGTAAAAATCCCTACTCTTCGATAGAGAAGTGGTTCATCAACATATTTAGGTTGAGGGTATCTCGTCTCCTGGCGTCGGTGATGGGCTCTGGTAACGGAAATAGTCAAACGTTAAATAAATGAATTTAAAAAAATTGCGATTTGCATAATGTCCAAAGCTGTTAAAGTCAATTTATTATAAAAACTCACTCGAAGAGAACTGAAGGTATTGAGGAATGTAACTAAACTAACACACACACACACACACACACATAAGTATTTTCATTACCTACAAGAAGAAAAGTATATTACTATTAGATCTGTTCGAAATATTTTGCAGTTAAATTTCGGCGTCTTTCGTTGTAAATACATTTATATTGTAAGAAACTCAGAATAAATTTTCTTTTTAATCATGTCACACTGCTGATAAATATGTTGAAATAGTGTCGATTCGGATGGCACTTGAAATATTGTTATACTTGCGTCATTAATACACTTTTTCAAAAATTGTGTAAAAAGTGGATTATCTAATTTCGCCCACGGTATGTTACATCCAACCATCACTCCCATTAAATCTAAATTAAAATAACGTTGCCTGTCGGTATTCATAAATCCACTCACAATTCTTTTATGGTTTTCTGGGGAAATGTGTTTATTAATATTTGTGTTACATGCCCAAGAAAGTGCTCGTCATAGTTACTGTAATATAATGGTGTACTATCAATGTGCAATTCCGCGATTCCACAAATTTACTGTAGCCTGTAAAGGTTTACAATGACACATTTTAAAAATACCTATCGGCTCTGTACAATTTCGCGCTTTTGTTACATACGATCGACGTTATGCAATGTACTGACAAACTGCATGTGGTCTCTTCCCGATATTCTCAGTTGACCCACAGAGCGCAGGTATCTACGTAAATTCCTAGAATTGCTACAGTGTAATGCATTTATTCTAAAAGAATCTATTGCGTTTTTATTCAATACAGTACGTTTTATGATAAAACTAGTTTACGTATTAACATTTTAAAATAAAAAAAAATTCACTTTATTATGTATAAATTTCTCCTTTTTTGTTGATTGGGAATGTTTCAAACAGGCGTGACAATATTATGTGTTTGCATAAAACACAGGGAACTGCTACTTCCGTCAGAGCGGATACCATTTAAAATTTCAAAGTTAGAGTGATTGGGGGCAATAGGATACAGTAACCAGGTTGCGATACGCAATGTTTGATGTCCTACTTCACTGATATAAAATGGTATTATCTCAAAAGTGACTGAACTGTTTAAGGTCGAGGTTTTCGTTCGAATACCCTGTATAGTTTGCAAGGTAAGTAATTTTGTAAAAAGAATGCTCTTTATACTGTCACTTTATGTCCAGCACTTTGTTCCTTAATAGTAAATAATTAGAGATCTGTGAAACAATGAACAATATTTATTATAACTATTATTGATATCGGAAAATAGGTAATTATTGTTGACGAAATAGTAACAGGAAGTTAAAATGATACTTTCAGTTTTATAAGTCTAACATAGTTGTAGCCCTACTTGTTATACTTCCTGCAACAGTTTAAAAGTTTTACGCGGACCATAACTTCTACTTTGGAACAACTTACTTTTACTGCTGTTTCTATTTGATTTTATATTAAATCGTTAAAACTATCATAATTTCTGAATTTAAATATTTTTTTGTCGTGCAATTTTTTTATCGGTTTCGACCCAATAAAAAACTTTTGGCATATACTTTTTAAAGTTTGGGGTATTTCTAAAGGTCATAAAACTTTGTTTGATTACAACTTGTCTCAATGTTTTTTTGTACTTTCTGCCCTACAAATTGTTAAAATAAACCTATGCATCAAAATAATCTTTTCTTTTTCTTTTTGAAAAAATTGTTTTGTCTATCCAAAAAATGTGACAAACCTGAAAATTAATTTATAAAATATTTTAGACTAGAAAAAACTTTTAGATACTCCTAAATTTGGCAAACATTTTAACAAGTATAATCTCTTTAGATACTAGTTTAAAGGAAATTGAATATTTGAAAATTAAGCAAATAAATTAAATTAAACAGAATTTCTTGGAAAAACATAGAAAACTATTCTTGCAATTCTAAAGCAATGTGGGACACCGTAAAAGAAATAACAAATAATAAAAAACCTGACACTAAAATGAAAACCATTAGACTAAATGCGGGTAATAATATACCTACAATAAAAAAGAAATAATCAATCTTTTTAACAAACGATATTCTGATATTGGGAAAAATATGGTAAGTGAAATAATAAAACCACAGAAATTTTAAAAACAGGATTTATGGAAATAAAGAATTATATAATAAGATAATAAGATAATTAAAAAACTGAAAGTCAAAAACACAATTGTGAAATAATTAAACTTCTACTAATTTATTTAATAAAATAAATTTTCTAAACTGGAATATGCCCTACACCATTTAAGACAGCATAAAATCAATTTATAAAATTGGTGACAAATTAGAAGTTTTAAATTTCTTTAGATCTCTTTCACTTTCCGTTTGGCAAAAATATTTGAAGCAGCATTAAAAACAAAAATGGAATTTTGCTCTCAAGCAAGCAATCCGGTTTTACAGAGAAAACATTCACATAGGATGCCTTGGCAAGTCTAGTAGAAAAAAGCCGCTGCTAATTACTTGAGGATCAGAACTTCCTCACTGTAGTAAAACTCGACGTGTGGTGGAGTTTATAATGAAAGTAATTTTTGACGTTTCAAAAAAAGTCACATTTTTAGACGTTTCAAAAAAAGTTACATTTTGACGTTTCAAAAAAGTCACTTTGACGTTTCAAAAAGACACATTTTTTGAAGTTTCAAAAATTGGGACCGATTTTGATAGAAAATTTTTTCTGTCTGAAATTTAGTGTATCGTCATAATTTGTCGAGATTCATCCAGAAATGCAATAAAAAAATTTCTAAATTTTTCAAGAATACACAACTTCCTCACTTTGAGGGGTGAGGAAATAATATACAGTTCTTTAGACCAACGAACGCCATCAATTTGTGTATTTATCAGTCTGTCTAAGGCATTCAACACTATTAGTCATAAGATTAGAAGTTGAAGTTTTGGAATATAATCTGGGAATATAACCAGGTTCTACAAAAATCTACAGAATGCAGATATAAAAACAATTACTTACTGACCTTGATAGGGAAATGCTTGGTATTGTCGAGAGTCCAATACCAATGCTAATGCATTACTATTGGATTAACGGCACAGAATTATAATACACAAGATGTAAAAAAAGTGCCTTCATGCAACGTCAATGCAAACATTAAGAGACATATTAAAACATTAAGAGACATATAAAAAAAGTGTATGAGTGGTAGTATATTACTATCAGTGATAGGTAAACAAATTTTAACTAGTGGCGACTGGTGGATTTAGGTTATACAATATTTCATTGGAGCATGGAACCCAAGCAATATTTTAAAGCACGATTATCAGTACTGATTGAAGAAGTTTTGCAGAAAAAATTAAAAAATTGAAAAGTTACAAAAATGCGCAGCGTCCCCAGATTATTCTTGATCAATTAGTAAAATCTTTTGCAAACTATTTTTTTTCATAGTAAGAAGGAAACTTTATCACCGCGTTTTTTTTTGGTTTTCGAACATTTTGATTTTTTGTAGTTAAGACATTTTGAAATTTAAGTTCTTAATTGTATAAATTTCAAAAAAAAAAATTTCAAAAACCAAAAAAAAAAACGGGGTGATACATTTTCTTTCTGATTACGAAAAGAAATAGTTTGTAAAGATTTTACTAATGGTCTAGAAGTATCTGGGGAAGCTGTGCATTTTTGTAACTTTTTTTCTCAAAATTATATTCAATTTTTTTTGCAAAAATCAGTACTGATAGTCGTGCCCTCAAATATTGCTTGGGTTCCTTGCTCCAGTACTGAGATATGGTACAACTTAAATCGACCAACCACCACAAATTTTAACTTAGATTTATTGGAAATTTCTTACGATATCAAATATAGTGGACCTTTTAAATGGCGAAGAAGTAGACGTTTATACACAAGACAAATATGTGGAATCTATGAAAAAATTCAGATATTTAACGTTAAACGTTCCTTCTTACAATACCGGAGATTAATCTGAATATATCATTAGATAAATTAGATAAGCAAGACATCTTAAGTCAGTTTAATATGGATCATTTAAGGGATTAAAATTTCTGGAAAAAATTACGTCCACTACACGACATCAAAAAATACACAGCCAACAATTATTTTCATGAATACTTTAGTAAATATCAAAGTGTATTTAGAAGGATTAATCAAATTGTAAAAGAAAGTTACAGAAACAGACTCACAACGGTATCAAATAGAGCAACAAAGAGCTTGGCTATCATAAATAATTTAAGAGAAAAACCAAGCTCGTCTACAATTTCGTCTTAACCTCAATGATACTAACAAGTACTTGTAGTATCGGAAAAAGTTGATCAATAATAATATTGTTGCGCCAAATGATCCAAAAGAATACCTAAGTAATATTAGTATTCCCGTGAGCATCAATTGAACTTTATAGTAACGAACTAAAAGTTACTATTAAGAATATTAGCAATAAAAAAAGTGGACAACTCATCTACAAAAATCTTTGAAACTTATCTAATATAACACTAATCTCGTTAGTTTGACTAATAAACTACTCCCTCAAAACCTGTGTATTTTTCCCTTTTTAAAAACTTCAATAATTGTACTTCCATTTCACAAGGGCGGCACTACTGATGACTCTTAAAATTTCTGACCTTACATTACATTATTATGTACTTTCAAAGATAATTGAAAAACTTGTTAAAAAAGTAGTGGTGAGAGATATGAAACTTCTCGTATGGTCTAAATGCTACTATCCGACCAACATCATAGATGTCTCTCTGTGGCGGATAGCGACTTGCGAAGCAAGTACCGACTGCGCCACCTATAGCCCAGGTGGACTAAACTACTGTTATTAAATATGATTTGAAGGAAACAACTACTGACCGGGCAAATACCCCGACCTGCATTGGATTACACCTTCAAATCATGATAGATCGATAGCAAATATCATTTGGTCAATTCCTAACCATTTGTCTGCTCCATAACCTATGGCATACTGAGGAGAACAAATAAGTTCGAAACCGGTCTATGTCTGGTTAGGAATTGACAAATGATATTGGCTATCGATCTATCATGATTTGAAGGTGTAATCCAATGCAGGTCGGGGTATTTGCCCGCTGAGTAGTTGTTTCCTTCAAATCATATTTAATATTGTTAAAAAAGGTTGCATGATTTCCTGTTTCCATAAAATACTAAATATTAATCACAGTTCGAATTCCAAAGCAATACTGGTGATGCTGTGTTTGACTTTTTTAGCTGATGTTTATACAAAAAAATGAGGGTAAGTCAGTTGCAGTTGTGTTTTGCGATTTGTTCAAAAAATTTTACTGTACACCGAAATTTTGGCTTGAGAAATTTCGGTGTTACAGAATTTTGGATACATCTTTCCTCTGGTTTCAATACCATCTTAATGACCACATACAAAGAGTAAAAAAACTAGAGAACTACTCTGATTGAAGTTAACATAAGTTGTGTAGAAGTTTTTGTAAAGCACGTTTCAGTTGTTACTCAGAAGATTTTAACAGTAGTCTAAATATTTATACATGAAACTGTGTGCATCATTCGTAAAAACAAAAAATCTGATTGACATGCCAGGAAGCCACTATAATACCCACCAAGCCCATATTATCAATTGCCTATTCCAACTTCAAGTCTTACAAAAAATCCCATAACCTATGGCTGTAGAAAAAATATATAACTACCTACCAGCAACCCTAAAGTATGTATCTTTTCTGAAACTCTTCAAAAGCAGTAAATCCTTGGCGCATTGACAGACCCTATTGTAACTTGCGGGAGTTCTACAATGATACAAATGTAACATGCGATTAATAGTCTTGCATGTTTGTTTTTTATTTATTTATGAAGTTGTAACATTTACTTTACCAACATATGAATGTATTTGTATCTATGTGTGTTTGTACTTTAATAATTCAAATAAAACATTGTATCTTATAATTTTTCAACAAAATTATTTCTTTGGACAACAAAAGTATATTTCTAATCCATCTTCTAACTAATAAAGCACTATATTTACCGTACACTGTTGGACTCGATTTCATGCAAGACCTGCATTTAATGCGATAAAAATGAAAAGAATTAAATATATTTATTAAAATAGTGAGGGTAAGATCGTTGAAAACAGGAAAACCAAAGTTTCAATTTGTCGACGTTTCATGTATTTTGACACATCCTTAAAACTTTGAGGACAGCATAAAATTTTTTTACAGTATTACGAAACATCTTAATTTAACCACAAAAAATATAACAATTACATATAGACTTATACATGCAGTATGCATATATTATACACATATAACTACATAGTTACATACCTAATGTACCTTCATACGTACAAAAGGGATATAACAAAAGAAATAATAACCCTAATTGGGCGTTTACTTATTGAAAAATCGTTCACAGCGCAAAAACATGCTGTAAAATTATAAAAAAGAGAAATACCTATACTCAATAGAAAGATGTTGATATTTACTAATTACCATATACAAATAGTGAATATCGGTGTTTAAAGATTTATATATCCATAAAAATAGAATTTCTTTTTTTTTAACATAGTATCCTAAAAATAAATGAGTACCTTGTTATGAAAAATAAATTACTAAAAATATGTAGTACCTTTTTACGGATATAAAAATCTTTAAACACCGGTATTACAAAATTTGGGATATGATTGGTTTTAATCATCTCAGATGATGCCAACTTGGTTGGCGAAATGCGTGTCGAGTGCAGTATATAGTGTTTTGGTGTTTCGAGGAAAACTACGTCAGTGTTATCTTCACATCAGAGGTTCCAACCCACTCCAAGACTGGGATATGGTCAATACGCAGAAAGATATAGTTTTTCCGTTACGTATTCACGTTCATCGTGGCTTCGTATTGCTCTAGCTTCAAGTATGGTATATACATTATTTCTCCATACATCAAACTCGACATACTTGACATTTATCTAAACTTCCAACGAGCTTAGACGTAATAATATTGGTGCTACCCCCTTTTTTTAACTGTAGGCAGTGATGAGGATTCTAACTGAGGAGCTTTCACTCAAAAAGGGACATGTCCACATTTTTTCAAAAACGTGTTATATCATTTTTCGGCTAACTTATATCACTTTAATCGACCTATTGGGTCAAATCTGTTCAAGAGAAATTCCCATATGAAAGTACCGTGTTCGGTGAAAAGAAGACATGTCCATAATACATAGAAATATAGTTCATTTTAATCAAAATCAGACATGTCCAATGGTATTATTTATGAGTATATACCGACACATGTCAATAGCAGACATGTCATTTATGCAGTTTTTATAAATTTGATTTCTATATCGATATCTACTACCGTCGATACAATAAAACCTGATTATAGTCTTTTTACGATAAGTTTGCAATGACGACATCACAGTACAATTTAGGAATATTATATCGAGAACACTTAATTACTAAATGTGACGTCATTGCAAATTTATCGTAAAAGACAAGTCTCTTAACGTGTTCTTACGACAAGTTTGCAATGACGTCACATTTAGTAATTAAGTGCTCTCGATATAATATTCCTATACTGTGACGTTATTGCAAACTTATCGTTAAAAGAGTATATCATGACATCAACAAGCTGTTATTGCCTAGAAAGTGACCATCAAATGCATATTTAATATACACAATGGCATATTATTTTGTTGTTTCTTACTTTAAAAATTTAATACGTAAACATGGATTTAAAATTATTTACACCAGCTACGTTCAGACAAAACAGGACCTAAATATTAAGTTCAAGCAGAACCAGACATGTCTATAACGATTTTCAATTTTTTTACACTTAAAATATGAACTATATCAAACAATTTTCTTTATAGTATGTTTTTAAGTTGTAAACAAATTATATTTTAACACATTTAGAAACATATTTTTACAGGTCTCAAGATCAAACGTTTTTTACGTTTTTCTCAAAATTATTTAAATGGACATGTCCCTTTTTGAATGCACGCTCCTCAACTGTTCTGCATTGCTCAAATCTTATTCCAGAACTTTTGATTCTGTATGAAATTCATCAGATGTTAATGAAATTGGCACTGATATTGATCAAAGTGCTTTCTGTTCTTCATACTGAATTTTTTTTTCATTAATTTCGATTTTTTTTTTATAAAAATTGAATTTAACATAATTTGATATGTTTTTCATCAAATTCTACAAGGCCAAAGCATTATTTTGTCACATTTTAATAGACTGGTAAAAAATAATAATTACCAAGTTGTAGATGTAATAAGCTCAAAATATTTAAAAATATAGATACGACTTCAACGCTTAACTGGGCAGTAAAAGTAAATAAATTTAATAATTAATATATTTACCTGAGCAATTTAATATAAGAAATTTAGAGGCTTGTCGGCACGGGTTAACAATGTCCCAAAAAATTAAAAAAAATTGGTTTACTTTTATTCATATTAGAAACTTTTTAGGGCATGGGAGCAAAAAAAAAATCTGAGGTAAATAAATAAGGGACACTCTACCTAGTATACTTGTAAAATATGTAAAGAGTGAAATGAATTAAATGTTGCATGCAGTTTGAAAGATGGGTATCACATTGTATAATCCAAGGTATAATCACTCTTTATAGTAAGGTTTACTTTAAAATATATCTTTGTGGTATTATATAGGTATGCTAGTAACCAAAATGGATATAATTACACAAGTTTTATCATCATTACCTAAACAGAAATAAAGCTAAATCCTAGTTTCTAAGCGGTCCTGTTCTACTTCCGGTCAAACAGCTGTAATATTTCTATCCGGAATGGTCATTTTGTTTTTGCTGTAATATCTAGCAGGCTCTTATCTTTCTCGTTCACAGCCAACTCAAGCTTGTGGACGATCAGACGCGGAGATATTAAATAAATAACGGACTAACCAAACAATAACAGACGAGCATCTAGTAGCGACCACTAGACTTATAAGGGCTCTTCTGAAAAAAACTCTTCACGTTATGCCATGTCGTTTCTTCGAGAGTTCCAATGAAAATTTGTGTTGTTCGCTAAATTATGTTGAACGATGTAGGGATAAATCTATAAATGTTATTAATTAATGTTTATCTTATATAAACTTTCTGAATTAGAAAACTATATTTCCCTACAGTGCTACTTTTCTTATAAACCGTTAAGTTTTATTTAATTAAATTGTTGTTACTGTTCGGTAAACGGCAAAACGGCTTCTTTTACTGGCAGATTTAGGGCCGTCTCCTCCCTCCGAAATGTTTGCTTCCCATCAAAATTAACACAGAAAAAATGGTCAAAATAAAAAATAATTCGTTAATTTTCTATTTGTCTGACAATGTTGCATTATATATTATTCTATGTAGAAAGATAAACATAAACATGGGCGTGTAAAGATATGACAATGATGGTTATATACGAGGGAAGCATCAATAACAATCCAATCATGTACCTAATTTACATTTTTATTAATAATAAATAAACATCACATAAATTAGACAACCACCGAAATATAAAGCCGAAGCTGACTATAAGACGATTAAACTTAGAAAAACGTGGACACACAAACATTCCCACCGACATTGCCGATGGCGGGATTCGAACCCGCAGCTACGGTAGAATGATTTCTAGTCACACTTGTTTCGCGTGCTCTAGCCAACTACACCACCGAGCCGGTTTAAGAATATTATAGTAAATATTTATTGAAACCTCAAATTTATATAGCCCGTGGTCTTTCTGTCAATTCAAACTGACAAGGTAAATAGGAATATGGAAGACCGAAGATCAATTTAAAAAAATCTGACATATTATTGCTTCGTATTTATGCATTTCTAAAAAAAAAAAATAATTATTGGGTATTACAAAACTATTCCTTCAAATCTCTAATAGGGAACTTGCACTTTTTTTTTACTTCATAAAAATGTTCTACAATACTAAAAAAATAAGATGTGCAAAATATGACGCCTTAATTCCCAATAATAAATTTGTTATAAATTATTAAAGTTTCGCGCGCGAGCGAACCGTTTCAAACAGGTTCAAAAGCGCGGGAGTAGTCGTGACATCACACCATACAATTTACAAACGACGACGGAGATCCCAGCACTCGACCGCTTGATTTCGGATAAATTTTAAGTGTATACTTAAAATGGAAACAAAAACTCCTTATTTTAAATATTGCATTGTACTGTTGTGTAAGAATACTACAATGAAAGTGCCAGATAAAGTATTTATAATATTGCCAGAAGATAAGATTCGTCGATCAAAATGGCAAAAAGCGTGTAGAAGAAATGAAAAGGACATTTCACAGAGCAGTAGGTCTCTACATGTGTGTGATCATTTTAATGTAAGTACATTATTAAATACTATATGTCTATCTACTAGTTTTTAGCAGGCGGGCAATAAAATATTCCGAATTCCGAATTATTGAATTTTAATTAGGGTAGGATTAAAGAAAGAATGTGTATACAATGTTAGAAAATAAGATTAGTAGATAGAATATAATTTAGTGATACTAAGTAAAGGTAATTTCCTGGTGCGAAAGTAAATAGCTATTTATTATTATACTCTTCGCAAATACGATTACGAAGAGTATATTGCATTTGATCGGGACATTTCTAAAATCGTTAATATCGCTCGCAGAGAAAAAATCATTTCGTTCGTCATCGAATTCTGAACAACTTTCAAAATGCCCGTCTGTTCATCTGTCGTCCGTCTGTCCGTCCGTCACGTTTCTTGTAAGCACAATAACTAAAGAAAGAAAAGTCCGATCGAATTGAAATTTGGGCTATAAGTTAGTGTTAGCTAGAGGAAGAAATCCATTGTTTTTGAAAAAAATCAAATAGTAAATAAAAAAGTTATAGGACATTTTATTTAAAAATATGAATCTACAGAGGGTTGCAATTTTCAATGTGCTACTAAAATTGAAGTAATTTTCTATAGACACAAAAATGCTGTAAAATATACTACCACAAATTTCGCCTACGCAGTCGGCATCATCGGGAGATGAAAAAAAGTTGAAAATTAAAAATGTGATCAATATATTAGGTATTGTAAGAATGAATCTTAGTTTATACTATAAAATATACTGCCACGCATTTCGCCAATACAGTCGGCACCATCGGGAGAGAAAATTACATGTAGTCAATACATTAGGTATTGTAAGAATGAAGTTTATAAGACAAACACAAGATTCTTTTCAAAAAACTGCGAAGAGTATCCTACAGAATGTGCAACAATTATATAAAAGTTCAATAACACTACTGTCTGCGAAGAGTAAAATGTTTACCTCTAGTATATATAGTATATTGCAAATACCTTTCCCTTGCCCTTTAATTTATTCTATTCAAATCTTACATTTATCTATTATGTGAATGATAACACGACACAATCACTTATTTCTCTTGCCCCAAAACATAGTACGAAAATACCTACGATAGGTAATTATATTATATATTTATATCAGAACAGTCACTAACAAATCAACCACAGTCTAATAACACCATATTGTACATATGTTTATATAGAATGTCATACTTTGTTAATTTGTTTGTATTATTATTTTTAAGTATTTTATGAATGAATTGATTTTTAGTTTCTTTTTCTGTATATAATATATGTATATATTAATATAAATCTTACTCTGTACCCCATACAAGTTGTAAATAATCTACTTAATTGTGAATAAAGATTTTAAATTGGAATTGGTAAACATCTGATTGTGTTGCTTCCCGGCGCGACGACTACCGAATATTGTATGGTGTGACGTCACAGTCAATAGTAGCTCGTTTCGGGCCACTTCAATTTTATCGCTGTTTAGATCCTTCATACTGATCGCGTGGAATTAGAAATCTTATTTTTTTGTACATGTTTTATTACAACGTTACGCTATGTTTTTTAGTATTATTTTTATTTTTAAAATTATAGGCAAGTTCCCTATTGCTGGCATAACATAATTAGCTGGGGGTTGTACTTATTGACCGGTAACTCAGTTAGCAGATCATGAATAAGGGCTTAGATTGATTTGAGTTCTCACCAAAATCTAGGCTGGGCGCCAGGACTTTTGCAAGTACCAAATAATGATTTACTATAAAAGGTAAAAATAATGTTCATACCTGAACTCTGTTGGGAAGGAAATCGAATAAAAAGATATTATTTAATAAAAAGTATAATCAACTTGTAAGAATATATACAAAAATTTACATAGGCTAAGATGGCTCTTTTAGTTAAAAAACACCTAGTTTTGTTTGAAGACTAAGAAATAAAAAATAAAAAAAAGGTGACTGATCTCTTACAAAAAATTCTTCTGACCAAATATAAATGTTCATTGGGACGAAGATCTTATGTAACTTCAAATGGGTTAGTCCAGCGAAGAATCCACCAACGGCAAAGCTCTTAATGGGTTCGGTGTCAGTTTGAATCACCACTGTCAGTACTGCAGTTACCCTTGAGAAGAAATGCCAGTTGTATATAATATCGTTTTCCTGCTCCACCCAGTATATAATGATCAGTTCAATCCACGAGTTATCCTCTTCTCTTGGTCCAGGTATTTACATAAAATGGGGAGAGTTTAATGAGATCAGTATTATAGCATTATAGCAGCAAAGTAAAAAGCTGTGACGTTTGAATTGTCCAACTACGTAGATAAAATATGAGAGAACACAAATTTACAGAGTAAATCGCAAACTGAACAAACTAGGATTGGTATCCCACAATACTAACTTAAGTATCAATAAAAGTTACGTTAAATAGAAGAAATACTAGTCCAGCAAATACACTAGGTGTAGTTATGATAATAAACAAAGTGAAATAGGTATCCACTATCCACATGCTTCGCAAGTCGGCGGATAGCGACTTGCGAAGCAAGTACCGAGAGCGGCGACCTCTAGCTCAGGTGGACCAAACTACTGTTATTAAATATGATTTGAACGAAACAACTACTTAGCGGGCAAATACCCGCCCTGCTTGTATTATACTTTCAAATCATGATAAATCGGTAGCCAATATCATTTGTCAATTCCTAACCAGATATAGACCGGTTTCGAACTTACTAGTTCTTAGTATGCCATAAGTTATGAAACAGACAAATTATAGTGGCCAACCTGCTAGTCATATACTGACTAAGGTAAATTGAGTAGTGGTGAGAGGTATGTGAAACTTCTCCTATGGTCCAAATGCTACTATCTGACCGACATCATAGATGTCTCTGTGGCGGATAGCGACTTGCGAAGCAAGTACCGAGAGCGGCGACATCTAGCCCAGGTGGACTAAACTACTGTTATTAAATATGATTTGAACGAAACAACTACTCAGCGAAACAACTACTCGCTATCCGCCACAGAGACATCTATGATGTCGGTCGGATAGTAGCATTTGGACCATAGGAGAAGTTTCACATACCTCTCACCACTAGTCAATTTACCTTAGACAATATATGACTAGCAGGTTGGCCATTATCATTTGTCTGTTCCATATCCTATGGCTTACTGAGGAGAACTAATAAGTTCGAAGCCGGTCTATGTCTGATTAGGAATTGACAAATGATATTAGCTACCGATCTATCATGATTTGAAGGTATAATCCAATGCAGATCGGGATATTTGCCCGCTTAGTAGTTGTTTCGTTCAAATCATATTTCTAAGTGTTAAAATCTTATTCAGTATATAGTTTAGTCCACCAAGGTTAGAGGTTATAGCTCTTGGTACCTGCTTTGCAGGTCGCTATCAGTCACTAAGGCATCAATGATGTCTGACGGTTAATATCACTGGCCACCAGAGAGATACACTTATCACTCACTATGTCTGTCTTGCTTAGTCTGCTTTAGGCTAGCCTGGTTTATTATTATTATTTGCCTTTTCCATTACTTATGGCATACTGACGAGAACATAGCAAGTTCGAAGTCGGTCTATGTCTAGTGAGGAATTGACATCTAATTTTAGCTACCAAACAAGATTTGCAGGTTTAATTCAATGCAAGTCGGGGCTTTTTGTCCGCTGAGTAGTTGTTTCCTGTAACACTTATTCAGTACTTTGTATCTGATATACGTAATTGTGATCAGCTATTTAATATACTTAATTAGACATCATGACATATGCAACCAACTTAATATACAAATTTGACAAAATCGTTACAATGCAAGTAACAAAAAATTGTTCGGGGAGGTCGATTTTTAAATACATTTCTCCATTTGTGTAAATATTTTTTTAAAAAATGTTTGCAAAAGTGATGATGTCATCGACAATTTTTTAAATGGCAACCTCCATGACAGAGTTGTGGGTCCTTACTTTTTTTAAAACAATTTAAGTGGTGAAATTTACTTACAATTTCTTCAAAAAGGAGTTAATTCGTGCGCTAGCAATCCTGTTCACATATTCGAAATTACTTTCATTACCTCCCCTGAGAGGTGGATAGGAAGAAGAAGAAGAAGAAGAAGAAGAAGAAGAGAATATCGAATGGCCCGTTAGATCGCCAGATATAATCCCGTTGGACTAATGAGGTTACTTAAAAAGCAGAGTTTATGTAAATATAAGTTTATATTTATGCAAATTTAGAAGATTTAAATAAATAATTTGGTAGGAAGTGAGTTAGATAAGCCCTATGTAATTGCTAATGTTGAAAGGGAGTTTATTAGTCCAATATAACGTTGTAAGGATATAAACGGACATTTTGAACATTTAACCTAGTTTAAACTACTTTTCATTAATATGTTATTCAATGAGCATGTAACGATGGCCATTATTTACAAGGGTGAAGTAAATCACCCTAGTGAATTACAGCCATTACATGTGAGTAGAATACTTTATCCACGACTATTAAATAATAAAAATTTTAGGTAAATATCGCGATGAAAATTTGGACAAACTTTCACGTTTCAAATCAAATAGCAACTCCGTGCTTTGACTGACAAGTCATAACATAATCGATGAAATTAAAAAAAAATAAAAAAATTCAGAACCAGCGAATAATGAAATCATTAATCACTGCTGTGAATATTGTATAGCATTATCTTTAAGTAAACACGTACATAATGGATACGTTATTTATTTAATAGTCGTGGATAAAACCTTTTTTTGATTTTATATAATGTTGGTTGTCTACATAGTAATATCAACAATGTATATGCTTCAGTATTCCGCATATTCGAAATTTGACATTTGAAATCAGCGCCACCATTGTCCAAAATTGTAGATAATTTTATCTCGACAGTTCGAAATTTTTCGTCGATATTTCGTATATGAAACTTTTACCACATTCTCCCAACTGTTTTCTAATAATGTAATAACATATTTTTTATTTGACAGTTAATTTATAACATTTATGTTTCAAATTT
The DNA here is from genome assembly GCA_029963845.1 of Rhamnusium bicolor. NCBI lineage: Eukaryota > Metazoa > Arthropoda > Insecta > Coleoptera > Cerambycidae > Rhamnusium > Rhamnusium bicolor. The sequence continues at coordinate 81,324 of JANEYF010004156.1, forward strand.
TGAGGAGACAGTAACAAATTTTCCTTGAAATGAATGGTTTGCACTAATAGTTTGTTCTGAAGTTTAAATGTTGGTAGGGGATTTAGAAAATTATTTGTTGCGATAAGAGGGTCAATCCAATAAAAGCGATGTTCGATGTCCGAAGCTGTTACGCCGTTATCTGTTAAAGGACGTCCGATAACAATAAATGTTATTGCTTTATTTTTATGACCGAAGTGATTTTTGGCTTTTCGATTGCTTGGATATAAATTGGGTGGAAAATCTATAGTATGTTGTTTTCGGGTTTAAAAACTGGCAAAAATGTAAAAAACTTTTGTAATTGTATGGTAGAATGGTATTTGAATGATTGTTGATAATATTTTAAAAAGAAAAATGACTGTAAGTGTAAATCGGTTTATCGAGCGTGGGAACTCTTATACAATTGCAAATTTTGCAGAAAAAACAAACATGTTTTTCTTAACATTAGATGTATAATATAATTCTAAATAATATTAAAATATATTTTTGTGTAAGACGAGGCATACTAGATGCATTTGAGGATTTTTATGTCAGGAAAAAATACTACAGTGTTGAAACTTGTCACTAACGTAGTAGTGTATGTAACTGTAATTTCCGAAAATTACAGAAAATATTTTAACCACTTTTTACCGCTATTTTCATATTCTGTTTATAAAGCCTTCATACAAATTTAATACTATGCTATAAATTTTATTCCTAATCGTATATTGCTAGAGATAGAAACTTATTTAAAAGGTCAAGTTTTTCTTATTTTGTATCATATACCAGATGGTCCAATAAAATTAATTTTTTCATCCATAACTTTTTAATTTGTATCCTTTTTTTTATCCAGAAATTACACAAATCAGCATGAACATAATATTATCAACAATCCTAATAAGTTTTGGGTCTACGTAATAACAAAAAAGGGGATCTAATTCTTAAAGATTATGTTACAATGGTGAATATTTGGATGATTCAGAAATATCGATCAACATAGTTTAGAAACTCGTAGCATTAATTCGTGTACTTAGAAAATGAAGTGCAATCTAAACGCGATGGTATTCCAGCACTGAGATTTTGCTGCGATCTTTGCCCATCACTTCATAATTCTATTTAATACTTATTAGAAACTTTCTACATTTGTTATTTCTGAGCTTTTTTTTGGATCTTACTTAAGTAATAGACTGCAATATGTCACACATAATGGATATAAGTCTTTGATTGTCTTATCTTTAGGTGTTCCTCAAGTATCTATTCTTGGGCCACTGATTTTTAAAATTTTCATAAATGACATGTAATACGCTAGATCTCTACTTTTTAATGTATGTAAATGATATAAAACTCCTACGTAGAATACTTAAATGATTGTATTGCATTCTAATACAACATCTCCAAACTTAGCTCTTGCTGTTTCGAGAACAGTCCCATATTAAATGTGCAAAAATATAAAGTAGTGATATTTGCCATTAAAGGTTCTGATTATACTTTCGAATATACGCTAAAACGGTTAAATGGTCAATTCGGCCGTCCAAGTTTAAAGACCTTGGGGTAAGTATTGACAGAAACCTAACTTTTGTCGATCGTATTACTTAAATAGTTTTTATTATACGCAATGGTTGTGATTTCCCAAATACTGCAACTTAAAACTATTGTATTTTTCATTTTTGCTTATGCGTCCCCTGTTTGGCAACCGTGCTGTAATATTCACATTAATACATTAGAAAAAGTACAACGCCATTTTCTTAAATATGTCTATTTGAAATCTCATAGTATCTACCTACTAGTTTTTCACAAAATGATTGGCTTAAAGTATTCTCCATGCGCAACTTTTATAGGCGCACCAACTTTGCAATAAAGTTGTTAAATAAAATCATCCATCATGAAATAGATTGTAGCGTATATGCTATAGATTAAAATTTTCATATTCCAAAAGTAGATTCACGATATAACCAAACTTTTTTATCTACCTAGAGCTCGGACCAATGTTTTATAATGTTCACCTATTTATAACACATGCTCTAATCTAAATAGGAGTGAAAATGAAATTGTTGTTTTTAAAAAATAGGAGTCTATATCTACCACAGAAAATATATTTTTATATGTATATATGTATATGTGTGTAAATAAATAACAAAATAAATAAATAAATGACAGAGAAAGTAGATTTTATCTTTGCCAGTAATTCTCAGGAGGAAAAATAATAATAATAATTTTTATTAAAGAAACATAAATATTGTAAGAAAAACTCACTATTACCATTTCTCCTGACAATATGATTGACGGACATGAAAACGAATCTCCCTTCCAGTATTCTAAAAATTGTGTTATTAGATTATGGAGTTGGCTAATTTATCTTTATTGAACAGTGAAAAACTGGCCCTTAATTGCTAATATAAGCTTACCCTTTCAGTAAAATTATGTTTCTGCTTCAAACAAACACACTGCATATCTTTTTTAAAAACCGTATGGGCCAGAACATGAACAACCAGAAGCAACAAAAATCTTAATACACATGTTCTCTGTCTAAGGAATATTAACAAAATGAAATAAGAACCTTGTCTCTAGTTTAAGTATCACACTCTGTATATAATACCTCATAATAATGCTGCATGTTACAAAGTAGCTGTAATTTTTTTTAAATGAAATGAATAAAAAGAGAAAGAGGAATAATGTTGAGGCTCGATTTTCGTGTGTATTATCCCACTTCCCTCGTATGTAATTTAGGATTGTTCCTTATCCTCATAATTTTCCTGTTTTCTATCGATAAATGGAGTACATATGTAGCCAGATTCCCATTTAAATCATATGTACCACCTGGAGCGAGGCTACAGAAGGAAATCAGGTGAGGTGCACCCCAGATAAAACAGGGCGTAAAACTCTGGAACAGCAAGACTCTTGGGAGTGGAAAGGAGAGCAACCGTAGATATGTAAACCACATTTCCTAGCAAATTTCCTGCCGGATATTTTATATTTGCCGTTATTTTATTTGGACCTTTTATATTTATTAACGCCGCTTTTCCGCTCAATATCAAACGGATAAGCTGGATCTTTCCGGGGAAAGAAAATGATCGAAGTGGCGCATTAGTATGTGACAATGGAGACAAACGGGAACAGCGTTTGTCAATCTGTCCGTTTCCGCATCGGTAACTGCGACTTTCAACTATGTCGACACCCATTGTCCAAAACACTGAAAGGCATTACGTATTATTTTTAAAGATTATCCATTAAATCCATTTGTTTTTTTTTTGTTAGCTATGTATTAAAATATCATTAGCGAAATTGGAATAATCTAACAATAGCTCGCAAAAAATTGTAAACACTAAAACTTGGTTTAATTAAAATGTTAATTATTATATATTTTTTATAGATATTTGCCAATTTTATCCCAATATTTTATAAAGTTGTAAAAGTGTGCACAAAATATTAATATGCAGCTTTATTTAAACATTTGAACAAAATGTTTTATTACCTTTATATTATAGACCTGGAGTGGGTTGGAACCTTTGATGTGAAGATAACACTGACGTAGTTTTCCACGAAACACCAAAGCACTATATACTGCACTCGACGTGCGTTTCGCCAACCAAGTTGGTATCATCTGGAGATGATTAAAACTAAACTTATGCTAATAATCTACCCTATATATACCTAAACTATTGTCACGGTTCACCGAACCGTGACCGTGACCATTCGGTGAACCGTGACTCACTTACCAGTAAAGCGAGCTATTGGGGATAGGCCCTCTGTCACTATTCATACTATTTTTACTCTTTCAGATTTTCAAGCTTTCAAATGCATCCAGCTGTCTAGTATTTGTTACATTCCTACTTAATTTTAAATTGCTAATATCTATTTTATGGTTGTTCTCAAACGCATGTTGGGCAACATTAGACTTATCTATTCTACCATATTTAAGATGGCCATATGCTCTTTGAATCTAATTTGAATTGATCGTCTAGTCTGTTCAACATATTTTTGATTACAGTCCATACAGCTAATTTCGTAAATCCCCGACTTTTCGTTTGTTTCAATTTTGTCTTTTGAATTGCCTAAAAGTTGTTGTAGTTTGTTTCCCGACGAATGAGCCACTGTCATACCTACATCTTTAAAAATCTTACCAATACCACGGGCGAATCAAGGATCGAATAGAATCGATACAAATTTCGAATTTCTCTTTCATTTTGAAAGGTCAAGCGACTCAATTTCGAAGCGACTCTTTAAACTTTCGTTTCCTAATTATTTTATCAATTAAACTTACAGAATATCCATTACTCGCAGCTATATCTTTGAAAGGTCAAGCGACTCAATTTCGAAGCGACTCTTTAAACTTTCGTTTCCTAATTATTTATCAATTAAACTTACAGAATATCCATTACTCGCAACTATATCCTTAATCAATGCCTTTTCTTTTTCAGACCTCTGCTTATTGAGGGGAAGCTTAATAGACGATGGACTAGAAAATTAAAACTCGCCATTTTGTGTTGAGCACAATGGTGAGAGTTACTAGGATATATCTTAGAGTACTTGTATCTTTTCTGTATATGTCAAATTCTAACTTATTTTCACTATTTCTAATTATTAATACATCTAAAAATGGTAGTTGTTCAGAGTTTTCAATTTCATATGTGAATTTAACAGACGCGAAACGACTATTTAATGTAGATACAAAGTTACCAATATCAGCGACTTTTGTATCGAACACTGCAAAAATATCATCCACATACCGAGGCCAAACCCCTGTGGAAATACTCGAATTCTTCTTTTGCTTCCGTCTCGAATCTGTTCATGAAGAGACCGGCAATGAATGGTGACAAAGAGTTACCCATTGCTGTTCCTTCATGTAGTTCGATGAAATTATCGTTGAATCGAAATCAATTTTGTTTCATGCTAAGTTTAGTAAGTTTAAGATATTCTTTACTACATCTTGACAGATTGTTTAATTCAAGTAGATCCTTAAAGTAGTCCAAGGTCGGAACACTTGGAAATAATGAACAAATGTCAACGGAGATCAAAATTTCACCTTCTTGGAACTGAATATTTTTCACCTTATTGATGAAATCGTTAGAATTAATCAATAGGTAAATTTTCGAACTCTTCTGTTAACCATTTTGATAGGTGGTAAGTCGGCGATCCGATTGCTGAAACAATAGGACGTACCGACTTTCCTGGTTTATGTATCTTAGGCAAGCAGTACAGTCTACGTACACTTGGGTTAGATACATGTAATTTCCTATTTAAAGCTAATAAGATTGTTGCAGGATTTAATTACATTTCTTACTTCAGTAACCATTTTTGGTAATGGATTTCTAGAAAGTTTTTTATAAAGTCCATTATTAATCTGATTATCTACCCTTTCATAATAGTCTCTTTATTTTATATTATAGAACTGATTATTTATAATCTATTATCGCATTTATTTTTAATTAAAAATAAAAGAGGTGGATTCTCTTATACCCATTTCCATCAACGAACTTGGCCTTTACTTTGTTTTTGAAAGCTTTATTTCAAAAATGTAGCTACTATCGATTTCTTTTGCTGAAATCGTGTTTTTTTGTCATTTTTCGTCGCGATTTGTCTACAAATGTAATATATTTTTTAAATTTGACAAAAAAAATGAAGTTTATAAGTTTTCCGTACGTATTAAGCCTAGAAACTTTTATATTTTTAAAATTCAATATGGAATCAAAAATTATCTACTGTACAGGATGAGTCAACGGTGTGACAATGTCCAATGCCTTCTTTATTATCAGTAATATAAAAAATAGTTTTATATAAAAATGGTAGGGGACCAAAAATCCTACATTTTAAAATTAATGTGAAAGCGGGGCATTATGGAAATCAATTTAATTGGAATTCTCTATCTATTTTAGAAAATCGAAATTCCTCTTAATATCCTCAAAATTTTTTCATAAGAGAATGGTATGTCTAAAGCTTATATTTTTGGAAATATTTAATATTAAAAAAAAATTTAAATTGTCTGCATTCATTTTTTACTTCGTTACCGTTGTAAGATTTTAAAAAAGCCTTTCGTTTCGATTTAAAAGAAGGTCCATTTTGATTACCGATTGAAATAGAATTCATTTATTTATGACAGGGTGTTCAGAAAATGTTGACATTTTTTTATTTTTTAAATATTATGAAATGGTATTATGCATTTCAGTCACATTAACCATGGAAAAAACAAGCTAGCGATAGATAAGATGTTAAATGAAACGTAAAATTCATTATTTAGATTATTTTTAAACCAGTATACCTGATAAAATGGCATACTTTTTTGTACTGGTATCTAATGTAAGATTAAAGAGCAGGAAAATGATAATTTAATTTCCATTTAACTTAAATAAATCAAACAAAACAGAGACAAAAACAAAACATATCTTAATCTGTTCAAAATGATATCCTTGATGTAGGACACATAACCATAGTCTCCCGAATATTGTTCTGGGTCTTGTTAAGAGTTTCTTGAGAAAATAAATCAAATTCATGATTTATCCGATCATGATACATATTATCTTTAACGTAACCCCAGAAAAAAATCGAGTGGATGATGTCAGGGGACCTTGCAGGCTATGAGATAAATCTGCCACGACCAATCCATTTTTCGGATTAAACTTCGCCAATGTGCATATGAATTTCGTTGAAATGGAGCGTTGGAGTACCAAGAAAGTTATTAAAATGTTTTGTTCGTAACTTGTCCATATTTGCGGCGTGTATTGTAAAATGGCACTGCCCATAAAATGTTAGTGTCTAGAAATTTAGTAATGGTATATTTTTAACTTAATTTTAAACGTTTTTCATTTGACAATTTAATAAATATGACGCAAAAAATAGAAAATCTACCTATACACCTAAAACTACTTCAAATATAAATATTTTAATAAACATTAGCCAAACTGTTTGTATTAGACTAGTAAATTTCCCAAATGTCTTCGACGTTTCATATTTACTAGCAAATAAGTCTTTTCATTTACACATTTCAAGATAGTGTAGCTCCAGTATGGACTACGTTAAGGAAAAAGTTACTAAACTTAATGTGGGGGTTACCACAAATAATCAAACACAGCAGATTTATAAAGTTTATTCGAGGAGAATTGCGAAAATATATTAAAAAATATCAATTAGTAGTTATTCTAATATCATTAATAATAATTATTTCCCTGACTACCATAAGCATAGGAATAAAATAATTAACATAACTGTCAACGTTGACAGTGACTAGTGGTAATGTTAACAATGCTAGCAAGTGTGCAAAAAATACGCCACACTTCTCTTGTTCTATTAACTGGCGAAGTCGCCAGGTTGATAATATTTAATCTGAAAGCAAGAAAACTGCAATGACACTAAGGACTGGCCATGTAAAAAAAAAAAAATTAATGTTGAATAAATGTATTAAATGGTAAATGGTACTACTGCAATGTTGTGCACAAAATAGTCAAAATTGGAATTAAAGAGGATAAGCGGATAAGCTAAACATCAGAATTATTCAGGGTGGGGTAATAGTGCGTCCGACTTCTATATGTCGAGTTCTGTGATAGCTGGAAATTTGATTTAAAAACATAAATAAACTAGACAAAGAAGTCTATCACCGGAAATTATTTTCGAATATACAGGGTGAGCCATGACGATTCCACAGGGTCAACTAACACTTTTTTAAATGGAATCCCATGTATATTAGAACATTTCATGAAACCTCTTTGTGTCCTCCTTCCAGTCCTGTATTATTATTGCCTATATCCCAACTACTTGGCTGTAATTATTTTTTTTTGAAATTATGTCATTTATATAATATTAAAAAAATCACTACAGTAACAATTATCGATTTTAAGAAAAAATATGTTAGTACCAGTTATAAGACATCTGTGTGATGACACTCAGCTATTTTCACTTCCTAAAAGTATACAGGCCAAAAATAATTTTTAAATTTACAACGAATTTTCTCAATTTTTTCAAACACCCTGTATATTTTTGGACGATGTAATGTAGATTTGAAAAACGAACATTTTTTCGACGTACATTCCTATGGCTATTTGTGAACAAAAATGCTGAAAAATTCAGAATACAAATTAAACATGAGGGTTTTTTCAAATAATTCAAGAGAAGGTATTATAATAAGCGTGTTACATGATTCCCATAAAAACATCACACCACAGCAGTCCAAAATTTGAAGGAAATAATAATAAATGTTGAGCACCTTTTATAATATCTTCTCTTGAATTACAAAAAAATATATTTTTAATTTTTATTGCTGAATTTTGCAGTTATTGTTCAATAAATCGAAAATGGATACAAATAGCCATAGGGATGTACATACAAAAAAAATTTTCGCTTTTCAATTCTACATCACATCGTCCAAAAACATACAGGAATAAAAATTATTTTTGGCCACCCTGTGTACTTTTAGGAAATGAAAATGACTGAGTGTCATCACACAGATGTCTCATAACTGATACTAACATATTTTCTCTTAAAATCGAATATTGTGAATGTAGTGATTTTTTGAATATACACGTGTAAATGGCATAATTTCAACAAAAAAAAATCAATATATCCAAATGGTCTCAAAAAAATGTTCTGTAATACATGGCATTTCATTTGAAAAAATGTTAGTTGAACCTGTAGAATCGTCTTGGCTCACCCTTATATTCGAAAATAATTTCCTCTTATGGAGTTTTTTGTCTAGTTTATTTATGTTTTTAAATCACGTTTCTAGCTATCATAGAACTCGACATATCGAAGTCGGACGCACTATTGCCCCACCCTGTATATTGTTTATAGATAAGCATATAAGGAGCGTGTGAATAATTTTCACACGTTGGTATCGTTCGTTAAGGATCACATGCTATGTGAAAGCCATAATTTACAAGCGTAGTTAGTAGTTCGTTTTAAATTCTTTTCAAAGCAGTTGTGGAAAAAACAGTTTTACCACTGCTTGCAATATGAGACATAATTCCATTGATATATTTGACAGCAGTCTAGCTCCAAGAAAATAAAAATGTAACGGTATTCTAAATTTTTTGTAATTTTTTAGACTAAATATTTGTATTGTTAAATCATATTTAAGTATATGTCTTATGCTCTCAGTGTACTGCTGACATAAATTTTTGTGTAGGTGTTTGAAAATTGTCATCTGAACCCATTCTGTAAATGGGTTGTATAATCTGTTGAATGGTTGTAACAAATAAATAAAAAAATAAATTACTGATGTCGATGTGATGAAAATAATTTAAGAGCTTGAAATATTATCCACCTTAACACTATTATTCACAACGTTGATGAAAATTAGATAGCCGATATTTATAAATTTAGAAAGGAGACTCATTGAAGTCTAAAATATGATCTAAATTTTATTTCGCGCTGTTATAAGTTATAAGTAATAGAGCCCTATGCTCGTAAATTATCTATCCCATCGACCTTTAACAGATCTTCCTTTTTTTGTGTCTTTTTTATAATGTAAAATATTATTCCGGGGTTATATTTCCTAAAATAGTCCAAATGAAAATATCTGATGTAGCCAGCACATAACTTTCTTATACCAGTATATATTATCTTGATCTAAAAAAATCATTCTGTTTAATTCTTCACTAACCTCAATTAAATTTTAAAAACGTACCTTGAATGTTTCATAAAATTTTTTTATAATTAATTATCAGCGACCCTCGATACTGTCAATAATAATCCATATCATATATTTTACATTGACATTTTTGTAACCAAATTAGATATTTCAAATGTCAAACTGCCAGATTTATCCTAACCCCATTTTATGAGACCAAATGCGTACAAAATTTCAGTTTACATCAGCTTTATTTAAGTACTTGGAAAATATATTTTATTCGCTTGATATAGTAGATATGATTTATAATCTTTCATCAAGAATATATTTTTTTAAAGTCAAATACAAAAAAGTTTGGGTCCCGAGGACAGCTGGCCAATTTTGCTCATCACCGAATTTTTCATTGTCTTTGGTCTTTAGAACAAGTGTATCAAATTTGAAAGCTTTATCTCAAAAACTGTGGTTGCTATCGCGATACTACAGACATGCAGATAGATTTTTTTGTCCGTAAAATTACATTTTTTCATTATAATTTGTCGAGATTCGTCCAGAAATGCAATAAAAATTTTTAATTTTTTCCTCGAAATTGTATCTTTTTTTTCTTTCATTCATTATGTCCCTTCTGGTGGTACCACATTCACCAAATTTAATGTGTCACTTGAAATATTGTTGACAATCTTAACTGCCAAATTTGGGAAGTCTCCCATTAGGTTTTTTTTTAGTCATCGCGGATACACACATACACACACACACACACATCCACTCAGACAGATGTCTGTCGGTGCGTGTGCACAGACATTATTCAGAAAATAGTCAAAATGGATTCAGGAGGGTTCAAAACGTATAGATCAATCAAAAATCTCGAGATCGAAAAAAAATCACTATTACTGTACTTCCTTATATTAGGTATTATAAGAAAGTAAAAGATGGAGGTAAAAAAGCTAGGTACTTACCACGTTCTAAAACAACCTATTGTAAATACAGGGAGTTTTGTAGAGTTGCACCGACTTTTAAAATTGAAATAATTTTAGAACAAAATGCATTTAACCTTCATAAGACCGACCGGGGTACAGGTGTACTCCACCTCTATGTTTATTACAATTTGCTGAAATATTTTTTTTAATTTCAAAATTTTTTCTATCTTCAGTATAAAGCGTACAGAACAGGTTGTATGTTAGAGTGGTTCGTCAACAGTTTTTATACAGTAGATATTTTAATTTGTCTTGGGGTTTACCTCTACACCACTCGGTCTTTAATGTTTGCCAGATTTTGACCATACTTAAAGAACTGACCGGAGTACAAGTTCACTATTAGTATTAGAATACACTGACTGTACGTCAACAGTCCGCCTCGATCATCCGAACGGATACGGTGATTGCCGATTTGCAATAAAAACACTCTCCCTGTATTTATACCTATCCATTTATAAGCTTATTAGTGGGTGAAAACTTCGTGTGGACGTCGTTAGATATTTTATAAATCATGGAAAAGATATTGAAAATTAGGAAAAGATAAAAATCTAAACGAAGAGGAATTAATGCTATTTGCTGAAAATGATGATCCAGTGTTTGATGATAAATGGCACGAAAATGCAAGTGATACCGAAAATGAGGACCAGATAAAGGAAATTATTACGCAGGATGACGTAATTATCACTCAAGAGATTAGTTACAGCTGCAGAAAGTTAAGAATCTAAATCAAATGAACATACAGGTGGCAATGAGGGCAACCCACAATATGTAAACAAAGATACAACTGTATGATCTAAAACTTTATTGTATCTTAGAGTTATCGTCCAAAACCTAATGTTCAAAAGGCTGCCGAAGGTCTAACGGATTAAAGCTCAAATTTTTCAAGTATGTAGGAGACATTTACTTTGTTTTTTTTCTCCATATATTATTGACATTATTGTTACTTAAACTAAGCGAAAAGCCCAGGCCTTTTTCTTCCAATGGAATTCCGATCATTCCTAAAAATTGAAAACATTTTCTCAAGTAGACAGAGTTGAAATAGAAGCATATATGGGATTGCTGTGCATATTTGGAACCCTACATGCTCATAAAGAGCCAGTTGTTATGGAGCAACGATTCGTCATTTTCGCGTCCTGTAATCTCAACCATTAACGATTGAATCGAAACAACATATTTTTCGAGATTTGATAACTATGAAACGAGAAATGAGCGAGGAGCAATCGACAAATTAGCACCAATTAGGTATGCGTTTGATTTTCGTATCTAATTGCAAAGACGCTTAAAGTTCAAGTTCACATCTGCGTGTTGATGAACAGTTAATTCTTTTTCGTCGAATAATCTCTTTTAGCGTGTATATGAAGAGCAAACCAGACAAGTATTGGTTTAAAATATGGGCTTAAATAGGCTGCAGCAATGCATGTACTGTGAATATGTATAGGTATATCTGGGTCAGTATTTCCTTTTCTTTTCTTATATCAGCAAAATGCACCTATTGTTTTATAGAAAAACAAAGTGACAGGCCATCGGGTTGTTTTGTATTTGGTGCAACATTTACCTCCAGGACATGGAATAACGACAGACAATTTGTTTTATCGCTTTGGATTTAGCTAATGAACTTTGGAAAAGAAATTTGACATTATGAGGTATAAATACCTATAAACTATAGATGACAGCAAACCTGAATTGGGCATCAAACATTTAGACGGCAGAAGAAATTATCTCTTACATTTGGGAATGGAATTAGCAAAAAAGAATGTGAGTTGTCAATATAGAAATATATGTTTCCAGTCAAATGGGAAGAAAAACACAGGGATTGTTGTACCAGAGCTAGCAGAAGTACCAATTGAAGCACCAAGTCTACTTCCCAGGTAGGACGGTGTCATCTTTGTTCTGGAAAGAAGAACTGAAAATCTAGAAAAACTTACGCTAAATGTAACAAACAAACACAAAATAAACTTATGTTTGATTTTCACAATTTAATTAACTCTTGACAATTGTTCCACCACACAGTGGCTTCATCAGATGGTGAGTACAAGACTAAATTCTTTATTACAAAGTGAGGGTATATATATCAACTAACTAATCTAGGGTAATAAAATGGAACGGTAATAAAATAAGGTACAAAATAATTTAGAAAATATTTAACAGTGGTGAACAGTTTAAATCTAGCTGGTCATTTAAAATAATATTACTATTTTTTAATTTATTGATTTCTAATGTCTCTAATAGTGACACTTTTAATCCTTTATTTTCTGTATGTAAAATATCAAAATTATTATTAAAAGAATGATTGTCCTCTAGCAAATGGTTGGCATACGTCGAATTTAATTTATTGTTATTAAAACAGCGTTTATGTTCGAACAATCTTTTTCCAAAATTTCTTCCCGTTTGTCCGATGTATAGTTTAGGGCATGTACCACATGTAAGCTTATAGACTCCACTTTTTTGTTATTTTTTTAGTTTTATTTTTATTGTTCTTAATAAATTTTCCTAGAGTGTTATTAGTTTTAAATGCTATTTTAATATTATGTTTTTTCTTAAGTTCAACTGATATTTTTTCGGTAGGTTGGCCTACATAAGTAAGGGTTTCATATCTTAAATCACTTAATTCACTGAGTTTTCTAAATCTACTTCTTCTGCAAGAGCCTCAAGCTCATTCGTGGACAACGGGTCAGTGCGTCGTTTTTTACTCATTTTCAGATTTTATTATAATCTGAAACAAAGCATATGATCACCATCAGTTTACTTTCGATGCCGTAACCAACTACACAAAAATTCATAAATAATATCCACAGGGGCCTAGTCATTCTTATATGAATGACATTTAAAAAAAGAAAAGAAAAATGGCGGTTCAATGTACCAAAAATAATAAATATGTACTATTTGCACTATACAAAGAGGAAAACAACAGAAATTACATATTAAAAAAAATGGCCCTCAGGATTATTTTACACCCATACACTATGGCAACCAACGTATACCATCCGTCATACATATATGAATGACGAATCACTTTCGTAAACATTAGTGTTATTTAAATATGAATGACGTGGCAGTCAACATGTTAAGAGTATGTGTACTGGTCACTAGCTGGCGCCATGTTATTTTCAATAATTATATGTCACATCTCTTCCTAAGACTATAAAATAATGTAGTCTTCAAAGGTTACCCAAGGCCACTAATTAATAATCTCATCTAATTGATGTACGTAATAGTAGGATTTCCCACCTAAATTTGAATTTTCGGCCGGTAATGTAGATCCCCTACTTAACTATGATGACGTCACGTGTGACGTACTGTCTGGCTCAGGTGCCGCCTTACCTATGAGTTAATTAAATTGTGAAAATCAAACATAAGTTTATTTTTTGTTTATTTGTAAAATGGATTTTCATCAAATAAAGGTCAAATCAATCAACTATTTAAATGTAACAAGTTTGCTTGGTTAGAACACTATAAACTCAACTCATATGTAGGTCATGTGACATTTAGGTTAATTCTTATTTTTATTTGTACTTTTGACTGTAAATGTTTAGTTTTACTACTACTTTTTAAGAAAATTATAGTAAAAAAAATTACCTTATAGACCAAAAATTCATTGGGGTACGCCGCTCGGTCACTAACGTAATTTTTTGCGTTTGGTCTTATGAAGGTTAAATAAAATAAATATTCGCAATTAAAAACAATGATTGGTTATTATATATGGTTATTTTTTTCATATCGACTCACAGACTCACTTGAGAAAACCTCAACAAAATTTTAATAATTAAATAAAAAAACTAGTAATTAAGACAAACATTGAAGCGAGGAGTGGTATCGCTTAACGAATCATCCAACCGTTTCTTCCGCCTGACAAGTTTTCCGTTGCATATTAAGACCCCAGCTCTTAAGACTGCGTAATTAGCAACCCCAAAGCAAACAGCAAACAGAACACCACCGTCCGAGAGATTTTCAGCTTTGAATTTTGAACGGACACAGCATCGTGACGCTCTTTCTATTCGGGAGATTATACGACACTAATCATCCAACTAATATTGCCAGATAACGACTTAGATTGTGCAGAACAATTCCTAATATGCGATAAAAATAATCTACCTGCCAATATTAAGGATTAATGAAGGATATTGTTTCAATAAGCGTCGATTTGAGTTGGGCACAGCTATTGTTACGAGATACCTTAATCGGTCCATAAACGATATAATGGCGATTATTTTTTATTATACATTATTGGATCGTCATTCGTGGGGAAATTTATTGAGTATATTGGGAATTTGTTGGATCTTGTTGTGTTGTGAACAAAAGCGTTTATTAATTTTTATAGCAAACAGACAAAACATCCCTGAGATTAATTTGATGTAGGAAAACTAGATGAAGCATCTATTTCATTATTATTAATAGAGGTGTTTGAAATCCAGTACATTCCCCGATATGGGAACTTTCCAAGATATGCTCTGTTTTTAGAAGAGGTTATAAAAATTATATGATGCACTACTGTCAGCAAAAAAAGGTTACAAGGACAAAAAAAATATCAATTATTTCCAAGCATAATAGTGGGTTTAGTTAAAGGTATTTTTTAAACTCTCAGTCAATATTTAAATATTAAGTATTTACATTTACTTATAGACTTATTCTCAAAATACAGTGAGGTCTTAAATATGCATTTATGCATTTAAATCCAAAATTCAAAAAAAATCACATACACTTTCATCAGCAGTAGTGAATTATAGACCCATAACGATTATTTATTCCCAGGGCTCAACGCTGGGCATGAATTTAATTAAAAATGAATTGTTGGGGCTTCAATTCGTTGTACAATTTGAAATAAACTATTTTAAACCCTTTGTAAAATTATGTGATGATTGAAGCCTTTTAATTGGGTCATCCCTTCCAATTCCCTCTAGAGGACTCAAAGCCTTTTCCAGAAGCCTCACAAGCCTTTCATAAAGGCTGTAAATAATAGGCTTAAGCTTTCAGTCAAATCCGAGAGCTTCAAGCCCTTATCGAGAGCTAGAAGCTCACATATACCCACATCCTACTCCAAACAGCATCTGTGGCATTATCACAAACTTAAGTCATAGGGTCTTGTTTTGTATGCTTTTTTGTCTATTTGAGTTTGAAATATTATCCACCTTGACACTATTACTCATAATTTTACTTAAAATTAAATAACCGATATTTATAAATTTAAAAATTATCCTCATTGAAGTTTAAAGTGTAATCTCAGTTTTATTTAACGCTGTTATAAATTATAAGTAACACAGCCCTATGCTCGTAATTTATCTCTCCCATCAACTAATAACAGATGCTCCTTTCTTGTTTACTTCTTAGTGAAAAATTATATTAAGGGGTTATATTTCCTAAAATAGTCCAAATGAAAAAAGTGGGGATCTAAAGGTAACTACCACTCCCTGAAACAACCTCTGGTACAGAGAGTGGCATTATTATAATCGTAGATCATAGGATGCTTTTAATTTGCAAAGAGTAAATATGTTTTTTGTATGCTTGTGGGTTGTAGTGTGATGTGGGGTGTGGCCGGTGCGGGTACTACTACTACCGAAACTATACTACTCGTTTTTATTATTGGTATAACATTATTAAAATATTTCTGATCGAATGCACTTCATTTTTACGACTAATACTATCAAATTAGTAACAAACCATTGTGAATCGGCTTTAGTAATACGTTCTGTGGAAAAACTTAAAGTTTCCTATAACTCACCAAAGGGCTTTAAATTCTTTTAAGCTCCCTTGAACTCCTTTTAATTTGTATTTAAATTCCTTAAATTCACGTTTCTTAGGGTTTGGACATTTTAGCAAATAAATTAACACTTGAATTGTGAATTCAATTACTTTCGACAGTGAATTTGGACAGCGCTGCCATGGCTTTTGAAATCGTATTAAATAATGCAAACCTTGGTAGACGGTTTAGTTTTTACCAATATTATTTCATGCAGGGACTGTTCACTACTACTAATCTCATTTTTATCATCCACATTTCTGAATATGTGGGCTCTGGAAGACAAGTTGACGTCATCCACATTGATTTTAGTAAAACTTTCGACAGGCTGCCCATAATATTTTTCTGTGCAAGTTAGACGCTCTGATTTTTCCCAAAACTGACAGATCTACTTTTTACTTGCATTACAATCACGAGTACATGGAACACCGTGGTTTTAGATTTATTGAATTTTAAGCTACATATTGTGTGCCACAGGGTCAATCCTTGACCCTGTTATTTTTGTTATTTTATTAAAGATTTCGTAGATACGATTAACGTCAACTGTCTCCTTTATGCAGATGCGTTAAACATGTTTTTGATATTAACTCTGTAGTCGATTTCCTTAAATTTGCAGATACATCTTAATGAAACTAACTGGTGTGTAAATCATAACTTACCGTTAAATGTGCAAAAGTGTAATGTAGTATCTTTCACAAAAAAAGTATCTTTTTAATTATTAAATGTATGGATGAATGGATAGCGTGTACCCTCCTTGAAAATGGACTCCTTCCTATATCTCAGGTATTTTTTGAGACAAAAAGTTGAGAAAAATAAATAATTTTCATTTTCCTTAATTTTTAAATAATTTAACTAGTGTAAAGGCGATTTGAAAATGCGAAAAGTGTAGCCATGCATTTGTCTATATTGGAAATGTATTCTTCAATTTGTCCATTTGGATACAATGTGATTAGTTTTACTAGTTTTCGAGATATATTATCCGTCTTAAAAATTTCAATATCCTATATGTCGAATCTATCTTGAGGAATCACTCTGTACATATAGCTAACTGAAGGCAATTTCTCATTATTATGTATATGAAAATTTGTGTATTTACAAGATATACAAGTTTCAGATGGGTCATAAAATTATACACTTATGGATCATAAGGAGATTTAGAGAGCCCATAAAATTTTAAGGACCCATAAAATGATCCGTTGACATCATTAAGATGTGTAGCTAACTTATTTGTTCTAGCAGTGTTTTGTTAAGTTTATATTGTCAAATTAATATTAATAATTTCATTACCAATAAATGAATATGCAAATTTTTTTATTGCTCACTATAGTATTTGTTATAATCGGCAAATCAACAGACAGACATCCGGTAATAGCGATTTAACTGGTGATGGTACAATTACAATAACTGTAAAGTAATCAGACACTGGTAGGCTAATAAACATAACCTCAGCTTTCATGACTTAAGACGCAAGTATCTGACACGTGACAGAAAAAAATATATTTTTTTTGTTTTCAGTGCAGAATGATAAACAGTACAAACAAAAACATCTGATGTGGTCAGCACATAACTTTCTCTTATACTAGTATATATCATCCTGATATAAAAAAATCAATCTATTTAATTCTTCACTTACCTCAATTAAATTTTAATAGCGTACCTTGAAATGTTTCATTAAAATTTTTAAATAATTAATTATCAGCGTCATTCGATACTGTCAATAATAATTCATGTCATATATTTGTTATTGACATTGACATTTTTGTAACTAAATTAGACCTTTCAAATGTCAAACTGTTAAATTTATCCTAACCCCATTTTATGAGGCCAAATGTGGAAAATATTTCAGTTTACTTCAGCTTTATTTAAGTACTTTATACGCTTGATCTAGTAGACATGATTTATAATTTTTCATCAAGAATATATTTTTTTGTAAAGTCCAATATAACAATGTTTGGGTCCCGTGGACCCCTTTTCAACTGGCTAATTTTGCTCATCACCGAATTTTCATTGTCTTTGGCCTTTAGAGCAAGTGTACCAAATTTGAAAGCTTTATCTCAAAAACTGTGACTGCTATCGCGATACTACAAACATGCAGACAGATTTTTTTTTCATAAGGAAGTATAGTAATCGTGATTTTTTTCGACCTCGAGATTTTGATTGATATATACGTTTTGAACCCTCTAAATCCATTCTGACTCTTTTCCGAATGATGTCTCTGGGTGCTGTGTGTGGATGTGTATATGTGTTGTGGATAAAGAGGAAACTTCCCAAATTTGCCACTTACGATTTTCAACAACATTTTAGAGTGACACATTAAATTTGGTGAATGTGGTACCACCAGAGAAGAACTAATAAATGAAAGAACAAAAAAGGTACAATTTTGGGAAAAAAAAATTAAAAATGTTTATTGCCTTTCTGGATGAATCTCGACGAATTATAATGAAAAAATATAACTTTATGGAAAAAAAATCGGTCTGCATGTTTGTAGTATCGCGATAACAGCCACAGTTTTGAGATAAAGCTTTCAATTGGTACATGTTCTAAAGGCCAAAGACAATGATAAATTCGGTGATGGTAAAATTGGCCAGCTGAAACGAGGTCCAAGGGATCCAAACTTTTTTTATAGGAAGGATGTATTATTGCCTGTACAAAAAAATATATTCCTGAAGAGATTGTCAATCATGTGTACAATATCAAGCCATTAAAATATATTTTCCAGGTACTTAAATAAAGCTGATGTAAACTGAAATATCTTACACATTTGGCCTCATAATATGGGGTTAGGATGAATGTGACAGTTTGACATTTTAAAGGTCTAATTTAGTTACAAAAATGTCAATGTCAATAAAGAAGAATTTATTAAAATATATGACATGAATTATTATTGACAGTATCGAATGACGCTGAAAATTAATTATTTAAAAATATTAAAGAAACATTTCAAGGTTAGCGTACCTTAAAATTCAATTGAGGTAAATGAGGAATTAAATAAAATGATGATATATACTGATATAAGAAAGGTATGTGCTGGCCACATCAGATATTTTATTATATATTGTTATAGTTTAATAAAGTACTTGCATGGAGGAACTAATGTAACAATCGGGATATAGAGATACATCATATACTAAAAATTTAAACGTTTTGTTGTACTCCATTGTCGTTCTTTACAAAATAAATAGAAAAATAGACTATTAAAAAATGTGACTCTAATACTTATTTTATTTTACAAATTGGTCAAGAAACATAGACTTATGTAAAGGTCGGTACAAAAAATTAAAACTGTCACACGGTTATAACTATATTCAAGTGAACCAAGTCGGCATTAACCAACTATAACGTGGTAGTAATCGGTAAAATAGCCGCCTCCATGCAAGTATTTTTTAAAGAAATATTTTGATTTTATTGCTACACTTGCAACATAATATTGTATAAAAGTTGTCGTAAATTCGATACTAGCAACTCTGGACTCAATATTTATGTTGTTATTCTGTAAGTCAATGTAGTAGATGTAAGCGATGTAAAAGAATATCCTTGATAAGTTAAGCCCATATAGATATACAGTTAAGCACATAATAAATAAAGAAAGAACATCGATGTAAGATAATGTCATTTTAATGCCATCACAGAATGCACCATTAGTGTGTAATGGGTTTAAATGTGACAAATGGCGGCGTTCGTCAAGGGTC
The DNA here is from genome assembly GCA_029963845.1 of Rhamnusium bicolor. Lineage (NCBI taxonomy): Eukaryota > Metazoa > Arthropoda > Insecta > Coleoptera > Cerambycidae > Rhamnusium > Rhamnusium bicolor. Next base: position 101,271 of record JANEYF010004156.1, read on the forward strand.
CATCATTAGACCTTTGTTGTTCATTATTTTCATCAGTGATCCATAATGCAATATAATCTTATTAAATTAGTTTAAATGCTAGTGACTGTAATGTACCATTTTAAAAACAAATGATGATTTCAAGCTAGAGCATGGTATAACAGTGATTTTTCCGGTAATAGTTTTCAGTTGTAATAAGACCGAATTGGGTTCTTCTTTCGCTTTGATAAACTCTGTATACATTATTGATAGTATTAATGTTTCTTTTAAAACCGATTTGAATCAAAGATAGGACCTTTAAACCTCAATCTCTGGAACGGGTCCCATCTCAGTCGTAGTTGAGCTAGTACCGATCCTCGATCTCTGGAAGGGATTTAATTACGTGCACGCGAAGCGGCACAAATGAAGTTTCAATACCTCGATCTCTGACAGAAATCTCACGACGTTCTCCGGGCTGTAATGTACAAACCCTCCCATTCGCCACACGTAGTCAAAAAACCCTAATAAGAGAGCTAATCTAAAGATATAGCAGACTCGCGATTAGACAGTCATATATATCGCCGGTCCCTGGACTTACATCCTGCACTTGTCAGGCTTGTACTCCGTAACCACTTATCACTAAATATACCTGATGCACCAACCACCTGCCGTAATGCCGACTTAAGCACTAGTGACTATAGAGTCATTGACCACTTGCTGTAAATACCAGAAGTAGTAGTTGCCGTAACTTTGCTTTATTTTGACCACCGCATGCTTGCTTTTGTAGATGTTTGTAGTGAACATTTGAATGTTGCTTACGTAGTAGTATCTTCCGTAAATTAACCATATTTGATGTAACTATTCACTGTCTTTAAAATAGCATAACCTCTTACCTGGTTCCTTGGTTGCTTACTTGTAATATATGATAGTATCTACGTTGCATTATAACATATCTGTTGTGTATTTATTCATTTATTTATTCATTTATTTATTATTATTCTTCTGTGACGCAGTCTTGAATAAAATAGTCTAAGAAAAATTGAACTTATCTCTTTTATTTAAAGCAAAGGTATAAGTATTAAATCTGTTTGTACACCGAGAATAATTTTTTCAGCAGGTAAAGTGAAGTTGTCTATTGCTACGCAACTGACAACAATACACACAGACCCCTGGACATACCGTTTCTTCACTGAAATCCTAGCTTCTATCATTCCGTTGATAGAATCAAGTGGTATTGCTACACATTAAAACAGAAATTGGCGCTCAAGACTGTACCGCAATAAAAAGGTCAATATACCGCTGCTGTTTTAAAGGGTGCCAAAGTGACACACAGTCTTCTGATCATACCGTAGGTGGCCAAAACAGTAAAATATTATCGATATGGTAGTACAACATCTATGGCTACAGATTATATTTTTTAAATATGTTTTACTAACTAATGAAGGAAAATATGCAGTGTTATAAAATCCATTCTGACGTTCGAGGATTTGAAGGAAATTCTAATTTCATTTATCTGCATGTATGAACTACGTCACAAAAACCCATAGAAAATATATTTAATTAAAAAAAGGTATAAAATTGGGTATAGAGATTATTCTTTTACATTTTATTTCAAGATAACTTCTAGCACAAAATTTCCGTTTCTCAATTTTGGATTTCTATAAATAAGATCTCAGTAGTGCCCCGAAAGCTGACTACTAGTTTTCGTTTTTAATTCAACATAACTTCTATGGAATGGACAAACTCCACATATCGTAGTTACAAATAGACTGGGGAATACAATTTGGCTCCGGCGAATACGTGTATATTTAAAGCTGGAAATGTTTGATCTGAGAGTGGACTTTGAGATGCTCACTTATGCAAACCCACTGAGGTTTCAGATTTCAGTCAAAGATTTAAACGGCCAAATCGAGTTAGCCGTCCAAAAGTGACGTAGCTGTACGTCCGATGGCAAATTAAATCGTTCTTTTCTTTTACATAATTACCCAGTAACTTTGCTCTTCGCCTCACAGGTCCATCGTATGTGAATTAAAGCGAACTCTGGTCTCTCCTCTTGATCTAATTATTCTATTCTACAACCAGCCATTAACTAAAGGCTAAATAACGCGTCTTTAATCTCGCTCCAGCGCAAGAGACATTAGCAGGGCTTTCTAGACGCACCAACGGAAACGGACCATCTTCCATCTTCCCTTCTTGACTATCTGATCTCATTTATACGACGGTTCTCTTTTAGGACTTTACCCTTTTGGTCAAATTCAAGTTAATTATTTATGCACCGATTAATGTATAAGTCGCTGGCATTTAATTGCGGATAACATTTTCGCCTTTTTTAAAAAGACTACTTCAGATTTTAATTGCGTCAGTTAAATAGATTAAAGTTACCTACATAAAAAGGTCCTTTCAGATGCTGCATTATATATGTATATGTTACAGTAAATGTAAAGAGATCGGTATATGTGTACATTATTCTGTAAATTTAAACATTTTCCTACTCAGTAAATTAGAAAAAATCCATTTTAACCAGTATTTTATGCACATTCGCCAAATAAATTGGGAAATGTGCACAATAACCAACAAACCGCAGTAAAAGTACAAAGTTTTGTTCTACTATAATAAGTGAGGGTTAAGTTATTTGTTTACAAGTTATAGTTCTTTTTAAGTGCCCAGCAGTTGTTTAATATTGGAATAATAACACAGACCAACAAGAAAAAAATGTTCTGTCCTAGAGTTCAGACCCAATTTTTCCCATGTATGCGCTAAAACAGAATTTGGCAAAAAAAAATTTTTTGACGCGTCAATTTTTTCTCTATGAGTCCCTATAACTCCTATAATCCCCTACTAGGGAAATGTTTTGAAAAAAAATTCTGTAAGGGTTTTTTAAGGTCGCTGATCGCGAATCTGGAGGTCAAAAATAAATTGTGATATAATGAGGTTTTGCATTATTCATGAAATTTGACACTTTGTTGAGGTGTCATTATGTCAAAATTCATTTTTGACATCTAATTCGTGATATCAGCAGCTCAAAAAACTTAATATATATGCTTCAAATATTGACTACATTTTTTATGAAATTTGACATTCGTGATATCAGCAGCCCAAAAAACTTAATATATATGCTCAAAATATTAACTTTTTACATTTTTCATGTAACTTGACAGCTTCTTGGCAGCTGTCATTATTTCAAAATTCACTTTTGACTTTAGATTCGTGATCAGCAACGCAAAAACCCTTATAGACATGTTTTCAAAAATTTCCCCCTTTGGGGATTATAGAGAAAAAATTGACGCGTTAAAATTATTTTTTTGCCAAATTCGGTTTCAGCGTATCAAAATACATGGGAAAAGTTGGGTCTCATCTCTAGGACAGAACCTTATTTTTTTTTTGTATGCATGTGTAATTAAATTAAAAAGAAAGACAATCCGGTAAACGTTTTTAAAAAGTTTAATAGATACAGTGAAGAATAGAAATCGTAATTGTATCATGTGGTAGCGGACCATGTAATAATAAAAATTGAAAGAAAATATTTCCCGTTTGAATTTCTTTTATTTTCAGGGACAAAAAAATCCAAAATAAGATTTTAATTTGTTTTCTATTATTATTACATTATTAAGCTGTTTTAGTTATGCACTATATCAAATAAACATATACGATATGTTAAATTATGGTTATGTTATTTTCATACTTTTTCTTTACTTTTCCAAAGGCGCATTTGTGATTGTGCACATTTACTGGTTAAAATGGGTAGAACGCCTAATTTTTTAAATTTCCTTCTGCATTAATCCTGCAGTTTGGTAAATGCAAAGAATCACCGGAAACTGCATACATTTACCAATTACGTACTTTGATCGTAACATATATATCAATGTGAATATCTGTAAGTCCGAGGTCCACATTAGTTTTAAAAACTGGACTAAGCGCTGCCAGCTAAACACCTACCTGATTAATATTTTACTACGACATAAAGTATGTCAAACTCTTAACTAGGTATATTATTGGGATTTACATAATGTCAGTTTAACCCAAATTATATACATTCAAATTTTAAATCGATGTAGAAAGGTTACTTAAAAAAGTTAAAAAACATTCTTGGAAAAAGTTGTAGGGTTTTCAAAGTTTTTTCCTGAGACTGAAAAATTAGTTTAATCATTGCTTAATTAGCAAGAAGCGAACATAACCTTATTTTTCACAACTGGAACACCCTATATATTATTGTACTATTCGATAGAGATTTTCTTCCTGATTTCAACATTTCATATTATGGTATTTATGGTATTATGGTATGGTTCTGAGGAAATCTTCTGAAAAAAAAAGTATTCTTGTATTTTTTTTCGAATAAAGCACTGTTTCCGAGATATTTGCCATTTCATTTCCTTGAAATATAGTAATTATAGTTTGATCTAGATTGCGTGAATCACAATGCATTTTGTTTCAAATAAATAAGTTGAGAGTTCAGCAAATTAAAACGTATTTTGTGAGGTACAGTTGTATTTATTTGATGAATCAAAAGTTTTTCATATAAAGAATTATACAAACGCAGAAATGGCCGAGATTAATTTTGTACTTGGCCTTCCAAATGGTAATGCATATGAAACAAAACGTTTGAACGACCAAAGATATCCCGAATGTCGAATACCGGATTCGACCGTGGCGTGTCTGACTTTTATAAATGGGAAGCTGTTATAAAATAAATACCTATTTTATTTAAAATTTAGCAGGATTCTCCGGCTTCGTTTTGCAAATTAATCAATCATGTCATCATAAAACTTTTGCCCTAGTGACATTTCTCGAATTGGTACCTTTTCTATGATGGCTAACAGTGCTAGATTAGTCAATCTTTCTTGGACCGGTAGAATTTCTAATGAAGTTTTTAATTCTTTTTAACGCGAAAAAAACTACGATATTCAAACACAGTTTGCACCAATCTACCATTATAATTCATTCGAGTTGCTACTTTGGGCATTCTTTTATGAACTTCGGTGTCAAAGGCACTCGTCCATTTTGACGATTTTGAAAAAAAAAACGACGCTTAAAGTAGAAGAAAACATCTTGCATTCCTTGATACTGTTGTAACCACATACCTAAAGAGAAATACCGTGTAAGAGAGACGTCCGACAGGTGCAATATAGGGGGTAGCCAGCCTAAGCTGGCTCTATTTCATCATTTTTTAGATCAATACCTATATCAACATAGCCCCAAAATCTTTTTACCATCAAACTCAATTTGTTTTTTGATTGACATCTCATCTAAAAGTAGGCTACAAATAACTTGTCGGTCCAAATTTTCAGCCTCTTGTACTTTTGTTTTGAGGGCATCAAAACATAGTGTAGTGAAGCTTTGCATACATTCCACTGTGCTGCACCACCATTTTCTTATGGTGCTAGGATGACATAATGCCAAATTAAAAGTTCTTCTTACATAATCGTATGATCTAGCCGAGTAAAAATGCAAGGTAACTGCAAATTTTCTGAGCTCTTCTGGATACTGAGTTTGTCGAAGATATCTTCCCTTTAGAACCTGTACTTGGACTAAACCTGAAAAAAATATATTTAATAATGTTTCAAACATACATATATCTATGTTTAAAAGTTACTATTTATACAAACTTTTTGATCTTATTATAAAAAACTGCATAATAAAATAAACGCTATCTATTAAGTCCCATGAGATGGACCTGATTATACTTCCAATAGAAGGATGACGCCACATCAAAGAAGCAAAATGTTATTTTTCTATTACTATGTCCATGTATATGTACAGCATTTTAGTTGCTCCTATATTTTAGTAAATAAAACAAAATAAAATAAAAACATCTTACTAGGGCTCGAACTCACGACCCCAAGCATTTATACTAACAGAAGGGCAATTGGGCCTCATTTGAAAGGACGATAGATAGTATCTAAAATAAATACTTATGAATAACTATGCTCCAACTTGATTCGGTTCCTTTTTCTACTAGCACTTGAATCACTTCCCGAAAATTCGACCACAATTCCTACATCTTCAGATGCTGAGGAAGGTAATGGAGAAGATTCAGATCCAGATTCATTTGTGAGAATTCTCCGTTTCTATTTTCCCTTTTGTAGGTGAGGTGGTTGGTGAGAGTGTCGGTTACAAAAAAGTAGGAGATTCGTCTCTAAATGTGGTCGACTGTAATAATGAAGTGGAAGATGATGCAACTTTCTCACTTCCTTGAAGATATAAAACTGTTAACGCAGATTCTTTATGAACACGTTTATTTGCTACAATTTTAACATCTTCGGGCCTGAAATGTTTGGAACAGATATATCTTGACCGACTCCACGTAATATCCTCATTGTCTCCGCCAAGTGCACGTAACCATCCCCGGAAAGTTTCTTCGTCAGTAGTTAGAAAACTATTAACGTTGTAATTTTACCATTTCAAAATAAAAAGTAAAATAAACTTACCGATGAAACGAAATTTTTGATTCTGGGGTTAACAACCTCCGAACACTTTTACAATCTTTAAACTTATAAAATGACTTGTTTTGTTAAAGTGATAATCGTCTATGAGTACACTACTTATATTATCATCACTTATTACAACAACTCGCACAAATTCCACTTTCTATATTAAAACAAAAAACAACTAAAGTTCATAAAATATCTGGAAACACAGAACATATAAATTTGAAAATTTAAGGTTATTATGGGAAATTGCCGCATGCGCGTTTATATCTCATCCTAGGATATGGGCAACCAATATTTCAAACATGTATATGTTCCGTTGCGGTATTTTATACTTTTTATCTCCGTGTGCGCGCGCAGGGCATCAAAATGGCGTCTATATTTTATCTTCTTTTATTGCAAACTCGGTACCGATGCGCAGTCGACCATAAGTATATCTCTTCTAGGTATGTGGTTATAACATTAAATTTAATCGATGCGCCATACAGTGTACAAAAAGTGCATTTGAGGAAGTTTGTGTTATTTTAGCCTGTAGTATCTCTAATTCACCTGCCATTACTGCCGCTCCATCGTAACTTTGCGCGACTAATTTTGAAGTACAATTAAGTTCACCAACTAACTATAGATTGCACAACGTTATAAAGAGCATTTGCTGTAGAAACGTCTAGAAATCCTAAAAGCGTTGTTTAATGTCACCTTTTTTTATAACATAACGTACAACCTTCGATATCTTGCAAATATTTCTAAAGTCAGTAGTTTCATCTAGTATAATTGCAATAAATGAAGTTTCCTCTATTTCTGCCCCGTATTTTTCTTAATATAACTTCTCCTACGCACGAAATTAAATCATTTTGTATAAGATTTGAAGTGCCTTTTTATTAATTGTGCAAATGATTTAAATCGGAAATTCCATTCCCTTTCATTTGAAAAAAATAAGACATGGCCAACAAAATAAAAGCGATTTAGCGTTGCAACCAGTGAAAAATTCACATTTTTGATAAGTTTCCGTTTGGAAATGTCTTACATATAATTTAGTCTGTTTGGTTAACTTTGTTAAAGCTGGAGTTGACCTACCAGTTAAATAATTTGTTTTTTTACCTTCTCAAAATTGTAAGTTGAAAATTCTTTTATCACTAAATTGCACATGCACATCATATTCACATAATATAGTTTCCGTCGTTTCAGAACCAATTTATAGTTGAGGGATCCGGACGACCCGGTGTCTCCATAACATTTAGCATGTAGGTTGTCTAGCCTACAGCTTACATCCACACTATTTTTAAGTTTCTCGCGATTATAACTGTATTACATTTTAAACAATAAATAATTTTAATATCCAAAGTCAATATAAACACAAATAATGCGGAGCAACTACCAAAAAACACTTAAAAATAAATAAACTAAATTTCTCTATTGACTATCTAATACACGCTCGCACTTACCCACAAAACAATACACATTTAGCATCTTTTAGTAAGCAGCTTACACTCGAATAACTCACTTCGTAGCCGTTCGAACGGTATCGGCATCGCATTTTAAAACATTTGTTTCTACACATATCAAGTTCATAAGCGCCGTCGAAAAAGAGATTGGGAAAAATAAGAAAATAAATAATATATTTGTTTACTTTAAGATTCTTGCAAGGGAAGCTGCGCTTCCTGAGCTTCCATGGAGGACGCGCCACTGGAAGACCGTTTATCAGGATCCATCAACGTCTTCATGAAAGGGGATCATTTTTAAGAAAAATAATGTTTTAACTGGAAGACCTATTATGTTAAGAACACCAAAAGTTTGGAAGAGGCTGTTTTTTCCCATTAAAGCTCACTGGCCAATCTTATAGAATTTTTCTGAAGAACCTTTATTATTACGATATGTTCCTGGTAAAGTAAGAAATGAAATTTGCTTTATGCACGACGCGACGGGGCGCCAGAACATTATAACGTAACTGTCCGTCAATTCTTGGACGCGGAATATACTGGTTGTTGGGTGGGACGAATGGAAACACAACCTTGACCTCCCTGATCTCGGATCTAAATCCTTTTGATTTTTTCCTCTGAGATCATCATAAATCTTTTGTTTATGAGATTCCAATTGGAACTATAGAACATCTTCGAAATCGTATAACTAATTCATAAAAATTATACGAAATACGCTTGCAATTTTGAAAGAGTGTGTCTAACAATGAGAAGAAGAGCTGAAGCGTACCAACTGTTGAATGTTGTTATTTTCAACGTTACTTGTAATTCTTTGCTTGGTAGATATCACGAAATCAGTGCTAGGAGGGCTAAGGGGCCACCTCTTGCATTTTCGGAATCACCCTGTGTGTACAGTTGATTTCAATAAAAACTGGTGCACTTTCTTTAGCTATGTAAATCATTCGTTCTTTGATTGATATTAATAATCTTACAAATGTCACTTTGACGGTAATCAGTGGCGTCATTATTAAAAATGGTTCGACATCTAACAGATATTCAAAAATTTCGAATTGTTTCTAAAATTGAAGATGGTTGGTCCATAAGAAGACTTGCTGCTGAATACAATGTGAGTAAAACCACGATAATGAGTGTTAAAAAACAATGGGAAACCAACCAGACGATATCCCGTAAAGTTGGTTCCGGTAGGCCCAGAAAGAGCAATAATCAAGAAGATGAAAATCTTATACATTACCTAATAGAAAACCCTTTTCAGACTGCAGTAAATGCAATTTCAGAGACAAATTTCCCTGCTTCGGTATCTACTGCTTGCAGAAAAATAAAACTACAAAGCGACTTGAAGAGTTGTTCAGCGGCTAAAAAAATACAAACTTTCAGAAGAAAAGAAGCAGGGTAGGATTATTTTTGCACTCAACTATATAATCAATAATGAAAACTTCTGGGAACAAGTTGTCTTTTCTGACGAAAAGCTTTTTAAATCCTGTAGCGATGGACATATTCGCGTATATAGGCCTCCTTCCACTAGATACGACGAAAAATATATTTTCGATCCACAAATATCAGGAAGGTTTTCAGTCAATGTCTGGGCTTGGATGTGCCTAAATGGGTTAGGTGTGTGTTGGAATAGTGGTGGTTATTTCAATTCCATTAAATATATTGAAATATTAGACAATATTATATTGTCCGGATTTAAATCCAATTGAAAATGTATGGGGAGTGAAACATATAAGAAAATTAAATAACCATCCAAATAATGCCCAAGAATTGGAAGGGATAATTGAAGACGCTTGGGAGAACTTGTCGCGAGAAGTTGACCTTGCAAGAACTCTGATTTTGTCCATGCCTGCAAGACTTCAGGCAGTTTTAGACGCTAATGGAGCAATGACAAAATATTAGTTAATTCTGTATTACGTAATTGAAGTTCATTTATTTTATTTTTTTATTGTATTTTTATGTTCAGTTTGCATTGTTTAAATTTTTTTTAATCTCTCAAGTGGTATTTTTGTGTTCTCATTTTAAAAATAGAATTATCATTATTCAGTTAGTATTTTAATTACAACCATTAGTAGAATTATCCGTAACAAATATTATTTTTTTAAACAATAATATGGTAGGCTTGAAAATGTTTTGAAAAAGTTATTTTCTAATTATTTTTTAAAATTCCATTTGAATAAAATAAAAGAGAAAGGTTTAATAAATTTAAAAACACAAAGAAAACCGATCTCCACCAAAAAACCCAGGTCCGGGGTAAATCACCTCTTCTCCACCCCCCTCTCGACATGCCTGGCCAGCCCTATTTACAGACATATGCACACAACTAAACTATTAAGATTTTCGATTACAAGAGTTGTACCAGTTTTTTTTGAAATTAAGTGTACACTGCACTGGCAGCAATGTAAAACTAATACGCTTTTACATGTTTAAGTTTCAAACATAACTTCAGTAAAAAAAAACTGAATCTCATTCCCAGTAAACACATATACGGTAGAAATACGTTTATAATGACCAAACATCATTTGAAAAACGTGTCTTTTTTACATGCAAAGACCTTAAAAATATAGCGGCTTTACAAGTTTCAGAAAACGAAAATATAAACGTTTAATATTAGTATATGTGAAACGATCTTTCTGCACTCTTCAAGAAGAATGAAAGTGGATATACGTATATTAGGCTAGAGGTTTTCGTTTTTGTATTGTAACTGGAGAAAATCATTTCTTAATTGTAAAAATTTGCCTTTTTGGTAAGTCAATATTTTTGTAATCCCAATATTTTTTTGCTTCTAATACTAAGAACACTGTTATTTAGTTCATACAATTCTAGCTTCTAGATTGAGTAGTTGATAAATAGTTTTTATGATAAAATGTATTGGAAGTATTGTTTTTGGTTTATTATATATCTAAAACTTTTGTACTAGTGAATTTGGATAAGAATGACAGCATAAAATATAAGAAACCTAAGGTATTTTTTATTATTATCATGTTAGGTTTGAAATAATGCTAATGTAATACCCAATAATAAATTTATTATTTTTTCTAGAAATACATAAATACTAAGCAATACTATGTCAGATTGTTAAAATATGTTACTAGTGTACGTAACTCTAAATCCTTTTAAAACCGTTTTTGTTTTACCTCAATGAACAATTCAGTTGATATGGACATTCTATGAACGTTTAACAGAACAGTTTTATTTAAATGCTTTAAATAATGTTAATTCTATGTTATCAAAAGCACTGCCAATATTTCTCGTTAAAAAATTATATATTTTTAACGTTACGATAGACCGTTATTTTTCCAACGATAAATAAACTGTTGATTTTCTAATGTAACACGAATTATCAACCAATGGCACATTGAGAATACGTTGTTTGTTTACTGGGTTCATTCGTGGTAACAACATTCAAAATTTCCATAGCTTACTCTAATTTAGAACATCTGCAATGTGATACATACTAGTAATTGGCAGCGCTCGAGCACAATTATTTGAACTCATTTACTTTTTAAATTCAGTTTCTTTAAAAAATTCATGTGGTATTTTAATACACCTATTGTCCTCTGGACTTATTTCATTATTTGTTTATTTATTTATTTTTTAATTACAAATATCTCTGAAATATTGTTAAATAAAAATTACAACATTTTCGTTTTCAAAAGCATCCCTCCAACTGAGTTATAGTATCTATATGTTGATTATGGCAGATGATACAAATAATCCGATCCGTAATTCGAGAGGGATAGAAATTTTGTCATGGATGGCGTTTTCTGGTCACGATCCCAGCTGTCGCCACAGATTACTTGTATAGACGTGTTAACACGTTATATCTGCTTTCCTTCACCTTGTATACGCGAATGTCATCAGGCTAATGTGTTTGATATCTTACGCAGGCAATATCGAGAGACACATAAAAGATTCCCCCAAACTTTCTAGTTATTGGAGAGTAACGGAAACTTATTTCAGCGCTACACATTATATGGAATGTTGGGAAAATGGCTAATACATTCATTTATTTTCTGTCATATTAACTCATCATGCACTTGGTATCTAAACTACTATTTAAAATATATGAAATTAATCTACATTTATTCCACAATTTAATATTGTGCAAAATAAATTGGTACCTATTAATACTGTATAAACATTAATAAAAAAACTAGTAATATTCCAATCAAATTAAAGCACACCTATTTCGCCCTTCCCACCATTCTATTAGTAACATAATAGTGGTTTAATTTAAAAAATAAATAAATAAGAGGAAGCATCTATTTGCGAGCAAGTTTTCACTATTTCTATTTTCTATAATTTAATTTTTATATGGTTTCGAGGATATTATATGGATTCTTATACAATACGAATGTAATTTTAAAAAGTTATTTCTGTCATCCATCCTATCATCAAAAGATGATCCAAATATATTTGTTGTTTTAGTTTTATAATTGGATATATTTGGGTTTCATGTTCCCTTAGTGAATATTTATGGTGTAATGATCAGTTTTTTATGCAGAATTCGAAAATCATATCTTATTTTGTTCTGGGTAAATGTCGTTTAGAGCATTATTTAATATTTTGTTTCAATTTGTTAAATGTTATATGTCTAATCAAAAATGGTATGGCTGACACATCCAAATTGTGATTGAGGGTGGAGGGGTGGGGGAAATGAAATTATAGAAAATATGTTAATTTGCTGTTTTAAAAATCTGCTTCCATAGTAACAGGTTTGAACCATAAGTCGGCATTAGGAAGATGTATAATACCCTATAGTTTGTCCATTTTAAGAATGAAGTACTCCTGAGACCGGTTTACCGTATGAACATTATTCCTTCTCCAAGACATTTTGTTAAGAAAAAACGATTATATCGAGGAGACAAATTGGAAGGTAACTTTTTTACTTTACTTCTTGACCCTCTACCCCAGTCCATCCATTCTTACCACTCCTAGACTCTTTATCGTGGTAATAACCACTTTTTTTTGTTTTTCACTTTCTACTTATTGAATCTAGTCCGCAAAATCACTTATTAATATAACAATTTGAAAAGCCGCAAATTAACACAAACTTTATAATTTCCTCCGCCCATCTTCCTCACACTTCAACTTGGAGGTGTTAGCATATAAAAGGTACCAAATTTGCTTAAAATCTAATGATCCAAAATACACTTATCAAGAATAAAATAAGACTAAATATTTTACTATTTTACTAACTTACCTCCGCTCCCTATTTCGTTCGAATGTTTATCACGATTTTCGGATTCTGCACAAAAAACCAAATATGATATGATGCCACTCACCATAAATAAAGGATGTCAGTTAGAATGTATATAGTACATAAAGGGCAAGAATTCAAGATTTTATTTTGAAACTTATTTCAATTTGTTTTAAAAATTACATATTGTAATTGATGTAATTTTTGGCTACCGTCTTTGATTTCCATGCGTCGCAATAAATTATGCATTACACGCCGGCTCATTTGGACAGAAGTATTGGCAGTGACAAGTCGAATTCCGTTTTTAACACGCTTTTATTAGCTTCACCTGTATCTTTGTTTGTTTGTTTGTTTCTTTGTAATCGACTCTTTGGACTCGATTTTCACCCACTTTAAACTGACAGATTTAATTGAAACTTTGTACACTTACGAAGAACCGGTAACAATACAATAATTTGATAAGTTTATATCATTATCCTGATCAGGATCGCCAGTTCTTTCCTCACGTATCCTCTGTGTGAGAGCAAGAGGCTTAATATTGTAAGTATATTCCGTGATTCACAGTTCGGTCGTTGGCCGAGCGGGCAAGTCTTAGTCGACGCGAAACGACGGACTCCTCGGGCGTGAGTTCAAATCCCATGGCTGAAAAAAAAATATATTTTCTTTTTCAGAAATATCTGTTGGATCGTAATATGTTATAATATCAGCATCAATAAGCAATATAAATATAGTTTAAAAAAACTACAAAACACGTTTTCATAGCACATCAAACTAAAAAGTGAAAAATAAATATAGTTTAAAAAAAACTAGAAAACACGCTTTTAAAGCACATCAAACTAAAAAGTGAAAAATAATTATTAATATAAACTGAAAACAATAATGAACGAAAAATACTAGTATTATTGTGAAAAAAGCGTGGGGCGCTTTGTGCCATATTTTTCGTATAACGAGCAACCCACGCTTTTTCACAATAATACTAGTATTTTTTCGTTCATTATTGTTTTCAGTTTATATTAATAATTATTTTTCACTTTTTAGTTTGATGTGCTTTAAAAAGCGTGCTTTTTAAACTATATTTATTTAATTCATTTAAATCATGTAGATGATTAACAAACACCCTTAACTTCGGATACGCCAATAAAAATAATCTGGAACGGTAAAATTTGGAGAGCGCTCTGTATATTAGACGATTTTGGAACATTTCTCTCAGTACAGTCATGCTTACGTTGTCTGTATGTGATCGTCAATCCTGCTGGAAACACATAACACCTGTAGTCAATTCATAACATCCACTAAAAATGTTTGTAGCATTTCTGCATATTATTCTGAATTGTTTTGTTTCCATTGTTCTCCTCGAAGAAATAGAGGCCTAGAATGTCAATAGAACATTGTTAAAAGTGTAATTTTTCGTAAGTCAGTGTTTTTTCTATTTACAAAGGTGTAAACGGGCTTGATTTAAAAATAAATGACAATAAAGCAACTGTCTAGACCAAAACTAACATTTTTTGTTTTCTGCATTCTTTTCTATATCTAATTATATCGTTTACTGTGTTTTGGATTGTTTTATGTTCTATAGTTCTATGTCAATTTATATGTTCTTTGGTTATAATCTCAGCAATTAATGCATTTTCCATATATCAACAAGAATATTTCTGAAAGTATCTTTCATATAGCGAATAAAAACATAGGATTATATTATTGACGAAGTTGAAATGATCTTAGACGTAACAGTTTCTAGTAAACATTTTAAAGAAACTATTAAATTTCAATTAAGAGTAATCCTGCTGAAAAAGCTGTCGGCAGGATACTTTGTAGATACGTATTACTTCGGAATAAAGCCGCGAAATTTGCCTATAAAATTTATTGTGCACTTAAAAACGCGATTTCACTAGTTTACGAGCACTTTTACACGTTAGTTATAGATATTCCAGTTGTAAATAACTCGAATAACGTCAACAAATTTATGGATTGTCATATAAGTACGAACAGGAATACATTTATTTCAATGCAAAACAAGTAAATCTGTAGTATGACCCATATATAAACTTTGGGAAGGGCCATAAAGCATTCGTACAGGTCGTAACAAATAAATAAAACCAGAAAATTAAAACGCTGGATTGTTTTGCATACGTGATGCAATAATGTTGCTGACAGCAGCAACATTTTGCAAGAGTTATCATATTAGGTGGTTCACCCGATTAACTAGCTTTATTTTTAGTTTTCCGTTAGGATCAAAATTTAAAAACAAAGGTTATTTACTTACTCGGGAAATTTAGATTTAAAAACGAAAAACCGATTGACAAACATTAGTTGCAAATACATGTATTAAAATATATCGGCTAGGTGGTGTGATAAGTAGTGGTGTGTGCTTTCATTTAGGACGCCTGGGTTCAAAACCAGGCTGGCAATGAGATATAATAGATGGGCGCATCTGCTCGTATGATCATTTTTCGCAAGTCATGTAAATCTGTGGTATCTGCGGTGTAAGCACGTTAAAGTAAGTAACCCAAGACAAATTTGGGGTTTGGAAAAATTTCCAGGTTATGGGTGCTAGTACCTAACAACCACTTAATAATTAATTGATTCGACCTTTACTTGATAAAAGTCAATATTCCAGCTTATCACAAAATAACTAAACTTTTAGGTAAGTTTGATTTTCACAATTTTTTTCATTTTTAACATAACAATTGTTTCACCACACAGTGGCTTCATCAGATGTTGAGTACAAGACTAAATTACTTACTACGGAACAAGTGTATTTAAACTAGCCTAAGGTAATAAAATAGAAAAAGAAAATAACTATAAAAAGTACAATATAACTGAACCTCAGACTTTAAAATAGATTTAAAAGTGGTGAACAATAATTTCTAGTTGATCATTCAAAATACAATCTGTGTTTCTTAATTTATTAATTTCTAATGATTCTAAAAGTGATAATTTTAATCCTTTATTTTCTACATATAAAATATTATAATTATCATTGAGAGCATGTTTTTCTTCTACTAAATGTTTGCCATATGTTGAATCTAGATTTTCGTTAGTTAAGATATTGTCTATTGTAGTATCTGTAAAACACACACAATATTCCATTATCCAAAGAAAATTATAATAAGGAATTAAACATTATAAAACAAATAACTGTTAATAACGGTTTTGGTGAATCTATCGTAGAAAATTTACTTAACAAAATAAATTATAAAAACGCATTAAAACTAGTTTACCCTAGATTAATACAAACGATACAAAATATAAAATTCTGACATACATTGGATCACTTACAGAGAAAATGGCAAATGTTTTACATAAAAAACACAATATAAATATTGCATACAGAACCAACAACACGTTATGTAAATTTATTAAAAATAATAAAGACAAAACTAAAAAAAGAATATAAATGTGGAGTCTATAAGCTAACATGTGGTACCTGCTCTAAAGTATATATTGGACAAACAGGAAGAAATTTTAGAAAAAGGATATCGGAACATAAAAGAAGTTTCATTAACGAAAATCTAGATTCAACATATGCCAAACATTTAATAGAAGAAAAACATGCTTTCAATGATAATTATAATATTTTACAGGTAGAAAATAAAGGATTAAAATTATCGCTTTTAGAATCAATAGAAATTAATAAATAAAAAAACGCAGATAGTATTTTAAATGATCGACTAGAAATTAAGTGTTCACCACTTTTAAATCTATTTTAAACTCTGAGGTTCAGTTATATTGCACTTTTTATAGTTACTTTCTTTTTCTATTTTATTAATCTTAGGCAAGTTTACATAAATACCCTTGTTCCGTAGTATGTAATTTAGTCTTGTACTCAATATCTGATGAAGTCACTGGGTGGTGAAACAATTGTTATGTTAAAAATAAAAATTTTGTGAAAATCAAACACCTACAAGTTTAGTTATTTTGTGATAAGCAAGCACTTATAAGATTATCTCCTGGCGTCGATGATTGGTTTTGGTAGTGGGAAAAGTCGACCTTAAAAAATTATTTAAAAAAATATGTGTATTTGAAATAGCGTAATATGAAGGAATTAACACTGTTTTACAAAAGAATAAATTTGGTGGGATAGAAAACGTATATTTATATTTTCAGTCCAAACATGTTTGCTGTTTGTAAACTCTGGTAATATTTTCGTTTTATGAACCATGCAATTATAAATTGTATTATAAACAATTTTAAAAATTATTCACAAAATAATTACTTTTACTATATTTCTCCTTGTAGAATGCTTTGACAATTTTTATAATTATTAATTTATTCCTGTGTCTGAGGCTAAAACAATTATAATGTCACATTATGCAGGTATTTGTCAAGACTTTTATTTCCATTTTTCTTTATACATCTAGTCACATGTTTATTAAAGATTTCTAAACAGTAAATCATTGATATAATTAATTAACGACTTTAGAACAGAACCCTGGGATACCCCAAGTAACATTTTAAGTCTTATAAGAAACGGAACGACGTCGTCACGACCTTAAATACGATTTGCATTTAGACGTGACGACCTTGTTTTAACCCTTTTGCGACCAAATTTGGACGGTTGGGAAAGGGTTTTCACGACTTTTCATATGACTTTCATGTGACTTAATTGGATATGACCTTTTAGGACTATTAGGTCACGTCCTAAGAATTGATTGTGATATTGTCATATAGAGGTAGTTATAGAGTCATTATAAGGTCGTAACAATCTTTGGGATTTTTTTTACTGTAAAAGTGACGATAACCCGAAAAAAATACAACTCGCCTTCCAAATAACGAAAGTCAAAGAACATTTAAGAAATCATAAAAAACAAACGTATTTTAAACATTGGTTTAAAATGGTTGGAATGTATACATATTTGTAGGGCATAATTGACAATATCAAAGAAATATATTTTCTAATCAATTTTATATGTAATAAACCTCCAAATTAAATTTAAAGTTTTAATATTTCTGTTTGTTACACATGGACGCCAAATTTACAAAAAAAATGGTCGAAATTGCTATACTTATAAATTCATATGTGAAACTACCAAGCAGTCATATAAAATTGTAGCCATATTGAATGTATAAATGTAAATTAATTTAGGCCTTTATGTTCCATGTAATATTTATTTAAATAATTATAAATAGCTAATAAGAAAACTAACTACTAACTCACTAAGCAACTTTATTATTGTAGACTGTTTTCAAATTACTCTAGTCGTTTTATATTTCTGAAACGATCATAGAGTCTTATTCATACAGAATATGATTGCCTAATGGCGTGTTCACACCGTTCACGTGACTTAGTCTGTCATTTCATATGACTATATTGTCATTTTGCATGTTTTAAACTACCTTTGAGTCTTATTTTTACATCTGCGACGGTTTCATGACGTCACATGGGTGACTCGCGCATATTTTTTTGTGAAAAAAAAGTAAAACAAAAAGCAGATAAGCACACTTGACATTTAATGCTACCTGATTATTATATATGCAAGAAATATGAAATTTGGTGCAAAGTTAAATAATTTTAGATTCCGAAAGTGTAAAATTATTATGTGTTGAGGTTATGCACGATCAGAGCCATTTCTTGCAACCGGAGAGGCTCTGAGGGCGCTATACAAGAGAAAATTAAGTGAGGGGGGTTAATGCAATGAAGTCAAATTCTTCAATTTTGACCACACGCAGGAATTTATCTTAAAACTAGGTTTCCGGAGCTCCCCAAAAAAGAAAAGAATCGTCGGCTATAATTCTAAGTGCTTACATTTATCTAAAAACTGGTTGGTTGGGCTTAGGGGTTTGAAAAAAGTGAAGATGAACTCATCTTTAAACTTTGTAAGAGATGTTCATTCTCGTACTTTTATTCATAGACTAACATTGACATTAAAAAATTGGTCAATTTTTATTAATGATTCATGAAGCGTACCGAGGTCGTATTGAACCTCTGTTACGACTATCATTTTGGAGCGCTATACCCTGAGCGACTAGAGATTTCAATTTATTACTTCAATAGATTATTTAATGTGTACTAAATAGACCAATTATTTAAATATGTTCAACCAATCGTATCAAACTTACAGTGATAATTTCCCAAAAGATGGTGATGAGAGCAGGACTACTGATCCATTAAAGTCTATCCATTTTAAGATTGAAGCGTTGATTTTAGACAGGGAACTATTTTTCAGCCCTTCGTTGGTTACAACGTGAGGCTATTTTCACACTATAGCCGGCTCTCTGTAACCTATGGTCAACTGGTCTAGTTTAGAATCAGTATTACATTCGGAAGCGAAAGGCTGTCATCAGTTTAAGTAACTTCTGCTGGGTGGGCAGCTTGTGTAAAAAATACTATACTATATATATATATATATATATATATATATATATATATATATATATATATATATATATATATATATATATATATATATATATATATATATATATATATATATATATATATATATATATATATATATATATATATATATATATATATATATATATATATATATATATATATATATATATATATATATATATATATATATATATATATATATATATATATATATATATATATATATATATATATATATATATATATATATATATATATATATTATATGACAGACGAAATCATAGCAAACTTTCAGAGTTACAGTTACGAGATCTTCTGATGAAGATTTAAGTTCAAACGATGGAAGTTTCTCTAAATTGTGTATTTTATTACCAATAATATGATACGATATTTGATTATTTCGAATTTTATTTATGATTTTAGAGACAACTGTTTTGCTATTTGCAATTCATAATGTAATTTGGGATTAACCGATTTTTATTATTTTTAATAGCACAATTATCGACACCTTGTATATTTTTTCATATACTTGTTCAGTTATTTTCAATTTTTGGTATGTCACTCCCCTGAGAAAATTGTGTGTATTTATTTTAAAAATGGCGACAAACTATAAATAAGCACATATTTTAACAGTATTTTAAGCACATGCACAAATTTCTGGAAATGGTACACTTCTTGACCGTTTTTCCCTGCAATATTTCTAGAGAAACGGATTCATATTTAATAGTTCTTTGAAGAGTAGAGAACAGAATTATGACGTTTTAATGTCTATGCAATGTGGAATTTATGGTAAAATTCAGTACCTACTTGTGCCTAAAGTAAATTTATATGTACCTTCGTAAAAAACGAAATATTTTGCATTGGAGAAAGCGTCGACTTGAATAATAACACAAATTCAAACTGCAGCGCGTATGGCTGTGTAAACCAGTCTCAGGAGTACTTCATTCTTAAAGCGGATAGATTTTATACCATTTCGACATGGTCGGTTTTGAACCCAGAAGGTCTGGGAGAAACCAATCTACCTAAAACTCTTATACTAACACATTCAGATAAGACAATCTACAATATAAGAAACTGTAGGCAGTTTATTATTATCATATTAGGTTTAACAGGTGCTTCTGTAATACTTAAATAAATTAATATATTGCTTTTTCTAGAAATACATAATGCAAATAATTACTTCCAAAGTAATAATTTATTTTATTTCTAACAAGTTGACAATTAGAAACTGTTTTTGGGTATTTAATAAAAATAATAACTCGACCTGCGATATCAGAACATCCCTATATTCAATAAATTTAAAGCAAAAAAAACCTCTACATTAAAAGACAAAATTATCGACAAATTTTGTTAAAAACTGATGATATTAAATAACATAAAAATCGACGCAAAATTAGTATAGCAGAATTTCTATCCGAGATGTTTTCTAGTGTCAACGTGATATTTTCTTATGATTACAAATGTCTGTATTATTTCCATTGATAGACGGAATGAAAAAAATATGTGACTTTTTTAAGTTAATATGTTAAAAAAAATTGTGAAATTTCTTTTTATTTAAAAATATATGTGTATCTATTTATGAACCTGACATTAAAATATGAAATAAAAATTAAAGTTCGCTGAAAGTTGGTTAAGTCTTTGAATGTAGCCATGGCAGTAAGGTTGGCAGACCCGTTGTAATCCATAAAGGTTCACGTTATTAGTAGCGGTGGGGATTTTAATTTTAATTAGCATCGCTCCTTTGTGTATCAGCTACATTTAAGGCAATTTCCTCAAGTTCTTGAGAACAGAGCGACTCACGCCTGGTCGCTTCTTGGTCCGAAACAAAAGAACACCGTATCGGACACAATGCACTTCCTCGCGCTTCCGTTGCATTGTTGCGGTGCGTTAAAGGGTGGATAATGTGAAGGATAAAGGCTGTACTGTACTCTCTTAGGAACTAAAGCCGAAGCCGTTCTTCTGTGCTTAAGAAATTACTCCTGTGTAGGCTTTTAGTTTCATCGAAAACGTTCGCCCTCACAGCCGGTTGTTCATCATATCTGCAGAATTAGCTATCTATTTATCTGCCGAATTAAATAGGTATACATTTTCGTCGCACATCACGTTCATTTAGTTTTTAAAGCAGTATTTTCATGAGGTGGTTAACTTCAATTACCCATAAACTGTTTCTAGTTATGACAAGTAAAAGCGAAAACCTCATATGCAGATTTACTAATAACAAACAAAACAATTAGTTACTAGTTTGAAAAACGGATATAATGTTTTTTGTTAAAATATCTGATGTGGCCAGCACATAAGTTTCTTATACCAGTATATGTATATCATCCTGATCTAAAATCATTCTATTTAATTCTTCACTTACCTCAATTTAATTTTAATAGCGTACCTTGAAATGTTTCATTAAAGTTTTTAAATAATTATCAGCGTTATTCGATACTGTCAAAAACAATTCATGTCATATATTTTAATAATTTTCTGTTATTGATATTGACGTTTTTGTAACTAAATTAGACCTTACAAATGTCAAACTGTTAAATTTATCCTAACCCCATGTTATGATGCTAAATGTGTAAAATATTTCAGTTTACATCAGCTTTATTTCAGTACTTGGAAAATATATTTTATTCGCTTGATATAGTAGACATGATTTATAATCTTTCATTAAGAATATATTTTTTTGTAAAGTCCACTACAAAAAAGTTTGGGTCCCGTGGACCAGCTGGCCAATTTTACTCATCATCGAATTTTTTCATTGTCTTTGGCCTTTAGAACAAGTGTACCAAATTTGAAAGCTTTATCTCAAAAACTGTGGCTGATCTCGCGATACTACAAACATGCGGGCAGATTTTTTTTTCATAAAGTTATGTTTTTTCATTGTAATTCATCGAGATTCGTCCAGAAATGCAATAAAGTTTTTTTATTTTTTTTCCCGAAATTGTACCTTTTTTCTTCTTTCATTCATTATGTCTCTTCTGGTGGCACCATATTCACCAAATGTAATGTGTCACCTAATAAAATGTTGATGACAATCATAATTGCCAAATTTGGAAAGTCTCCCATTAGTATTTTTTGAGTTATCGCGGACACACACACACACGCACGCACGCACGCACGCACCGACAGACATCATTCGGAAAATAGTCAGAATGGATTCAGGAGGGTTCAAAACGTATAAATCAATCAAAATCTCGAGGTCGAAAAAAATCGCAATTACTATATTAGGTATAAGAAAATTAAAAGAAGAGGTTAATTTTTCATGTAAATGCTGACTGATATCATAATTTTTACCACTATTTGCTGCGCCATTAAGGAGTGGTAGATGGCCATCGAAAGTGGGGGTCCCAACTTTTGCAATACTCACAATTTGAGGTGAGACACCTAAAATATAGGTCGTTTGGAGATTCATATCTTTTTTAACTTTTGGAAAATTTGTAACTTCTTTGCATCTTTCACTCTTTTGGCTTTAAAACGATATATAGAATCGGATGTATCCATATTATATGTCCATGATACGAAGGTATATTCCGTAGTGCTTTTATAATCAAGTGTGCTGTTTTTTTAAACATAGTCGTAACCATGTATAGTTATATGTATAAACTACACAACAGTTTGTTAATTTTAGTTCTAGTTTTTGTAGTTTTCAAAATGTTGATTTTATTTAAAACTATCTACTGAATAAGATTTACAAGAAACAACTTGTTTGATAGCTAAGATCATTTGTTAATTCATCACTAGACAGACTGATTTCAAACTTGCACTAGAAACAATCCTTACTTCCTATAGGAATTCCCTTTACTTGTTTCGCATTCAAAATCTTGTTTTAAAGAAGAGATTTTTTAAAAAATCTATCTATTCCTGGAGTTTTAGCGTGATTTCAGCCTCCACCATGTGTATATTTTGGAAGGTTATTCTGAATATATGTACTTCAGGCACGACTTACTGGACATCTGGACACATTTAAACGCCTCGCAACCTATCTGGGAAATACCACCTTCCATCATGCCAATAACACCTATCCAGCACAGCACTTTCTGACCGAGATATTTTTAACAATTAACTTTTTTCAGTTATTGATGTTTGTATAGCTTATCCGTGGTGACAACATGATTATACAGTATGGTTGGACACTTGAGCATGTGACTCTCCACAGTAAAACGGGGTACCGACCGGCAATAGTTTACGAACGAAGACATTTCTAAAAACCGCGTAAAGTATGGATTAATTTAATTATTTCTTAAACCAAAAATATTTAGACAAAATCCCCGGACACGTCAATTTTTTACTTTTAATTGCGCCTTTATTCATATTCCTTTATTTTTTATTTATTGTTATTATTATTTTTTTTTTGGTTAGGACGTCACTGTTTCGGTTATGATGTCATCGAAATTTTTTTAAATAGAACACCATACATATTTCTCCATTTTTGGATTCTGAATCAACAGCTGATTCCAAGAATGTATCACACTTTGGGTCTAAAGTTGATAAGTTGAAAGGTACGGCCATTTTGAATATAAGAATATACTAGTTTCTTTTTGTTTTGTTTGAACAAATAATAGTTACTAGAACTAACGGTTAGTTAATGATAAAAACAATTTATAGCAAATGTTCGAACTGTACTCCTTGTTGTAGCTGATAGTACTTTAAACGCTGAGTAAAGTGTTGTTGAACCTTGTTTATAATTTCCTGAGAAATGTTGTTTATTTCTGTTCTAATTCTCTCTTTTAATTAACCAATGTTTTCCGGTTTGGGTTTATAAACTAAATTTTTTAGATGACCCCACAGAAAATAATCTAATTGATTGAGGTCCGGTGACCTTGGTGGCCATTCGATGGGTCCAGGTCCAACAATCCACTTGATCAGAAATATTTGGTCGATACCTTCGAACGTCTGCTGCATAATGGGGAGGCGCACCATCCTGCTGATACCACAGGCTTTCGTCAACATTTCCAGGATTAATTCTACTGGGTAATAAATTTAATAACGTTGGGATGAGATAGCCTTTTAAAAATTGAAGATATGCCGGTCTGTTTACAGTTCCATTGAAGAAATATGGTCCAATGATTCTATCTCTTACAATTCCCGCCCACACATTTATCTTGTGTGGATACTGTGTGTGTTGCTCCTGTATCCATCGAGGATTTTCCCTTGCCCAGTATCTACAATTCTGACGATTCACTTCACCATCTATATCTATCAAATTAATATTTTCTCTTGATATATGGTGCCGATATTTAATACTATTTAAAATTTTTACCACGAAAAGTTTTTGATGTACGATTATAAGTAATATTATGTCTAACCACTTGACGACTGAGATCTATCTTTGGTGAATTTCACTAGCAAAATTACAATTATATAGGATGTTTCACTGAGGACGGACCAACCGGCGCGGCGCAGGGTGATGGAGGACCTTAATACGCATTGATTTGACCCCCAATTTGTGTTATGCGAAATTTGTTAGTTTAGGAGTTATTTAGGTTTTTCGTGCATTTTTAGTAAAATTCCAGTTTCGACCACAAATTTCGTCATTGTGGCTTAATTGCTTGTACTAGCGTTACGATTTTGTTTATGAATGTAGTAGGTCTATTAACCTGAGAAATAATTTTTTTCTTTGAACCGAAATTATTTGGACAAACAAAATAATCTTCTTAAGTTTTTTCAAGATAAAAATTATTCCTTAATTTTACAAGACTAGCGAAAAATAAAAAGATAGAAAAAATTTTAATAACCATCTTAAAAACGTCTCTACTTTACTGGCAATGAACCCGATAAATGTCATTCAGCTAACTCCTTGAATTCATATCGAAAATTTTAAATTTTTTGCAAAGTGTAAAAGGCGAAAATCCCACTATTTAATTATGATGTCATGGGTGAGGTTCGCACAGGGATACAAACAAGGATATAAAACCGTGGACACATGTATTTCAAACTTATGATTCTCATCGTAATGGCGTTGCTAAGTTGAATGATAGGCACAACTTAGGACAACTTCACAAAGCAAACCATTACAGGCAGCCAGTCGTTCAATTGTGGATGCAATTGAAAGACCTCGTGTTTATAGGGCTACAAATACTATAACCATGGAGGTAACTATACCAACTTGCCTGGAATTCCCAACCCAAGGAATTTAAAATAATAGAGAATATTTCTTGCCGCAGTAACATCTTCCATCCTCTATTATTTTACATTCCTTGGGTAAAGAGTTCCACGCAGGTAGCTATAGTTGCCTCCATAGCAATATTGTCTGTCGCCCTGTAAACACAAGATCTTCCAATTGAAGCAACAAATAAGCGACAGGCTGCCTATTAGTTTTTTCCTTTGTGTCGTTGCCCTAAGTTGTGCCCATCCTTGCACCGTGCCGATGAAGACCATAAGTTCGAAACACATGTGTCCACAGTTTGCATGCTTTATTCAGTTCTCACCCATGATACCTTCTGCTTCCTAATTAAAAAGTGAGATTTTCCCCTTTTACACTGCACAAAATTTAAAATTTTCAATGTGAAGTCATAGGGCTACCGAATGAAATTTATTGAGTTGATTGCCAGTAAAGTAGAGAAATTTTTAAGATGGTTACTAAAATTTGTTCTATGTTTGTATTTTTAGCTAGAGTCTTATAAAATTTAGGAATAATTTTTGTTTCAATAAAATTTCAAGATTTTTTTTTGTCTGAATAGTTTCGGTTCCAATAAAAAAAATATTTCTCAGGGCTCAGGCCCACTATTGGACGACGTTCAAAAATTATTAGGCTAGTACTAATAGTTAAGCCAGAATGACGAAATTTGTGATCAAAACTAGAGTTTAGTTAAAAATGCACGAAAAACCTAAATAACTCATAAACTAAAAAAATTTCGCAGAACACAAATGGGGCCACATCGATGCATATTGAGGTCCTCTAACACCCCGCGCCAGTTGGCCCATCCTCAGTGAAATACCCTGTATATTTCATAGTCTTTAAAAAAGTGGTGGGTTGTACCTACCAGCCCCCAATGCATCGCCCCTGGCGTCACTGAATATATGACAGTTTTCATAGTAAACATAAAATTTTTAAAATAATAATAATAACACCACATGAAATTACAACCCCTTTATCCCTGAAGGTCTGAAATGACTTTGTGTGGGAGAGGGCTACACATTTAGAGACAATGGACACACACCCAATATCCGAGTATACTACGATTAATCTCTCACAGAAAAATCCCAGTTCCTCGACCGGGAATCGAACCCGGGACCCCGAGGTTTCGAGGCAAGTACGTTACCTCTAGACCACGGAGCCATAACCAAAATAAAGTGATTCTTTGAAAATGTTAAAGGATTAATAGTTTAAAAATTATTTAACTTTAAAATGTCGAAAATTAAAAAAAGAAGCATTTCGCTAATATTAATCAACAAAGATTTATTTTTTCAAGAACAATAAAAAATTAAAATTTTATGAATATGGAACAAACAGTTGTGTAAATTTTTTTTGCATAAAACTCAATTAGATTTCGCTGACTTCTTTGGATTATCTTCAAAACTACATCGAACTTCCTTAACATTTTTCTCGGTTGCTTTTTGTATGTAAATATTTTAGCCCTCCCATGCCCTAAAAAAAAAAAACAAAAATATTTTACAAAAATATAATTAGTCAAGGTGTAAAAAATAAACAGCTAGAGTTAGTATATCATATGGTACTTTTCAAATAGCCAAATGACTAACATAAATAAGTTTATTTCTTATAATCGTGGGGGTACGGTCGTCAGAAAGAAGAAAACCAAAGTTTCAATTAGTCGGCTCTGAAGACAAAAAATATTTTTGTACGGTATTATGAAACATCTTAATTTAATCACAATTTCTGTTTATAACAATTACATATAAAAGAAACAATAATAATAGTATATAATAATATTTAAACTATAACTAAAACATGTAATAAAATAGATATAAATTATTAAAAACACAAATGTAAAAATCAGGTACATTTAAATTATGTTTTCCTTATAACAGTATATAATTATAAGCTTAAACATAAACATGAACAAATAAATATGATTTTAGAACAACAGTACAAACAAATACCAAGTAAAAAGAATTTATAGTGTGGAATGAAAAAATAATAACGCTGAAATATTTTTTTGCTATTTATTATTTACTACTGTTACAAAACTTATCATAGATAAGTACAACATGTATCTTTTTAAACAATTATTTTCCTAGCTATTTGCCAAAACGCTGAAACTTGGATTACAAAAAAGATAATATGCACATTATGTTTAGTGTGACTGACTCAATAATGTTATTTTTAATTCAAACTATTCTGTTCAGTAAAACCAAAAATAAATAAAACAAAAAGTACTCACCAGTTGAACAATCACATTAAAAACTTTAAAACATCTGCCGACACGTGTTTCTGCTTTTAGCTTCGTCTGGACAGCTCATTTAATGGATGCAAAGTAACTAAATACTAGTAAACCCCAATGTAATAAACACTGATGGTTTTAGAGAACAGGAAAATTGAAATTATGTAATGGAAATTCCCCGTAGGATAGAATAATTTAAAAAATAAAAATAAATTAGATTTCCTCTTCTTGGTAAAAGTTTAAAATATTGAGTGGAATGAAAAAATAATAACGCTGAAAATTTTTTTGCTTATTATCATTTACTACTTTTACAAAACTTATCATAGATAAGTACAACATATATATTTTTAAACAATTATTTTCCCGGCAATTTGCCAAAACGCTGAAACTTGAATCACAAAAAAAGAAGAATTTAATCAGTTACTTTTTATGATTAATGATTATTATTTTATTTTTGTTATTATATTGAAATATGAGGTTCTCTGTATCTGATCTTTTATTGATGATTTTGTTGTTGTTTCTTTATTTCTATTATCTCGTTCATCATTACTCGTTTTTTAAATTAATTTGTTTGCCTAAAATACTTGCTTCTTCAAAGTTAATGCATGCAAATATGTCTTACAAAGATATGCTAGGTTTATAGGATTATTTATTGTTTTATTTGGATTATGAATATTTTACGTGTTCAGATATTCTTGTTTTTAAATATTTGCCAGTTTATCCAGTATATCCTTGATTGCTTTCATTACAAGATATTTTCTAAATAATATTAGACTGTAACTCTTTAGGGGTCTTTGTTTTAACCTTACTAACAAAAATGTTTTTTTAAAGTGTTTTCACTATTTAGTGTTACTATGTTTATCGGTTGTTTTTCTATAACTGTCCTATTTTACTAACAAGAAACGTCTACTTAATTTTTTATCATTTTTTTTTCTATAAATTCCCTCCTTTATGTAATTAATGGAGCCATCGGCACTGATTAGGCCCTAATACACGCTGTAGCTATGTTCTTGTTGTGATGGGTGGTCTATAAGATCTGCAGCTAATAATAAGAGCATCCCCTTTATGCCGCTCCTTCTTGTGCTGTCAAGGATAATCATAATAGCATTAGACGAATGAGTCCGTCGTGGTTAATCGGCGCTGACTTACTAATTACCGTTCTAGACACAATGGAAGAACACCAGAAATACATCGAATAGAACTAAAGGGATTTGAGAGACTGACGGACCAGTGTTGTTATGTTGAAAAATAATCCTGCAGCTCTTGTAAATAGTATTGATCTTTTGTTTATGTCAAAAAAATATATGACCTCAGTGTGCACTGTCTGGTCGGCGAATGAAGACCCACAGAAAGAATGTGATTCTGCACTCCATTCACAATTAAGCGCAAATGAAATAAATAAATTAGTGCATGGTAAATTTTTGTGATAGTTTGCATCTGCACTGCAGGAGAGATATTATAGTAAGAGAAATCGCTATAGTGACAGGACGTGCGGGGTAAGACGCTACAGAACACATAACCGGATTTATCTGTATTGCTCGCTCGTTTACTTTTTCAGTGCAAGATTTTGTGCTCAGTTTAGCTAGCAACAATTTAGCAATTGTAAAAAAAGTATGAACTTGAAATAAAAGTATTAAATTTAAAGTATTGACTACACATACAGCAGTTGCAGTATTCAAGTTCGCTTAATATAAATCGTTACTACCCGGCAAGAACCACGAGGAGGTATGAGCATTTTTTGCCAGGAAAGGATGGATATGGAATATTAATATAGAATAAAGAAATTATTTAAAAAGGAACAAGTCAGTCCAGGGACAGGCGGTATATTTGTATACCGTGCTGTTTACGATTAGCGCCTCATATCCCTGATTTGGGGTTTATTGACTACGTGTGTCGAACGAAACGGCTAGTACATTGCACCACGTGAGATTCTATCCACATACGAGGCCGTAAAACCTCACTTATGCCGCTTCGCGTTTACCTAATAAGGTCTTATCTACATACAAGGTCTTAGAACCTTACTGGTAGTGAAACTATGACTGAGGCGGAACTCTATCCACACACAAAGCCTAAGAGTTTTATCTTTACGTCGGCTACAATAAACAATGAGAACCGAATATTCCCGTTGCTCTTCTAACTCTATAGCACTGTAGTTCAGTTCACTGACTCATATTTTAGTATAAACTATCCCTTAAATTAACTATACCAGAGATCTGCGTGGATGCATGAACGTTAACGCTCGGTAATTACTTATAAATCAGTGCGATAGGTTATCACATCAACTTCAAGCTTATCTTCTTTACAATTTAAATTCAGTGAGCGAGGCTGCTGGGCGGATCGGTTAATACATGACTTCCTGGGGCACGGCGTGAGATTCTATTCACACACGAGATCTTAAAATCTAACTTATATCACTTTGCGTGCATCTAGTGAAGTCCTATCCGCAGACGAGGTCCTAGAACCTTCCTGGTAGCTAAACTATGACTGAGACGGAACTCTATCCACACACGAAGCCTTAGAGTTCTATCTTTACCTCAGCTACAACAAATAATGGTAACCGCGGATTCTCGATTCTAGCGGTTAAATAGAGAACCCTACTTTTATCAACGAATCGCGAATTTTCCTAAATATCTCTGGTTTACTCAGACAACAGGCACTTCGGACAAAATAACATAACAGTACAATCGGATACAAACGGTAAATGATGGAAATGCAAATAAAAACAGTAAAACGGTCAAAGTAATTTTTACCACTATCCGATTGCGGAGTGCACTGGAGATCGGTAACTGAGTGCTGCTTACTGGAACGGTCACTGGAGAAGAAGTCGACGAAGTCGCAGACAAGTGATTCTTTCACGCGGTGTCATTCAATTTATACGAAAACGGCTGCCAAGTAATGGCGGGGATACGTGCGACGCGCAAGCGTGTCAACTGCTGTCCGTGGCAAACGTTATTTCAAATTATCTTGGCGCATCGTATTTAAATAAATTTCCTGAGTTAACTCATATAAACAAATGTTTATAAAATACACTAAGGCTGGGAATCGCCTTCTCATAATTTTCAAACTATATTTCCGAAAGGAAATAATTTAAAATGGCCATGTACTAACATTTAAAATAAATCAACTAATAACTTAGTCGGTAAATTATTAAACAAATAGAAACATTTATCTTTTCTATGAATAAATGATTTTAACTTGCTTGGAAATTAAACTAAACTAAATTAAACTACTTTCCTCTTACTTGATTGAGCACAAACACAATAAACGATTTATCATTAGAATAATAGATAAACTAAAATTACTCTGAAAAGAAAATGGTTTAAAACAAACATATTAGAGAAATAATTGTTATTTAAATGGACTTGCAAAATAAATTTAAGTTTGGTTCAAAACGGTTTGCCTTATTCTGTTGAAGATATTCGAAAAGTAATTGCATCATGTCCTGTTTGTGCTGAACTTAAACCTAGAGTTTGTAAAATTTAAGTAACTTTAATTAAACTACATCACCTCTTGAAAGATTAAATATTGACCTTAAAGGGCCTTTACCATCCTCGATAAATAATCGATATATCCTAACTATCATTGATGAATCTTCACGATTCCTTTTGCCTTTCCTTGTGCTGATATCACCTTTTCTATAGTTATTAAGTGTTTACGCCAACTATTTTCAATTTTTGAAATTCCATCATATGTTCATTCTGATAGAGGAACACATTTTTATCACAAGAATTAAAATCATTTTTTGATACCTGTGGTGTTGCAACTAGCCGTACAACAGCTTACAACCCTAAAGGTAATGGGCAAGCTGAAAGGTACAATGGTATTATATGGAAAATAGTGTTAGTAATCTTAAAATCACAAAACTTAGAAACAAGTATGTGGGAAACTGTTTTACAAGAGGCATTGCATTCTGTAAGATCTTTACTTTGTACTGCAACCAATGCAACTCCATATGAACGAATGTTTAACCATCTTCGGAGATCTTCCAGTGGTGCTTCTATACCTACCTGGTTATCTTCTGGTAAAGTTTTATTAAGAAAACAATGCAGAAGTAATAAATATGAACCTCTAGTAGAAGTAGAGTTGATTGAAGCAAAGCCTGAATATGCACATGTTCGACTACCTAATGGTCAGGAAACAACTGTTTCACTACGTCATTTGGCACCGACAGGGGGATAATTCTAATATTGATAATGATCAAAATAGCAATGTTTATCAAGATGCACTAATTCAAATAATTTAAAACTCTTCGACTCCTCTAATAAATGTGATTAATTTAATTTTGGATACTTAACCTGTTTCTCCTCAAGGCCCATCCTCTCAAAAAAGAATTAAGTATTGAAAATGCTAAGTCAGATATTTCTCAAGAAAATGAAATCCATGATCATAAGTTAAGGATAAATCCAGAAAAATCTAAGGTTATGCTGTTTTTTTCTAAATATAAATAGGAACTCAAAAATAATATGAAAATTAAAATTGGAATTGAAGTAATAGATTTCATCGAACAAGCAAGAAATTTAGGGGTTATCTTTGACATACATTTACGATTCATACCACATGTTAATAACTGAATTCAAAAATCTTATTTATCGCTAAAACTGTTTTTCACGAACAAAAAATTATTAAACATTCATTTGAGGAACAAATTATGACAGTCAATCGGTCTACCAATTTTTTATTACTGTAATATTGTTTGTCATCCCTGCCTAGATATTGCTACGGAAAATCGCCTACAAAAGGCACAAAATACGTGTTGTAGTTTCATTTATAATTTAAGGAAATTTGACCATGTTAGAGATAAATTTAAAGAAATTCACTGGTTAAAGATGGATTCAATATGGAAACTCCACCTTTCTGTTTTTATACATCGCTTGTTAATTACATCAACACCAGAATATCTACGAAACAAATTAATAATCCGTAACCAGATACATAATTTAAATATTAGATATACGGACACCTTAACTATGCCATCATATAAAACAACATTGTACAAAACATCGTTTACGTATAATTCTGTTCATTTATATAATGCTATAAACAATTCTTTTAAATGTTATGCAGTTCATACCTTTCGTAAAAAAAATATAAAAATATAAAATGAGTTGTTCAACCAAATATTTTAGGTAAACAAATCAAATTAAAAGTATAATTTGTGGCTTATCGATTTCTACCCTTTTCACTTTTTATTATAACTTATATGTTATTATAATTTGTTATTATTAATTTAGTATTATCTATTATGTATACATACCTACATGATACATACATAATTCTAATAATAATCTGTTTTTGTATTTTTTTGTTCTTTTTGTATAACTATGAATATGTTAAGGGTTAAGTGTAAGAGTAACCTATGAGTTAAGAGAGTTTTATTTTTTTAATAAAATATTCGTAATACTTGTGCGGTTTATGTGCGTTAAAATACTAATTATACGTAATATTACTAATGTCATGTTGAATTTCTGTACTACAACATGATAATCTTTTAATAATATATAAAATTGTTGACTATCCTTGGCATCATTTCAATTTTTATCCAGACTGTACTTCTCATAAACTCGTATATGCCACCGCACTACTGTCTGGCTGATATATCACAGTAGCAGAACGAGTGAACTAATATGTTGTGGTCATGAATCTGGCAAGACTCCCAAGTGATGTCGGAGGAATGTCTTGTGCCATCGAGCTGTTAAAATTCTTAGTCCGAATAGTTGTGTTCCTTATCAGATTGCCGCGAGTTTGGGAAATTGAGTGGAAGCGTAAAATATTTCACTCTGACCAAAAATGACCGCCATAATGGCAATCTATTGTACTGTAACGTCCTTTAAAATGGCCTTGTAACGACCACGATATTGTTGTTGGGTGAACATATAATGCATTTTAGGAATGCTTTTTAACGGTTTTAAACTACACTCGTAAGAAGATCAGTCTTACCTTATTCTAAAATATTTCTCACAGAATTTAGGTCGAGAGAAATATACACATAAATTAAATCATACTTAATTTCACCACACAATAACTCTTTTATCCTCAGGT
Organism: Rhamnusium bicolor; assembly: GCA_029963845.1. Lineage (NCBI taxonomy): Eukaryota > Metazoa > Arthropoda > Insecta > Coleoptera > Cerambycidae > Rhamnusium > Rhamnusium bicolor. The sequence continues at coordinate 134,999 of JANEYF010004156.1, forward strand.
GGAATTTAAAGATCTTGGGCTTAAATGATAGCAAATTTCTCAGGCATTTTATCGACCTTAAAATTGACCACCAAATAACCCTTATTTAAATCTATGTGATTATTTCGTATCCCTTGTTTTCAGCAAAATTTACAAAAATGAGATCCATATAGGAATACCTACTAAAGAATTAAAAAAAATGCATACGAAATTGTTGACAGCGAAAACCCACATCCAATGGGTAATTTATATTTTTCAGTAATACCTATATTTAAATAATAATTTAACATTCCTTTTTAGGAAGTGGAATTCCATTAGTCAAAAAAATTACTTTTGTTGTGTAGCAGCAGGGCTAGAAACTTTCTTCTGTAATAGTCCTATTCTCCAGTATATTAATGATTTGTTCTCAAGGAACTAAAAAGAGAAATGACCATTCAGATATATTTTAGCATCGTCGGCAAAAAAAGTTTGTCATTATGACCAAAACCTGTATTATTTTGATTCGGATTCATAAAAAAATATACCACAAATAAGACAGCCCCCAAGGCAGAAGCTGTGCTGGAGGGGTTTATACACTGATAAAAATTACGTTGCCATCTGCGGGAGGTAAGATTTGACCTCAGAAGGTAAAAAAACATAAATAAACAATTATATAAACTAAATGATGTATTAATTAAATGTAAATATAATATAAACATCTGATTGCGTAGTTACCTGCGCGGTACGAGAAAAGCCTTTTTTAATTTTGCGGAAGGTTAGTTACTTGCGGAGACTCAATTTAGGTACTGTTTATTTATCGCGCTATTGTGAAAGCGTGATATATTCATAATTTATAATTAGAAGTATGCATGTTGATATCCACACTTACTAAATATAGATCCATAAGCCGACCTCTGTTTTGGTTGGGAATAGCAAATTCTTCGATGTTTACTTATAAACAATTAAAAATTATTTTTTTTTAGCCCACCCCGTATATACAGTAAACAATCTTTTAAAATACATATTGCTGGAAAATTAATGAAAGCAACTAATTCTCTTCCTCGCTAATGCTAAGAGGGATTCTTAGTCACTCAATAGCAAAGTATTACATATATTTTATCGTGTTTGTATGCAACCCTCTGTTATATTTACTGTGAAATGACATGTTACACAAGAAGAATTATTTGTTTTGTCACCATATCGCTTCGGGAAATATTTATATAGAGATCTAGTAGCATTGAAAGAAGTCGACGTCATCGGTCATCTGACCCCTCTTTCGGCCACATCCGGCATTAGGAAACTTCGACTTCCGTCAATTCAATAATACGTCGAGGGCGCGAAAAGTGTCTGCATATTTGTTTTGATTTTTTGGTTCGACTTCCCTGAAATTTATATATGATAAATGGGGACGTAGACGAATGGTTTATTGAAATGCCCCGGTGGATAAGTTGCGGCCGGAATTCTGGAATCACAAATAAGGAGGGAAGAAAAACTTGCTACTTTTTATGGATTACTTTTCTGTTTCCGATTATACAACTTTTATGATTTAAAAGTCTATTCATTTGTTTTCGGGGTAAGAATCAATAATGTGTTTGGCGTGTGAACGGTTTTTAAATTTATCTATATTTGTGGCTAAAAATTTATTCATCAGTGCTAATTTACCCTTGTGAGTCATTTTATATTTGAAACACCAAATTTTAGGACATATTGTAATTACAATTAAGTATTAATTATCTCAATTTTTCTGAAACAAAGATAGCTATTTTTCCTTCTACTATAAGGTGAAGGCGAGAAGCGTCTCCCAAAAATTTTAGCACTTATTTATTATTCTTAGTTACAAAATTTTGCATCATCCGACAAACGAGAATTTGCACACAAAAAAAATTAATTTGATACCACTAATAATAAGCCTACAGTATAAATAAAACAATGATGTTTAAGAAATAAAATGTAATGGTACAAAATCATAAAGTTTTTAACACTCACTCACACTTATCGAAAATCATTCCTTAGAGTCGTTTGATAAAGAAGAAATTGATCTCCTTAACAAGGGATTAAATTTTGCATTACCTGCCTCTGAAGCCATTCTAGATGAAATTATTGCAAGTGTTGAGAGTTCAATTCAATATCTTCTTGATTCCTCTAAAAGGTTTGTCAGAAAATCATGCAGGAATCAAATCTTCACACATATTGTCACTAAAGTAAATATAACTAATAGTAAGAATTCACAAAACATAGAAAAATTATCAAACGTATGCGTGAAAAAGTTGTTTTTACTTAAAAGCTGGTAAGGGAAGTAATGTTGTTATTACAGATAAAGAGGACTATTATGAAATGGTACACAACTTGATTAGTAATGGTCCTTATAAGAAACTTTCTAGAAATCCGTTACCAAAAATGATTATTGGAGTAAAACAATGCACATAAATCCTGTAACAACCTTATTACTCCGGCTTTAAATAGGAGGTAGAATCATTACAATAATTATATTTGTGTTCTAATCTAAATGTACCTCGGTTGTACAGCTTGCTTAAGATACATAAACCAGGAAAGTCGGTGCGTCCTATTGTTTCAGCAGTTCTAAAATAAACAGTGGTTTCGCTTCAGTTAAATTCTCATATGAGTATGGCCAACTACCATTTTTAGACATATTAATAATTAGAAATAACGACAGTAAGCCAGAATTTGACATATACAGAAAATAACCAGTACTGTAAGATATAACCTTAAGGACTCCCACTATTGTGTTCAACACAAAATAGCAAGAGGTTTGAAAAAGTAAATGAACCGATTAAGGATATAGCTGGGAGTAATGGATATTTTTTAAGTTTAATTGATAAAATAATTAGGAAACGTAAATTTAAAGAGACACTTCGAAATATCTCGACCTATCAAAATGAAAGGGAAAATCCGAAATTTGTATTGATTCCATATGATCCTCGATTAGCCCGTGGTATGGGTAACATTTTTAAAGATATAAGTATGACAATGGAAAAAAACTACAACAACTTTTAGGTAATCCAAGTTGGGGATTTATGAATTTAGCTGTAAGGATTGTACTCAAAAGTATGTTGGACAAACTAGATGATCAATTCAAACTAGTTTCAAGGAGCATATAGCTCATTTCAAATATGGTAGAATAGATAAATCTGGTGTTGCCCAATATGCGTTTGAGAACAGCCATAAAATAGTAGCAATTTAGGATTAATTAGGAATGTAACAAATACTAGATAGTTGAATGCATTTGAAAGCTTAGAAATTATAGTATAAATAGAATACATTGTTAGTATAAGGTTAGTTTTAATCGTCTCCAGATTATGTCAACTTGATTGGCGAAACACGCATCAAGTGCAGTAGTAAATTGTGTTTTCGTGTTTTGTGGACACGTCAGGGTTAGCTTCACATCAAAGGTTCCAACCTACTTCAGGATAAAGTTTTTTCTTTAAAATTATACCAAATTATTCGAGCATTTTCACCTTTGAATAGAGTAATGTTTCTGTGTATATAGAAAATTCATTATACAAATTTTATACAAGGACTAGGTGAAAAACTATGTCTTATGAAAAACTCTACTTGTTAAGTGAGGAAAAAGACGGCAAGTAGTACAGGATTAGTAATTTATTTAAAATAAATATTAATTACAAACCAAAGTTTCTGTGGAGGAACATCACCTTTTTCAGAGCTGTAAGAACCAATGTTATAATATAACAATGAAAATATTATATCTAATTAAACCCAACTAATGCATCTATATCACTTTATTTAATTTTTTTTGTAAAAGTTTTTTCTGATTAGAGGAATGTTAACTAACCTCTGATTTTTTGTATTAGAGATGGAGTATTTTACACCATAACCTCACAAAACTACAATTTCAAATGTACACAACCAATACATATGTTATTCTGAGAAAATGCCAAAACATATATATACCTATCTATTTATTTAATTCTATATTATTTCCTGTAAATATTAATTATTCATTTTTTTTTATTTAAAAAATTATAAACACTTTTTATTGTCTAATTTTCACTTTATTTGTTATTTTACAATTAGTTTCATCCTATTCGGACATTTTCAGTAAACTAAATTATAGAGATTTTACTTTCATTTAAATATAATTTAGTTTACTTGAAAATGTCCGAATAGAATGAAACTAGTTGTAAAATAACAAATAAAGTGAAAATTAGACAAATAATAAAAAGTGTTTATAATTTTTTAAAATCAAAATGGATTTTCACGAAGTAACTTCATCTTCAATCAACTTTTTTATTAATTATTCAGATAATAATTTAATAGAGCTTCATCAGGTTTAAATAGATGGCAACTGGCAATATTCCATATTTTTTATTTTTTTAATTAATTCAGATTTACACAAGAACTATATTTAATTAAATTTTTATTTAGCAGATATTTTAGTTGAAGGGTCAATAATGCAAGATATTTCTGGTGACTTTATTTTTGTGTATATTTATGAGTGGCTAAAGTTTGGAGGATTGAGCGTTTATTATTGTTCGTCTGTATTTATCTATAGGACCAAAAATTTCTGAAGTATTATTCAATCCAAAGAGGATGTTCCACTAGATTGAAAGTTGATTTTATTTTAGATATACAGGATGGGGCAATATTGCGTCGGACCTCGATATCTCGAGTTCTACGATAGCTCGAAATTAAAAAAAAAATACAAGTAAACTAGATAAGACAGTTTATAACCGGAAATTATTTTCGATTATACAGGGCGAGCCAAGACGAAATTATAGGATCAAGTACACTTTTTGAAGCCTCTTTCTAGACTCTATTTATTCCTATATTATTATTGACTATCTCCCAACCACTTGGATATAATGAATTTTTTTGTTGAAATAATGCCATCTGCAAATGCCTATTGAAAAAATCACGAAAGTCACAATTATGGCTTTTAACAAAAAATTTATGTGAATACTAGTTACGAGACATCTAATTTACGTTTTACTGTACATTTTTACTTCCTAAAAATGTACAGGGTAGCCAACAATTATTTTTCAATTAAAAACTTGTTGAATTGAATTTTCTCAATTTCTTCAAATGGAACACCCTGTACATTTTTCAACGGTATGATGTAGAAATTAACAACGAACATTTTTAATAGTTTTTTTTTGTATTTTTTTTTGCTGTTTTCGTTATTCGACAAGCAATAAAACCTCAGTGTGGTATAAATTGTGTTCTACAAACGAAAATTTATCGCACTTATCGGTAGTCAGTTATCATTTGTATCAAATTTAAAATATTTCGAGTTTTACAAAATGAATCTTAATAAAACGGGACTTGCAGACATGACTTTTGTCTTGGGCGAGTCAGACAGAAATTGTTTGCTTGGCAATAGAATTTATAAGCAAAGGTATCCTGAAAGAAGGAGTCCTGATATTAGCAGCTTTCAAAACTTTCTCGATAGATTTGTGCAAACTGGAAATGTCGAATGTAAAAAAAAGTGAAAGAATAAAACGTGTTCTGAACGAAGAAAATGAATTTTCTGTGGTGCTGGCAACGGTTGAGAATTTCCGTATTAATCGAAGAGAAGTGAGCTCATTAGTAGGAATAAGTAGGATCTTAAATACAAATAAGTTTTATGCATATCATATTAAAATGCACCAGGAACTCTCTGATGACGATTTTCAAAGGCGTCTACAGTTTTGTAATTGGGCCAGAGATAAAAAAGGTGTCACCTTCTTCAGTAATGTTTTATTCACTGATAAAGGCAACTTTTCATAAAAATGGGTTTGTTAATAGGCACAATTTCCATTATTATGCTTCGGAAACTCCTCACTTTTTTAGGCAAGTTGATAACCAGCACAGATGGTCTATAAACGTTTGGGGAGGATTTATTGGAGAACATGTTATAATAGGGACACATTTTCTTGGTGGTACATTTATCTTCATTTTCTGGAAAACTTTCTGCCACAATTATTGGTGAATCTTCGTAAAAGGAATCGTAATAGGATGTGGTTTCAGCAAGATGATGCTCCACCACATTATTTAAATGCAGTTAGAGACCACTTAAATAATACATATCCACTTTAATGGATTGAAAGAAATGGACCCACTTAATGGCCTGCTAGATCCCCAGATCATACAAAAATGATTTTCTTTTTATGGGGATACGTGAAGGAAACTGTTTATAAAGATTCACCAACAATAGTATAAAATATGAAGAAAAGGATAATAACTGTTTTTAGATCTATCACACCGGCAATTTTAGGAACAGTAGAAACCTCATTTCAAAAGCGCATAGAGATGTGTGTCAATGAATATGGGCAACACGTGAAGCACTTATTATAATTTTTTCTAATGAATTATTTGAGGAAACTTCTATTTTTTAAGTTTATTCTTGAATTTTGTACTCATTGCTCAATAAAACGAAAATGGTTGCAATTAGCCACAGAGAAGTACTTACACAAAATTTTCGATTTTCATTTTTACACTTTCACACCATAGAAAAATATACAGGGTGTTCAATTTGAAAAAATTTAGAAAATTTAATTTAAATAGTTCTTAAATGAAAAATAATTTTTGGCCATCCTGTAAATTTTTTGGCAGTAAAAATAATTCAAAAACATTAATTAGATGTCTCGTAACTGTAATCATATAAGTTTTTCTTAAAACCCACAATTGTGGCTTTGGTGATATTTTCAAAATGCATCTGCAAATGGCATTAATTCAACAAAAAAATTTCATTACATCCAAGTGGCTGGGAAATAGTCAATAATAATATAGAAATGAAAAGAGTCCAGAAAAGGCTTCAAAAAATTTACTGATATATGTACATGGCATTCCATTTAAAGAAAAGGCACTTGATCATTTAATTTCGTCTTGGCTCGCCCTGTATATTTGAAAATAATTTCCGGCTATAGACTTTTTTATCCACTTTGCTTGTATTTTTTTTTTAATTTCTAGCTATTGTAGAACGCGAGTTATCCTAGTTCGACGCACTATTGCCCCACCCTGTATATTATTATATGAATCTCATTACAATATGTAATCGATAAGTGGTTGCCATTTGAAACCGTTTACCGGTACAATATTAATTAAATTATAAAGTTTCAGAGTAATCGTGACCAGTTAAACAGCTAATGATATTATGGGCACTATTTTTTGGCCAAGTCGGTGTTGTCATGTTTTCTGTGTTTATTATTTTGTGGGATATTTATCATATGAAAAGTATTTGTGACTTTTAACTATTTTTTTGAATGGTGTGTGTTAATGCTCTCTAATGTAATTCAAAAATGCATCATGGTTTTTTATTGTAATATATTAAAGTTTAGTAATGAAATATATACGCCATAACTAGAGACACGTTAATAGGTAAATCTCTCATAGACTCACAGACACACAGACAGCATGTCAATTCGGATAAATTTTCTATTTTCGGATCTATAAACTCCCATTTTCTCCATCTATGTGTAGACAAATGATAAAGTAAAAAAAAGATACTTAAAGAAATTATATTTTATTTTCATTGTTTTTGCTTTGCTGTTTGTAGTCCTTTTTCATTGATATTACAACTTGTTGGGAATAGGTCAATCAAAACAGAAAAACTACTTTTTTAATTAAGTCGACGTTTCGCTATATTTATTAATCCTCAGGACTTGTTAAATTGTGTTTTTTCTTCTTCATAATCAGTAATACATTAAACAAACGAAAGCTGGTAGTGCTGGTACATAGGTCGAAGTAAATACAACATTAAACACATAAACGGTCTTTACTAAGGCTGGGAATCGAATACGAATAATTCGAGTATTCGAATATTCGAGTATTCGAATACGAATTATTCTAATGGGAAATTATTCGATTATTCGAATAGGTACTCGAATATTCGAATATATTCGAGTATTCGAATATTCGATTATATCTGAGTAAATTTGAATATTAAACTATATTATTAAATTATGTACGAATAGGTATGCAGATTGCATCCAAGCAAAGTAGGTAGATAGTAGGTATATATATAAATAGACCACATTAGTGGCACGTTTTACTCCCAGTCAAACTATTCCATCTCTTTCTCGCCTCGACCTTATTCTTACTGTACTAAGGCAGGTGTTAAAATTAAATTTTAAATTTTAGAAAACCTGTAAATATTTAGCTATTGACTTTTCATGTATTTGTTTTACCTTCACAATCTGCGTCTTTTTTTAAAAACATTCTAATTTTAGAGCACTTTTATTTTCTTCGAAAAGGAAAAATAGTTATGACACAGAAGTATAATAAACTAGCTCTATTTTTGTTTTATTTAAGCTTCAATAGTTAAATGTGAACAATTGCGCCTCAATCCTAAAATAAAATACTAACTGAATAATTCTGACCCTTAAAGCACATGTACAGGAGGCATACCCTATTGTGGGTATGGAAAACAAATCAAATTGCCTGCTTAGTGGTTTACGTCACGACTATCATTGTGGTCTATCCAACCAAATACTCAAATAGAGTATTCACTATTCACTAGTATTCAGTGCTGTACCAATTAATAATGAATATTCGAGGATCCGGATTATTCGGATACCTATTCGAATAATTCGGATTATTCGAGTATTCGAATATTCAAATAGGTATTCGAATAATTCGAATTATTCGAATAGTTCGAATATTCGAATATTTTTTCGAACGAATATTCGAATACTAAAATCTGGAAAATTCCCAGCCTTAGTCTTTACTTTATCAATGATACACAGCAAAAGTTCTTTTCATATTTATCGCCTTTGTTAGAATGTGTCATAGCTGATTTCCTTTTTTTTTTTGGGTTTTTTCCCAAGTGTGTTTTTCAACCTCGAAATTAAAAACGTTTTCCATATTTGCTTGCGGATGTGTAGGTGTCGATTGATTTAATTCGATTTTTCATTCTATGTTTTTTATTTCGTCAATACTTTCAAAATCGTATTTTCTATGCTGTTCTATAATATACAATATTGGACTCGATTTCAGGCAAAACCTGCGTTTAATGCGATAAAAAATAATAGAATTAGAGTTTAAATATGTGGGAGAGAGTTGATTATATAGATTTCTATCTGCAACAACTTGTTTAAAATTCAATATAAATGTTAGCATTTTTCTGCAGGTTCCAACAATTTTACACTTAAAATTCCGCAGTACACATTAAACAGAGCACACACACAAGATACATAAACAAGTTAAAAATACGTTCAATATTTTACCATGACCGTACGTGTTTTCCACGTCGACGTGTCTGATGTTTTCAACAAAATTTTCAACGTGTTGTCGTTGAAGTCACGTCCAAAAATATATGTTTCTTCAACGTCGAAATTTATCTAAAATAGCTCCATCTGGTTAAAGATAAACGTAGAAAGCACGTCTGGAACGGAACATATTTTTAACGTAAAATTTTACATTTCTTTAAGACGTAATTCATATGGCATACTTTCAACGTTCAAATTTAGTCAAACTAGGGCATTCGGCGTAAATATTACGTGTATGATACTTCCAGATGCACACGTGTATCCGACGTCAAATTGAAACGTTGGACAAAAAAGTTTTGTGAAAATATCATGGTTTCGGTTAAACATAACGTGAAAAAAATCACGGGTAATAAATACTTCCAAATACATACGTGTAATCAATATCAAATTTAATCGTTGTCCCTTTTCTCATATTATAAAAAATACGTATTTTCAACGTGAATATTTTAACGTTAGTAAAAAATAACCATAATTATTCAACGTTGAGAGTACATTTAAAATTTTTATGTGTATTATTTTCCGTTATTTCAACGGTATATTTATTACAACAGACGTATTTCAACCACTTCAACGTGACTTCAACATTTAACAAGTGCTATCTCAATTGTAGTATTATTTATTGCCATTTTAATTCTTTTTGATATTACCAGTGGGATCGATTTTTTTTATAACAGAAGAATCTACGAATTTGTTTTTTTTGCATACTCCTCTGTATCAACTGCAGCTATAATAGGTTTTTCTTTGTCTGTTCTAGTAAAAATTATAATGTTTTCAATGGATTTCATTTCACTTGTATTTTATATTACAATCTTCATGAATATCGATTACAAAATAATACTTGTTAGATATCAAATCTTTTCTAAACAGTTTTATTGGTCTTGCATGAGTTGCTAATATTTAGTATAGTATTAAAAGGGGATGAAGTAAATCGAGCACCTAAATCTGTTTTGTAAAAAAGCGAGTGAGTTTATAAAGAAGCTTGCGATGATTAGAGTGAATCTCGTTAAAAACAAACACCCTCTTAGTCGTGTTGTTCTGTAAATCGGCCATTTCCCCAACATTTTTTAAAAGAGGTTCCTTAGTAGGTGTTAGAGCGTCGCTCATTGCCCTCGCCTCTCATGTCCTCATAATGCAGCAATCAACGCCGGCTAGATGTTCCTTGCCTTGATCTGCTTTTGTTTTACACCCCAATCCACTCTTTTTTTATTCTCTCGTCTTCGTTTCGCTAATAACCTGCCGGCTAAATGTGTATGCATACAGAGGGGTGGAATTTTAAAAAGCCACTTGCGTTTGTCATTTAAAGTGGCCTCCCTGGCTTGCGGCAGGTAAACGAAACAACGCGAAAAATACCCCATTAAAAAGGAAAATCACAATCTTCTGCCTGCCAGCTAATACGATTTAGTACTAAGAGAATTTTAAGCTCGCTAGCGGTACAAGTGCTCCGTTAGATACTTAAATGTTATTATAGCAATTAAAGCACAAAACACGATGCAGTTATTAGTGAAGGATTCAGTTTGTGATGTGATGTTTAATTCGTAAAATTTGGTTACTGCAGCCTAAGATAAAACAAATACACCATGATCATAAATGAATGGTACAAAAAGAAACTTAAATATTTGTTGATGATATTTTACAAGTTGTTGGCTGTTAAAGTAGAAATTATTTCTTCAATAAAAAACAGAAAAAATTTTATTTCCTATTTTTTATTTTTAGAGGACTTCCAGCCAGGTATATGGACAATTTATCCTACGTTTCGTCCGAGTTTTCGGACTTTTTCAAGGTTAAAGCTAATATAAATTTTCTATTTTAATTTCATTATATGGGCTGGTTTTATTTTTGTTTTTTCATCACTTTTTTATTTGATAAATATGTGTTGTACGTGTAGTTCGACGAGTTAGGCAGAGAATTCTCTGCCTAACTCGTCGAACTACACGTACAACACATACCTACCAAATAAAAAAAGTGATGAAAAACAAAATAAAACCAGCCCATATAATGAAATTAAAATAGAAAATTTATATTAGCTTTTAACCTTTGAAAAAAGTCCGAAAACTCGGACGAAACGTAGGATAAATTGTCCATATACCTGGCTGGAAGTCCTCTAAAAAATAAAAATAGGAAATAAAGTTTTTTCTGTTTTTTATTGAAGAAATAATTAAATATTTGTTTTACTTTAAATAATATCGAACTAATTTTGGTATGAGCTTACTGAACAAAGTTAATTACGCTTACATTTAATATTCTTGTACATGGTCCTCATATTAGTAATTAGTAATTGAAATCAGCGCCTAAATTCTTCAAAGGTATTTCGTAACAAATCTGTGGTAACTGAAGCAATTCAAATGCTTTGTTTAAGGTCTTCTAGATTTTGTGGTTTCATTTGATTCACAACTGTTTTTAGATATTCTCACAGAAAAAAAAATCTAATGAGGATTTTGTGATAGCATTCTCTAGGATGCATAAAGATAGAAATAATTCGCCTCATCTTCTAAAACTATTGTTTTGGGAAATTTAAATACAAATGTTTCAACATGATTACAAAAACAGAGCTATAGGTTATGTTATTTATAGGTTTCAATGAAATGTCATGCGGTGAGCTAAGAAAGTGCGAAAAAGCAGAAGAGATGCAAAAATGTCGTTCCAGCAGTTTAAATTGCCAACTAATTCCCGACTAATTGATGTTTGGATATGCGCATTCAAAAGGTCATTAAAGCGTTTCTGATTTTCTGCTGGAACAAACCTATTGTCAACTGTCCAAAGTTACTAAAATTCGATCAACAGTTTCATATTTCATAAGCTTGCTTGTTTGTTTAAATTAACAGATATTTATGTATAGTTGGGTTATATTTTGGTGCATTTTTCAAAGAATTTAGGAACATTCAAAAATTAACATTGTTCAAAAACCATTTACTTTGCAGTGTTGTGTAAATGAAAAAAGATGCCGTTAAGCAAACCAAAGTTCATTTAGGTCTCTCACTGGTGTAGAAAATGCCAAGTTTTTGAACACACCTATTAATAAACTAAAAAAAAAATACTGCAACAGGCTGTGAGAAAATGTGACATTTTTGCATTTTAAACTCGAAATTCGTGTTCATTAGGCAAAAATGAGTATGTTAGAATTTTCAAAAATCGGACGTTCTCTAATATACAACATTACCAGACTTTTAATGCTGTTTCGATCATAGACATTACCATAAAAAACAAATGTTCTCAAAATGTCTGTATTTTTTCCATTATACACCATTTCTACCATTTCTATATTAGGTGTTTTTCAATATTTGTGTCAAATATCCCCATCCCCCCTAGGAGGAAGCTCCTGGAACCGCCCTTGTCCAATGTACCAAAGTTTATAATTCTACCTTCACTCGTTTTGGAAATATTTAGAGAAAACCATTTCCAGGGCGCCCCTTTAATAGCTCTCTTAGGAAGCCTTTTTCGACCCATGTTTATCATATTTTTGGTCGTAGAATTCGCTATCGAATTATTGCACACTAATTTCGGGACATCCTGTATACGTGGAAAAGTTTATTCTACACTGTTAAAAAAATCTTATTCAATTCAACGTTATTATCATAAAGAACAAAATTCCTTACTCTACATGTCCTCTTTCATTTTGCAGAAAAATTTTTAGTCTTCGTCTAAACTCCTAAAAAGCATTATGTACATTATAACTTTTACGGTTTTTTTTACAAAATTCATTTTTTTTAATTTGGAGAAATTTGATAGTTATTCAAAAAAAGGCCCAGGGAATCTCTAGAGTTGTGGACGGTGGAATCAGAATTAGATCTAGGTATTTCTAATTTGTATTTGTTGAGCGCCACCAGTCTTATTACTTTACACATAACAATAAATAATTTGATATTATTTAACAAAACAGTAGAGTACATCCCATGTTAAAACTGGAAAAGCGATGGGGTTAGCTTTAAACTGGAAAAATGTATCTTATTCGTAAAGTTCCACATAAATCTCAATGTAATATAAATAGGCTGCATAAGAATTACTGATACTTATTTTGAGTTTCACATAACTTTATGTGTTTATATACTGATTTGAAAACTTAGCACTTAGCACTTCACTGACCGTCCGAAGTCACATACTATACAATTAACAAATATTGATTTAGCATTAAGCAATAATCAATCAAATTTCAGGTACAAAACAAATAAGCACAATCGTGCGTTTGACCCAAGCGACCCATTCGGGCCAACATCCCACATCCAACGTTCTCTTATTCAAGCCATCTCGCTACTACTTCAGCCTCGTTCGCGCCTCTGGCTATAGAGGTATTCATTAAAATTATCTAGTTATACAACATACTATTTAAATGTGCAATTTCGAAAAATGACTAACTAGCGTGGTCTTTTCTTTTATATCAAATATTGGGCGATCAAACAGTGGACCATTACATCATGTCAATAGCAACTTCAATAACCGCTTCTCTCATCCGTTGATTTAAACGTTCTGCATCATTTTCTATCTATGCAAGTATACTTTCTGCTCCAAGAACCTCCAAAAGAAGAAATCTAGTATTGATATAACGAGGTGACCGGGATATAGTTGCTCCTAGATTAGGACCAATCAATCTACTTCCAAAATTCCAATTCAACCATTCTTCTTCTACAGACATTGCTTAGTGAACTGGGAATCGTGTTGAAATGCATCTATCTCTTTGTTTCTGGATTCACACAGGTTTAATGTAGCAATGTATCGGTGTTAAAATTTCCATAAAAATGAGGACCAAATTTCTATCAAACAAACTCCATACCAGACATTGATTTTTTTATAATTTTGGCTTTTGTTTTTAGCAGAAAAAGCTGCTGGTATGCATGTATCTTTTGAGCATTTAACACTCTTTGTATGGTGCTTTTACTAATTTGTAATTGTTCCGCACAAGCTCTTAAAGGCAACTTAGAATCTTCAGCAAATGAATGTAAAATTACTACCTACAGACAAAGTATCATTTTCGTACGGTTCTGTCTTCATTTTTACTTATCTAACACTACCAGTCGTGTTGAATTTATTAATTACAACATGTAGACAATATAGGTGTTTGACTAATTATGTTCTTAAAACTACTGGATGTGAGGTGCATTAAGTTATTTTTTTATCGACACTTTAAAACAACTGAGATTTTTAAAATATATTGTATCAATTATTGCATACAGGTTGTAACAAAATCGCTATTCACTACAGGGATCTCGGAAAAGGTAATAGATACACCATCGGTTAAATTGGGGCAAAGTTGCAGAATTTAGCGATCAGAAATATGCCGTCGGAAAATCGGAAATATCTCTTGCTGAGATGAATTGAAATATTAGTTTTTGAAAATTTCACATGAAGAAAATCGTATTTTCTTGGAATTTAAATTTTCCCATATCAACATTTAACAATATGCATTTTTTGCTCTAAAGTGTTAACATTTTCCAAATTGTGTTAAATTCTGATTAATAAGTGACAGCTGTTTACAATAATTTTTTTATTCAGTGTATTTCCAGTACCAGAACAGCCGCCCCCTTTAAAAAATTATGAAAAGTACCACGTATCAAGACAAATTACTGGAAATACACTAAAACGATTTGCTTTCAATTCAACCAACATGTTTTTATTTCTTTCACTATAGGTAGTTTATTGTTCCATATTAAGTTTGAAAGGATGCTTACGTAACACCCAAATAATTAATTTATTTTTTCTAGAATAGACAGCGATATGTTTTTTAATTCATGTATTTTTTATAACGAAGGATATCTGTTGAGTTAAGCTGGCAAGTCGTGCTGCGGCCAATGGCGCGACATTAGTTTAAGGGCAATGGCCGGCGGACAAATACCAAATACCGAAGCGAGCCGCGAGACTCTTTTGCAAATTTGACCTATCAACAAGTCAAGTGTTGAGGATTGTGATCAATGGTGCCACGGCAATGCGTTTGGTAAGCCGTTCTCTTTAAGAACACGGTTGTAGGTTGGTACATTTTGCGTGTAAAGTGCATGCTTTACATCTTGTGGCAGAAATCATTCGACAAGGTTTTACAGAGGTAGATGCATTAATAACAAGAACAAAAAGTGTCAGATCACCCAAATGCCTTCGCGCATTTCATAGCAAGTGTCCCGGTGTTCCCGAACCACCACAACCTTACACATTGTGGAACGTGGTTGAACGTAGCTTTTATTATGTTGAATATTTGCAACAAATAAAAGCTGTGATACTGCAATTCAATCCTGACGAGGCTGCAGCTATTAATGAAAATTGGAAGATATTTCCGTTAAAACAGCTTTAAAAACTATTTACAAGAATTATGAAAGATTACATGACGCCATAAAAAACTTACAAACAGTGCGTTATCGTTAGCAAAGTCACTGCAAATAGTCAACGAACTAAATCGACTACTACACGATATAGGTGACGCAAAAAAATGAGCGCGTTAGAGAGAAGTTCGCACGTGTGTTAAAGCAAGACACCGGTTTTACCAGTTTAAGAAAAATTTCTGATGGTACTCATGATGCATCTCTAGATCCGTTAAGTGCGTTCAAAAACTATTTTAAGTATGCCTGTATTACATCAATAGATGTCGAATGGTTGTTCTCAAAATACAAGCATATTTTTTAACCACAGTGAACGTCATTCATGGAGACAACCATAGAAACATACTTGATGCTGCAAAGTTTTTACAGATCTTTTCCAATCTGTGATAAAAAAATTAGTACATCAAGCTAGTTAAGGGAGTAAGTAGTGCACACATTGTTATGAATTGTAACATTCTATTGCTTTTGTTACTAGTTCATTTATTTTATTACACTTATTATGATACCTACGGTTATGTCCCGCTGCACATTTCTGTCAGCTTTAGATCAGTGTACATTTATAATAAAATTAATTGAGATTTTGTATTATCAAAGTTTTTTTTTAATACCAAGTGTTTGGTATAAATAACGAGGATGGCCCTTTTTAGCTTTTTAGAGTTTATTTTCGTTTTTATACGTTATACCACAATGTAGTATAAATAAAATGTGTGTCAACTGATGTAAATAAAAAGTGCGTTGACTGATTTTTTCTGATTTTCAAACTTATTTTTGTCTTATTAACAAGGATCAATGTTCACATTTCTTGTTAAAAAATTTCCTATTTGTTTCTTACATTTTCAGTTAAAAACTTCATAAAAACATGCACATTATTTTTTGCCCCTTAGTAGAAAATTTTCTAGCGACATCCATGTTTATGATGCTTCTTATACATACCGGGTGTAACAGGATCATGATACACCCCTTTTCTCCTTTAGTTTTGAAGATAATTGATTAAAATTTGGGGTAACCTATATACATAATAAGCGGCACTTTTTGACATACAAGTGATTTTTTTTTCATTTCCGGTTTCTCCGGAAGTGACACTAACTTGATTTTTAAATAGAACACCCTGTATATTATTTCATTTTCGAATTATACATCATTTTCTGAATCTAACGATACTAGATAAGTGACATTTCACATGTCAATATTTTTTTAAATAAAATTTTTAGTATTCAATTTCAGTGTGCCATGATGGTTCCAATTTAATCTAAATGACCCAAATCTAAATCTCGTCAAAAATACTAAACTATGTGATTTATGAGAAAACAAATTTCATCAAAATGGTTTTTGGGGTAAAACTCAATTTTTTTCAATTGGAACCATATTGGTACCGTAGTATCATTTATTAGTACTATTAATGAGGAATTTATTCATATGTCGTATTAAAATGTGCGATAAATACAAAAATATTACTGCCAAAAGAAAATAAGAAAATACAATTTTGTTCTAATTACCTTGTTATACATAAGGTGGCTTGGGAATACAAAAAATGAACACAAAACATTACAACAGTTGTTCAAAATACTGTCCATTAACGTCAATGCACTTCTGAACTCGCATAGCTGTTTCTCGAAGAACGTTCGCCAGTTGCTGGGCCGTCATGCTATTAATTGCGCGTCTTACTCGTAACTCCAGGCCTTCACGAGTTGTAGGCGGTTGCGTAGACAATATTTTTTAAATGACCCCAAACAAAGAAATCAAGGGGTGTTAAATCAGATGACCTTGGAGGCCACCTCACAGAACCATTCGTCGAAATTACGTTTTCTCCGATCTCCGTTGAAGGTAATCAATTTACTATCCTTCAATTATGGGGAGGAGCGCCATCTTGTTGGAAATACATTCCCTATCGTAAATGGAAAGATAATTCAGCTAAACCGTCCTCAATTTTATTTTGCAGATATCCCAAGTATCTGGCACCAGTCAGGAGTCCTTCAAATATTATTGGACTAATGATTCTACTACCGATTATTCCAAACCAAACACTGAAACCGAACCGTACTTGAAAGTTACCCTCCCGTAATAAAAATTTTGTATATTGTCGGTTAAATAATCCCAAAAAATTATTGTTTGGATGCACGTTATTCTGCAAAATCCAATTGCAATATTCCATCCTACGTTCGTAATCATTTTCGTGCAAGTACTGATGCAATTGGTATTTAAAAGATTTATAGTGGCATTTGTCCAAAATTCGGCTTACTGTTTGGTGACTGATTTCCAATTCAAATCCAATTTGCCTTAAAGAAACAGTCTTATCAACTTCTACTCGAGCCAAAACATTAATTTCCGTTCCCTCGTCAAGTATGAAATTTTCTTCGGAATTATTGTTGGGCTCATTTCGGAATTGACTTTCAAGACGATTAAAATAATTTCTCGCTGGACATTGTCTATCAGGATATCGTTCGGCATAAAGGTGTCTAGCCGCAACGGCATTTTTTCTACATTCCACATATAAATAATTAACATTTTTTCATCTCTTGTATAAATTTGCGGTATTTTGAATACAATTAATAAGAGTTTTAAACAATTTTTAAAGACACAGTAAAAACACCGGTAAACCAACAAATGTTTGACATGCTAAATATTTCATTGTTTTTAAAGCCACCTTAGTTAGTTACTTCTTAACATTTAATTAGAACAAAATTGTATCTTCTTATTCTCTTTTAGCTGTAATTTTGTTTGTATTTATCGTGCATTTTAATATGACATATGAATAAATTCCTTACTAATAGTACTAATAAATGGTACCACGGTACCATGGTACCAATATGGTTCCATTTGAAAAAATTGAGTTTTTCCCCAAAAACTATTTTGATGAACTTTATTTGCTCATAAATCACGTAATTTAGTATTTTTGACGGGATTTGGATTAGTCTAGCATTACACGGGTCATTTAGAATAAATCGGAACCGTCATGGCACACTTAAATGGAAAACAAAAAATTATATTATAAGAAATATTGACGTTTGAAATGTCACTTATTTGGTAGCATTGGATTCAGAATATTATGCAGAATTCAAAAATGCAAGAATATACAAGATGTTCCATTTAGAAATCGAAAGTTAGTGTCACTTCCGGCAAAAGTGAAAAAAATCACTTGTACGTCAAAAAGTACCGCTTATTATGTATATAGAATATGCCAAATTTCAGTCAATTGTCTTTAAAACTAAAGGAAAAAAGGTGGGTGTACCATGATCCTGTTACACCCGGTATAGTAAAACTATAAATCTCTGCCATTTCACCATCAATTTTGGTTATCATCAATTTCGACCTGCATCCTTCAGTTTAATCATCTCCAGATGATGGAAATTTGGTTGGCGCGTCGATTATAGTATTTTGGTGTTTTGGTGTTTTGGTGTTTGAGGAATCTATTTGTTGATGGCCTGAATATTAAAAATTATGGAATCTGTCATCATATTCTACCTTTCCTCGACTGACTTAGTCAGAAGTGTTTCACAATGAATAATCAAATATTATCGTATCGTCCTTATCCGATGGTCACTGAAAAATCGTGTAAACAAATCATACATGAAATTGGAACTTGAAATCAAATGGGTACCAAGATCCCTCTTTAACTAAAACTTATTTAAAATTGTGCATCATAGATATAGTCACAGCTCTCTCTGTTAATACCTAATACGTTTGTTAATAGATCCAAAACGATATGGATTCAACTGGTAGTCTAATCAATTTTATTAAGGAAAACTAGCAAATGATCCAGTGGTAAGGCCTGCTAAGAGCTCGTAAGGATTGAGGTGTCGGCACTAGATCAAAGGCGCAATAAGGGCATTAAGGGGCGGACAAGGGGTATCATTAGCTGGTCAGTGGCCGGTGCTAAACGCTAGCCGTTTATCACCGGCCACCTTGACTAGCAATTTGTCATCGCCCAGTCTCTCTGCAAACACTGCCAGATATATCTCGGTGTTTACACACTGCTCGCCTCTAACCCGACTGTAAATATGCTGTACGTCGGTGCACATAAGGTGGATGGTTCAAAGTTTAATGGGAAATTAACGAAGGGTTTCGCTGCATTCTAATTTGATAAAGGTAACTGGATACGTGTCATTGAAAAAATAATTTATGAACACAGAATGCACAATTTGCAATTTTAATATATTAAATTATGGAAATAGCGATAAGAAAATTGTAAGATACAATTTCAGTTATTTTCAGTATCTGTATGATCCAAGATATTTGATCCGTAAATTTAAAAACATATATATTCTTAACCACCTCTCAGTCACCAAAGAAACCCCCTGAAAATTCTAGGATTTCGTGTTAGGTAAGGAGAGACGAGGTCATAGAGTTTATTGTGGAGTCTGAACCACACCTATGGCATCGACAATTCTCTCTTCCATCTTACTGCTAAGGAAATTACAAGTTATGTTTCTAACTTGCTCCAGGATGAAATCGAACCATCGACCTTCGGTATCGAGTAAATAGTTATAATCGCATTACCCACTTGGCCACCGTGCCGATGCCCATTATTATCTCAAATTTATTTTGGATGTATGTTTTTTTATTGATTATCTACTAGGGTGGGTGGAGCGAAAAACAAAAAGTTTACTGATGAAATAGCACTGTGCCAATAGTTGTCCACTTATATACAGAACATTAGGATTTTTTTTTTTGAAAATTTTCTGACGCCTTTATTCCCCGCAAGGGCCTTAACAAATTTAGTTTGAAAGCATTTTTTTAACAATTTTAGTTTGTCTTAACGTTGCACGTTGTCTAATTAACATATTTTTATTATTTTCATAAAGAGTAAATTATGTAAAATGGTTCTTTAAATAAAAATTAGATAAGTAGTTTATTTTAAACATATAACTTTGCGTTTTCTCACGCTTCGTCCATCATTCTCCCTCCAATTATATGTTATCTGACAATATGCGCGATTGCACGACCTTTGCATCTATTAATCATTTGTTTCAGCGTTAGGGGTCTAGTACTTATTGCGCTTAAAATTTAAACTGATCGTAATTGAGGGACAATATCTGATACACGAAACAAAGTGTGTTGTCCCATCTTTGACAGTCCACAGGAATTTAGTGATAAAGATCTGTCAACGCGGTAATAGGTTTTTCTATACTACAATTAGATTCGTTTACAAAAACAAAATGCTGGGCAATACAAACCAAAAGTCAATGAAATCTATAAGAAAATTACGACTAGGCTTGAAGATATTTGGGGGAAAGCATCAATTCCAGTACTTCATCGTGTAAGAATTGTAGCCATGATATGAATTGAACAAGGTAAATTGAATAACTTGTTGAAGTGTTATAGCTACAAAGAAACTGCTTCTTTAAAAATAATGTAATTAAGATGAAAGAAGAAAAGAACAAACTTTTTGACATTGGAGCTTGTAAGTGTAAAGACTTATCTATTTGTCGCTGTGAAAATTCTCATAACGTTCCCATCTTAGAAAGAGCGTTTATAAATGACAGAGGTCGAGTAGACATGCGATTATGGCCTCTGCTGATTATGAAATGACTTCTCAAATTAAAATATCTGATATGGCCAGTACATAACTTTCTTATACCAGTATATTTTTATCCTAATCTAAGAAAATTATTCTATTTAATTCTTCACTTACGTCAATTAAATTAATAGCGTACCTTGAAATGTTTGATTAAAATTTTTAAATAATTAATTATCAGCGTCGTTCGATACTGTTAATAATAAATTCATGTCATATATTTTAATAATTTCTTCTTATTGACATTGACATTTTTATAACTAAATTAGACATTTCAAATGTCAAACTGCTAAATTTATCCTAACCCCATTTTATGATGTCAAATGTGTAAAAAATTTCAGTTTACATCAGCTTTATTTAAGTACTTGGAAAACATATTTTATTGGCTTGATATAGTAGACATGATTTATAATCTTTCGTCAAGAATATATTTTTTTGTAAAGACAAATACAAAAAAGTTTGGGTCCTGTGGACCTCCTTTTAGCTGGCTAATTTTACTCATCACCAAATTTATCATTGGCGTTTACAATATGTGTACCAAATTTGGCAATAAAAATTTTAATTTTTTTTTCCCGAAATTGTACCTTTTTTCTTCTTTCATTCATTATGTCTCTTCTGGTGGTACTACATTCACCAAATTTAATGTGTCACCTAAAATGTTGCTGACAATCTTAACTACCAAATTTGGGAAGTGTCCCATTAGTATTTTTTGAGTTATCGAGGCCACACATCCACACACACACACACACACAAACGAATCGCAGACATCATTTGGAAAATAGTCAGAATAGCTTCAGGAGGATTCAAAACGTATATATCTGTCAAAATCTCGAGGTCAAAAGAAATTACGAATACTATACTTCCTTATTTAGGTATAAGAAAGTAAAAAGCTGCTGCTACAAAACTTAGGTTTCAAAATTTTGAGGAATTGCAAGCTGTTAATTGTCTAAAAATGGAAACCAAACCTGACACAAATATCATAAACTCTGAACTAGACCAAGATGTTGACGAACCATGTTCTTTGTCCGATAAATGTGCGGAAACATTATCATCTACAGCGATCATATAGAGTGACATACCGGCACAAACCAGAATAAAACCTACTACTTTTGAAACGGCTTGTGACAGGTATGGAGAGGCAGACATACCGGCTGCTGCACTAGCTTCTGCTTTATTGTATGATTTAAAGAAAGAGTATCATGAATAGGTGGCTATAGTAATTGATAAAAGTAATGTGCGAAGAGAATGGAAATGTACCCAACAATCTGCCATGGAATAAGAGGTTTTAGAAGCATCTTTACTTCGAACATCATATTTTGATGGTAGAAAGGATGAAACGCTCACAATGAACAAAACAGATGATGACAACAGCTCTTCGCCGTATGATATCTACTAGGGCTAATGGTTTGCCCCAAAAAAGGTGCGAAAAATTACTATTCCTAATATTAATTACAGTGCCGGATATTACATAGCTCTGATCTCATGGTTGAACTTTAAATATACCGAGCCACCTTTAACTTCCCATCTATCAAATGAAGATTTGTAAGGATTTCTTAGTCAAGGTTCCCTGTTATTCCACTAATTCTTAATCTTCCACCTCACACGTAGGCCGTGGAAAGGCATGGAAAAATTGTCATCGAGACTTCATTGATTATTTGTAGTTCGTTGGAACGTGATGGATTTAGACCAAGGCTTTTGGCCAGAAAGGTTTTGTCCACTTTTGAAACGATTATAAACAAAATTAAACATTTTCTTTCAAATATTTGATTATAATAAATGTTAACTAATTCAATGAATTAAAATATATAATTACAATTTCAATTTATTTCTTACTACCAAAGTCTATTAGCATACAATTTGACTACAGCTAAAACTCAAAACAACCGCTTCTTAAAAGTAACAATTTTAACGAAAATTTTAGGACATTCACGAGAAATGAATATGGAGCAGAAAACTGTCAATAGACATATTTTAATACCTAGTACTAAATCGTCCTACAGAAAGTTTTCCTTTCCTAATTTTTAAGTCACGATTTTCAACAAAGATTTAAAAATTTTAGGACTTTTGCGGGGAATGAGAAAGAAGTAAGAGAATAAAAAAAATGTGAGTGTTATACTAGTCAATAGACAACTTTTAACCCCTGGTGCTAAATCGTCCGACCAAAAAATTTTTTTTTCATTGTTTTCGCTCCACTACTGTAGTGTATAATCTACCACTTTGTTTTTTCAGAAGTATTTGTGACAGCCATCTTAGTTTATATTACATGACCATTAACTAAAAAAATTTTTCTAAACCAATCAAGTCTTTATTTTATAAGAGAAATAAAAATGTAGCAGTACGACAGATTATCGAGAGTCAAGCGCACTACTTGGATCTCAGCAAAATGTTTCGGGTTCGATCCATGGTCCGATAGAAATAAGAGTAATGTCCCTTTTAGCTACAGAGCAAAATATGTAAATTTTTAATTTACATTTTGTTAATGTTTGGTTCACGACTAAGTGTGACATTACCGTTATTCTTATAACCCAGACATCACTGATGCACTTAATATAGTACTGCGGTTGCAAGTCTTGACGAGTCTACCACAGGCATTAGGTATCTTTACTGATGGCCAGTAATTTATTAAAGTTTGTATGAATATTAGTGAAAGAAGAGAGTGGATTTTAACAAAATTGCTGAATACAGTGTCCGATTTGTTAGATAAAGTGATTAGATAGTTTAAAATAAATTGTGAATATCAATTATTGTGGTAAATACTACATAAAATATTACTGAAGAAGTGGAGAAAAAAGCAACAAAAGAAAAAGAATAAAATTTTCCATAGGGTGAAACAAGATACAGTAGCTTCGTACGAAGGACGTTTTTTAGAGTCCGAAAATTTATTCGATTCATTTCACAAAAGCCTGTTGGAATACTTCTATGATTTTTTGATGATAGTATGGATATAATTGTTTATGAATCTAACAGACACATTCAAATTTAATATCTCAAGTATATACATAGAAAATAAAAAGAATACAGGGAAATTCAAAATTTGTGTCAAATAAAAAAACTCGTAGTTGAAAAATCTTTGATTATTTGTTTTTATATAATAAAAGGTTTAAGAAATAATACATGCAATTTAACAACGCTTAATTTTGTGTACCAGGTACGACGCGTCTACTCAATTTAGCAGAGTCAATAGTAATAACTTCCGCAAACTTAATTAACATTTTACAAAATATTGATAGTACATAAAATTATACAAAAAATATAAGTACATAAATAAACATGCAACTTTTTCAATTAGGAAAAAGTTTGTGATGGTCTGGCACACAGAAACTTCTCTCTCGACGAGAATATTTATCTTGCATTAATGTCTTGAAATGTAACGAAATGGTCTTTGAGCCGCCATATTTAATTATAGAGAACGTGTGATGTTTTAATCATTATAAGTAGCTACCTAGGAGTTGGAAACTTTATTTGTTTTCTTACACAAAGTCTGAGTAAACGCAGCGAGATTATCTTGATTAATGGCAAATATTTTGACAAATATCGCGCCCGGTAAGAATTGAGAACTTCATTTACTGATGAGCAGTAACATGTTATTGGTTTTATATTTGTATTTTCTTGTTATTGATACATTTTTACAGCTTAGAAAATATTGTATGTTTATAGACGTTAGTAACTTATTGACCCAAATGTAAGCATTATAAAATTTATGTATTGTTAGCCTTTAAAATCCAATGTAAATACTACAATGTTTATCAGCGATTGAGTAGCAAACTTTTACATTGAGGATAATACAATAAATTTTGTAACTATTTTTCGATATAATCTACCAACTAAGAAGAAAACAACATTTGGTATTTTTTGACCAATGAGACGCTAATTACACTGAGAAAACATGCATAATAAGCGTGTTTCACTTCAGTTTCAATGCTTTTTACGAAGAACGCGCGTTGCTGCAATAATCAATAAATAAAAAATTTAGGTATTTTTAATGGAATCTTACGAGGGCATAAAAGGGCCACAAAAAAAATAAAAAATTAAATTTTCAACATCTCGGAATTCTGAGATGTCAGAATTCTGAGTAATGAGTCAGAATTCTGACTTCTATCTTAGGGTTCTGACATGTAATTCAGGATTCTGATTTTTAACTCATAATTCTGACTTATGTCTCAGAATTCTGACATAACTCAGAATTCCTAAATAGGAACAAGAGGGTTGACCAGCTAAAATACCTAATCATATAACCGCGCAGAGTAAGACAAACAAGGATTAATATATGCAGGCGGGAAAACTACAAGCTGGCAAAACTACATGCAAGCTCAACTCTAGGTCAAAACTACTAATTTTTCAGAGTCTGTTCAAGAGTGCTTTAGTTCGTTCGTATATAGGGCTTGAATGGCTATGTCTTTTAAGGGTGTGGTTTATAACTTAACTTCTAGTTCAATACAATGTCAGAGTGACACACTGTTAGTCCTCTCGTGATTGCTATCGTGAATAGACTCAAATCATTATTATTAGCCTGAGTCGGAACAAACAGTCCTCAGAACAGTCGAGGCGGCCTAATATTCCTATGGTTTTATAGTTACCTAGAGGGTTAATCATTACCTGGGCAGAATAATAAGGCCTTTTGCTAGTGTGTGAGTTCAACACATTGTCTGAGTGACACACTGTTAGTCATGGCGTGATTGTTACCCCAAGAAGACTTAAATCATTAAATTCAGCCAGGTTCGAAACAGTCAGTCTTTTTGACTAAGTAATATTGAAATATACATATTTTTCTTCTTGAAGGGGAGAGAAGTGAATGACGTAGCTTGGGGTCGACTTGACTTCTTTTTTACATTCATGTATATATAGAGTCCGGCAATCAGTACCGGTGATTTTAGACCAGCTGACGTATGGTAATGGGTTCTATGTGAAAAATATTATAGAGGAAAATCCATTTTATTAATTTAATTTATTTTTTTGAAAATTACAAATAAGTAATTTTCAAATAGATGCCATTACAATTTAAATATTCTTAACACCTCTCGATGAAGTTTTCCATTACTCGCAGTGATAAGTAAGGTCAATTGTGTTTAACACCAATTCGAATTGCATTTTTAAGTTCTTGAAATGTGCATGAATGTTGTTCGTAAACATTTGCTTTGACGTAACATCATAGGAAACGATGTGGTACAGTTAAGTCGAGACGTGAAATTAATCGGCTAGGAAATATGTCTTTCAGATTAATCATCATTTGTTTTGCCGTGTGCGTTGCTGCTCCATCTAGTTGAAGAAATGGATTATTTGAATAGCGTTATAGACCAGAGAATCAAGTGCTTAAAGGTAGAATTGGAGAAACTGCTTAAAAACTATTTAAACTTGCAATCTTAAATTAATATTGTGAAATCAATTTGAACTGGCTGATTTTTTTGACAAAATGCAATATTTATTGTATCTACTATTTAATATTTGTCACAAATGTAAAAAAAAATATTCTTGCTACTTGGTTCTTTTTTAAAAGACGAAAAGTAATTTTAACATGCAAACTGTAAAAAATACCACGTATTTGATTCCGTATACAACATTGTTTATTCGATGTTTTTAGCTGAGAAATACACAGGTAATGGTAGACCAAGTCCTTGGATCTTTCTTGCAAGATAATAAAACACATGAATATGAAATTTGAACAGTATAATTACTTTTACATTAACTAAGAAACAAAATTTATCAAAAACAAAAAAAAAACAGAAAGTTTTACACATGTTATACATTTTATTCAGAATTATTAATAAGCGTACAGCTCTTCTGTAAGACGACTTTTAAAAATGTGAATAACTCATTTTAGATGATTAAAAAATTTATTGAAAACCAAAAATAGGGGTGTATATATATATATATATATATATATATATATATATATATATATATATATATATATATATATATATATATATACATATGTATATATATATCTCAATAACGTGTCGACCATAAGGGCAAGCTGCAGGCCTTTACGAGTAAAACATGCACTTATTTTATATAGAAACATTTAAATAAGTTCTAATCTATTATCAATAAATGCTTTTATTTATGTTTAATAAACAATTTGCCTGAAGACTCTAAAATGTTTACCCATATATTATTGAACTGCATAATTACATTTTGGTGAGACACCATGGTAAAACCAAAATTATACTTATTAATTGTTGTTTATTAATTTATTATTTGTACGCCTTTATTCCCCTAAAGTAAAAATACCACAATTTTGTATAAATGAACAAAGAACCACATATTGTATAAATCCAACAATCTTTTGGAATATGGAACCAAATATGCTATTATAGTAAGCCAATAGCAAGTTTTATATTTGTGTGTTTTAGAAATATTTTTAGGTTGTAAATTGCATTTCAATTCATATTAAATACTTAGCTGATTTTTAGAACTTGGTTGTGTCATGCAAAATGACTGGCCAAGTGTTAATTCAGGTGTATGCTTGCCTCTGGACATTCTTTCTAACACATTCCTTAAGATTTGTTGAGAAACACCAAAGCACAAAACGTATACAACAGAGAACGTAGATCTTTGTTCTAAAATGATTAAGGCCAATTTAGCGCCCATAAAGTAAGGTTTCTAGTTAATAGAGGGCGCCATATAAAATATCTCCTCTGGAGATTAAAGTACACGGTTATGCCACAATGCCAGCTGAATTTTATGTAATAAACCGCGATTTTTGCATTTGGCGCTTGGTTCTATAACGCCATTCATTTATCCCAAGTCTGGTTCATTTCAATTTTTTTAAGAATGTTCGCGTCTTCATTGAAAATTCCCAGAAACTATTGGCAAAATTGAATCCGGGTGAGTTTGTCTTGTTTCTTAAGTTTTTGAACGATTTGAATTTTATATGGATGAAAATTTACAAATCCTTTTTAACTATTCGTTGAAAACTTCTGCACAAAATATCCAGAGTAAGTGCAAGTCTCGAAGCAGAGCATGTCGGACGGTGGTTTATTGTATGTTACACTCTTTCAACTCCTCAGACGTCCTTGCTCTATTGATCCAAATCAAAATTGTGTTCCGTTTTGATATTCTTCCATACCCCTGGGAACTTGAAATTTACGCCTAAATGTCTTTGCATCTGTGTGTTTGAATAAACTCAACAACCAACATGCATTAATTTAACGGAAAATAAGCCATAACTACTTAAATTGCGTAAAATAAGTATAAAAATTTCACACAACTGCCAACTGTCAACTGCCAACTATTTTTCATTCCATAACCTACTCAAAACCACCGATTCTAATTGTCCGACGCAGTATGTTATTAATTTTTTAAAAGTGTCAATTTTTAGTAATCAGTGCACGCAAAAGGCTGCAAACATACACAAGCCGCCTTACTAAAACACATATTTTTTAAACTTGTTTAAAATTAACGTATCGTATAGAGGTCGCTATTCTGAGTAATTTAAAAGCATTTTAGTAGTTAAATTATTTGTTTTCCAACAAAAAGAAAATAACACACTGGTTTTAATTGCCAAATAATCATGATAAAAATTTACAATACAACAGCACCGCCTAATAGTGTTGAAGAGTCGATTAAGACCTCAAGATGTAATCATGATTGTCAAGAATTCGCTTATGAAGTAGGTATTTGACGGTTTAAGAGAAGCAGAACAAGTATAAGCTTGAGTAAATAATGTGGATAGAACACACAGCACAAGAGTCATATGTAACCGCTTCAATAGTCATTAACCGCGAGGGGAATTCTGTATGAAGGAATTAGATCACCGCAGCATGTCAAACAAGCCTACCTTACGGCATTGCCGACCCACAACATCAATCTATCCCAAAGTGATTTTACTTCACGTCAGATTATCAAAAATCTTGTAGTTGAATAGCTAAAATGGTTTTACTCATAATAATAGAGCGGCTACACTTAAAAAACGGCTAATTATAAAAGGATTTTGTGTCAGGATGGACAAAGAGAAGCCTATTAGTTACAATTGCAGAAATATATTACTTCAGAATAAATTAATACGATTACACATATATCAGGGTTGCTAACAACTAACTACTTCAGCACAACCTTTCTTATAGTTTCTTTAAAACCACCAATCGCAATCTTGAAGTTTATGTAAACATACAGCCTCTAATTTATGTCTGCATACACATATTACATTTCAGTCTGTTTAGCTCTAAGTAAATTCCTATTCCTAACATTCGGTCACCCTGCTCTTGTTTCGCCCTTGAAACAACACGCATTTCATTCCAAGTTGGCCAAATGCCTGTGTTTTAAGATGTTTTATCTGTGAACAGCCACAGATATTAGAATTTCGAAGAAGGATACTCCCCCCTTTGAATGTTCTTGTCAAACATTTTGAGCCCCCTTTTTTTTTCTTTTATTCATCCGTCAGAAATCAGTCCTATATTAGCCCTTTCCTTTATGTACAAAATGATCAGAATACAGTGATGTACACTTTGATGTTTCTGTGACATCTATAGTGCCTTCACCCTCCACATGATCAGAACACAGTCATGTATTACACGTGACACCTACAGTGCCCCTTGGACTTATCATCCTTCTGGTACAAGCGGTACCCTTTTCTATTGATATCCACATTAATTTTTCGTATGCATGAACAGAATACAGTCATTCTCTCTTTTAGGTTAACTAACCCCATATTTTTTAACATGAACAGAATACAGTCATGTTTATTTTTGTTTTTCACGTCCTCTATCGGTCAGATTCTGATCCGATCTACCAAATTTGTTTCCTTTACTAGCGCTCTTTTAATATAATTTAATCAGCATAATTATACATTACCAGTGATATCTATTATCATAAAGAAATTACCTACCAACTTTTCATCAATATCAAAATATTACCAATAAATCATCATCATGAATTATTGGTCATCTTATCAACACATTACTACTTTATTATCATCATCATGAACATACTGCCACTGATTATCATCTTATCACATTACTGACTGATAATAATTGTCAACATATTACTCATCAAGAATTATTCATCAAGTATCGTCAGGTTACATATTTTAATACTTAATCACATCCCCTCGGCAACCCAACAGCATTTAAGTAATGAGTCGTACCTATTTCTTAAAAACTCCTTAAACCTCTCAAAACCAAAGGTCACTAATACAAGTCACGAAATTGTATTTTTTACGTCTTTTAGGGATTGAATAAAGTGCATCACTTTGTTTTTTTTTTCTTAATATAGTGAATTGCATAAATGTTGTAAATGCTCCTGCGATTATAATTCTTAAAATATTACCATATTAAAATTTTCTCAAACACATTGGATGATCAATATGTGAATGAAATAACATTTTGCAGTTGAGTATGCCTTTATTTTCAAATCAAGAATTTTTTGGACATACCCCGTACACCTAATAATAACCTTTGTGTATAGTCTAGTTGGAATCATTTGAGCAAGAACAACAAAGTGACTCTGGTCTGGATACCCGGCCACTCTGGTATGGAAGGTAACGAAATAGCGGACTCCTTAGCCAGAGGAGGCGCGGGATCACGATTCATCGGACCAGAACCAATACTTGGCATATCCTCAAGTACTGCCAACCTGGGCTGAAAGGCAAACTCTCCAGTATTGGCAAGAGTTACCAGGATTAGTTCATTCGAAGGCGTTTATAAAATACCCTTTGAAATCAAGAGCTAAGAAACTTTTAGAGTTAAACAGGGTAAACCTGAAATATCTAACAGGCCTTATACCGGGCACTGCCGACTAAACTATCATGCACCTGTCCCGCTGTGGAGAGGATCCGATTCTCAATATTTGGCAAAGGGCAACTGCTGCCAGAGGTCTGGACACATTCTCACCCAATAAAGTTATCAGTTTCATTAAGAGACTGAACTTATTGGGTGAAATATAATTAGACGTGAGCCACAATAGGCGTGCTGATGGCCGCAGAGGAGGGTCTACTGAGACCCACTCACAACAAACCTTACCTAACCTAACCTAACCTAACCTGGTTGGAGAAAGAAGACCCACGGAAAGAATATGATTTCTGCATTCCATTCACAATTAAATGCAAATGAAATAAATTAATTAGTGCATGGCAAATGTTTGTGATCGTTTGCAATCGCACCTATTCGTTGGGAGAAATATTACATTCCTAGTATATTGCTTCGCAGAAAGCTGGCGGTGACTTATCGGCAATACATCCTTTACCGCGCGGGCCTTCTTTCGCCAACTGGACAGTATTTATTTAATTATTCTTTAAATTTAAATCAAATAGTGAATATAAATCCATAAATCGCTTCATAAGCTAAAATAACCAAACTCAAATACATACTGTGGCAGTGTAAGATCTTTCTTATATTTATGTTCAAATAAAAACATGCAATTTAA
The DNA here is from genome assembly GCA_029963845.1 of Rhamnusium bicolor. NCBI lineage: Eukaryota > Metazoa > Arthropoda > Insecta > Coleoptera > Cerambycidae > Rhamnusium > Rhamnusium bicolor. The sequence continues at coordinate 166,354 of JANEYF010004156.1, forward strand.
CATACTGTGACGTGCTACTCACTCATCTACCAAAATGCCTATTTTGCGTGGGTGTCGTATCACTTTGGCACCCTTCAGTACAGTAGCTGTACTATTGAATTTTTTTTCGGTAACGGTCTCGAAGGCCAGTTCCTGCTTTAAAGTGTAGGAAGACCACTTTATTCTATCAGCGTTATGATAGAAGCTAGGGTAACTCAGTGAAGAAACGGAATGCCATTCGGTCTGTATGTGTGTTTGTCGTTTGCGTAGCGATGGACAACTTCACCTTACCTGCCGAAAATGATTACAGGTGTTCAAATAAACTGTATTACTTATACCTTTGCCTTTAAATAAAAGTCAGAATGCAAACGGTACTTATTCTATTTATTCATGATTGAATTCATAGAAGGAAAAACCAAATACACAGAAGAAAATATATATAAATACAAATTTATTAAAGGAGAACAAAAAAAAACAATGTAAATACTATTTTCTATCTACAAAGGATACAGCCTAGGAACCAAGCAAGAGGTTTAAGATACGGCGAAGTTTCGGAGACTATGGAGGAAATATCAAAATAATTACTACAATCAGTTATGAAACCAATCTACGGTTACTGGGGTCTATGGCAAGCGGTTAGTGACTCTTTGGTCGCTGGTGCTTAAGGCGGAATTACAGCAGACGGGCGGTGCTAGTGGTTACGAAGTGCAGGTGTGTCACAACGGGAGGATGTCAATTCATGGACAGATGGTGTATATGACTGGCTACTCGCGGATGTGCTATATCTGTAGATCAGCGACTTATATCTCTAGTGAATACAAAATATCAAATAATATAGTTACGATAATGCGCCACGCGGCACGGTGAGGTTCCTTTCACAGTTTTAGAGAAAAACCTTACTCGTGCTGAATTTATTGATGAAATCCCGATATGCTTGATGCTAACCTCGTGATATAGCACTGGGCTTCAATTTACTAATTCGCGTCTTTAAGGCATACTGTTCCTTGAGCTGACTAGACCAGAGATATGCAGGCAGAGTTAAAGTGTATTTTCGCACTAGGTATCGATAAAACGAGGGGTTATCATATTTATCTGCGAGCCTTCTTGTTTCACCACTCAGATATAGCGGCTACGGATTGACAATTACGCCGAGGGGCACGGTAAGGTTCCTTTCACAATTCTAGAGAAAAACCTTACACGCGCTGAACAGAACGGTTTATGTATTACTTCCCGGGGCACGGTGAGATTCCTTTCACAGTTCTAGAGAAAACTACACTCGTGCGGTTTCCACTAATGAAATCCCGATATGTTCGTAGGTAAAATAGAATTGATGAACCACGATATTTTCCGGATATCTCGGGTCGTACGGTATTTGTAGACATTTAACGGACAAGAGAATATAGCAGAAATGCGGACATAAACGGTAAATGAAGGAAATTCACCAAAATCAACAACAAAGCAATAAAACTGAGAAAAATAATTTTTACCACTGGAGGCTCCATCGGAGCACACTAGAGTTTGGGAGCAGCTTATACGGTACGGTCGGAGTGTCTAACCAGTTGTCAGACGATGATAATTCTTGACTCGTGCGTGCGATTTTATTCCTGAACAAATTGTGCGCATCGTAAATGTATTCCACGCAGGCTTGGCGTACTGTGCATAAACAAATTCCCTGCGTTATTTAACATAAACAAACGTTTATAAAATATTCCGACGCCGGGTATCGCTTTCTCATAATTTTAAAACTATATTTTACAAAATGAAATCTTTAAAAACGGTCATGAATTAATATTTTACTATAGATCCAATAATTTATTCTATAAATTATTTAAACAAAAATAGAAGCTAACTCTTTTATATTAACAACTATTCTCAACTTGGCTTTGAATTAAACTAAATTAAATTCAATTTCCAACGTCTTACTTGGCAGCTGTTTAATAAAAACACAACAAGTGGTTTATCATTGAGATAATAAAATATCTTAAGATTACCCTGAAAATAAACCAGTTTGAAACAATTATGTTTAGTAAATAATTGTTATTCCTCATACTGGACTTGTAAAAAAATTTGAACTCTGGTTCAAAACGAGCAACGTCATTATGCATCTCATTAATTTCAAGTGTTATGGGCCTCCCAAATCCCCATTAAAAAATATGGTGGGTGTAAATTGGGATTATTGACAGCTAACAATCTTTTAGATATTAAAGCAGTTTTCTCAGGGGTAATGGCATATTGCGTGAACCTTTTGACCATGTTCTAAGAAGCCGCCACATGTGACCACAACAAACATGTGGCAACCCACTTCATCCTAAGTTGCTTACTTTGCAACCAAAATAATGCTCATAGCATTTTTTAATGGGATGTAAAAGAACGTTATTTAAATGTCACCACCGCAGATGTAGCGGAAAGAATTTGAAAAATTTACTATTCCTTGGCTTCGTGATCGAGTGGTAAAGACACTTGCCTTTCACCCTGGAGTCTACGGGTTTGCTCCTCGGTCGAGGAACGTAGGACTTATTCTAAACCAGAAATTAATCCTAGCATACCCGGACATTGGGTGTGTGTTCATTGTCTCTAAAATGTGTAGCCCTCTCCCACACAAGGTACATTGAGATACCTTCAGGGATACAGGGGTTGGTGTTTGGCATTATAATAGTACAAATAACATTTCTGCATAATACTAAGAACACAACAGCACAACTCTTCAAAAAATTTAAATGGACACTGCATGAAGTGAAATGCTTAATCAGTGAACTCTAGGCGACAACTGAGAGAACTGCGACACGCGGTGCAGACTGTTTATAAATGAAAATACGTGTTTTTGCAAGTACTGAGTGGCTCTCTCATCTAGGCTTTTCCGTTCAAAAGTAAGAATAGGTGTGTTCTACTAACTTGATATATTAAGGGTCCCATAATGTACTGATACATACCCGTATCATATTGGAACACAATAACTATGAGTGATAGAGACAATTTGAAAATACAGTTAATTGAAGCAAAATACATAGGAAACGGCCATCAGCTTTCCATAGCCTCATTTTTGCCAGAGGTGGCGGGACACCCTTCTGCTATGACGCCTTCGATATGGAAGACGGAAAGTTCTAACTCGACAGACCTTATTGGCGCATATTGAAAATAGGTAGTAGGTCTACTATTTGATGAACTGTGACAAAATCAGGATTGTTGTGTAAAACGCTTTCTGGTTTTATGTTTACGTGTTCAGCGATGTCTTCAAATAATTGATACATATATTGTCGAAGATCAAACACTACATTCATCGCATCGATTATTGTAAATTTTGCTGTTTTTGGTCCACGTTCAAGTGATTCTATAAAGAGAGATTCATGCAAAGCTTGAGCGTATAAAATCTAAATCTTTTTGGACAGAAGGATTGACAATAGTTTCTTGAGCATTTGCAATGGCAACTGCTCCTTTAGCATCCAACGACTCGTTTTATATCGGCAAAGTTCTGCCCTGCCAAGCAAAAAGCTAGTAAGTCAAAAATATAAGGTTTTCAGTACAGAGATAATTGCTAATTTCTTAAAAAATTAATTTTTAACTTTGTACAAAATTAATGTTATATGTATATTTTAATTTATTTAGAACCAACATATGATTATGAAATTGAGAATTGGAATTAATAATAAACATCAACTAAAAATTTAGGTTAATAGAAATACTAATATTCATAAATAGAGAATTTTTCAATTTTCTACAAAGCAAAAATTAAATAACTGTATATCTGCAATAGAAGAACCTAGTAACTTAAGTTGAAGTAATGATTAAGGTAGAAAATATGTAACTAAGTTCATAAACAACAGATTAGCTATGATTTTATTCTTATTTTATAAGAGTATATTTCAGAAATTAAAATATGTGTTGAAAAACATAAGAACGCATCAAAACTTAAATGTTATACATCTGTAGATTCCAAAGAAAATTTTCCCAAATCTTCACCTTCTGATGTAGGCAAGAACTTCCAAAATAATTGTTTCTTGGCGGGCATATGAGGTACCAGTTCACTGAGAATTATTTTCTTCTTCTCAGTATTGACGCCTCTACAAGAAAGACGTTTAGAAGGCAGCTCCAATTTAAACTTGGGTTTTAGAAATTTTGACTCAATGAATACTTCATCTTCGATCTCCTTCTTTGAAAAAACATAGATTTACTTCCTTTTCTAAACTGAGCTACTTTCACTTCATGCAGAAGAGGAATATGGTTAGTACCTTTCCTCCTTGTTTGGCAGCCACTTTTCGAAATTTAAAAAATCATCAGCGTGCAGGCTTACTATTGAATTATTTTTCGAAGATGACTCAATTAACTACTCTAGACTTTCAAAATCTAAAATGTCCTTGGCTTACTCCACTGTCTTCCAATCAAACCATGAACTGTGTCAGCCTTCATAAATGAATGTCCCGGCTCGAAGTATTTAAAAGTTATAGTTCTGGTCCCCAATCTTCATTTACAAATATTACAGCAGCAGTAAAAAGCGCCCATTTTTTGTTTTGAGCAGTACAGTTGTCTGCCCAAAAAATTATATGTTTGTAGTCATGTTCCAAATTTTTGAGAAAATTATAATAAGAGGAGACAACATCAGGACCTGTTCTACCCATTATTGCTTCATGCCACAAAACGCAATAGTTTTTGGCACCCTTCCTTAAGCTCGCAAACGTCTGCTGACGAAAAAGAATTTTTTAATGGCATTTTTGGAATAATTAAGACCTTTTGCATGTCAACCGAATATATATCAACATCATCTGGCCACTCTCCTTCACTATCTTTCTTATATTCTTTCCTTGCCTCAGTATATCTTTTTTTATGTACTTCATAGTTTTTACAAATCGAACAGTCTGATATAACATTTCCTTCATTGCCGTCTTCTTTATGCTCATGTTCTTTATAAAGAGAACAAGTTGGACATTCATCTTGTGATGGTTTTACAAAACCAATGTTTTTCACTTTTGAAAAACCTTCCTAAAAGTTTCATATGATACTTTGTGTTGTAATCATACCACATTTTATAAATGGAAAGATCTGGCGGTAGATATCTTCTATTAGGAGCATGTGATATATTATAATGAGATACAACAGGTTGGTAAGAGTCAATATATTTCTTGATCCTTCTGTAATTTCCTTCAGAAATTTTTTTCATTTCTTTCCCTCGTTTCGTTCCCCTTTTGTCAGTTGTAATCGGATAATCAAAATTGGTGTTCTCCTTCAAAAATTCGGTTATTATCCCATCTGATGTACAACCCAACGTGTTAAGAAACATAGTTTTGCAAACCTGTACCACAATAGAGCCCTGCATAAACATTTTACCCCCATCTTCTAGATTATCCGTTTCATTGTCTTTTTTGTCATTTCCATACATTATTTTACTGTTTTTGTCTAATGCCCTTATTTTAGAGTTCTCCTTTTGCGCGTTATTTTCTTCTTCCCTGACATTGTAATTCATTTGAGCGACTTGGTGGCAGATTTTCAGATGCGTTGATTGTCGTTGGTAACATGTATCGAATAGAACATTCTTTATGATTTTCAGAATTTCTATGATATTGTTTGATAGAATTTTTTTGTAAATATTTGCTGAGAAAAATTCGTCTTTCGCCAAATTTAAGATTATCGAAATATCTGAACAATTCCAATCTAACTTCTTCTGGGACCTTATTAGAATATTTTCTTCTGCATTTTTGGCTGCAGGATGAAAGAAGTGATTTATTTTTTTTTAGTTTCAATCTCTTCATCCTTTTCTTTTTCTGAGAAGATACACCCGGTCCATCCACTTCTTGGGTAGTAGAAATAGTAACGACACTCTGATCAGTAGTCATGTTCATTTCTTGGATTTCTAATTCATTATGATCAGAATCGTTGGAAATAATAATGTCTCTATCGGATGAACCTGGATGAAATACATAATTCTTAGGACTTTGATTTTCAGCTATGTTTACTAGTTTATTTATATTATTATTAGAATTTTCTTCCCTGTTCTCAAATATCTTTGTCCTTATATCTACTAAGTCAATATTTTCTTTATCTATTAGTAGCCATTCAAAATCCTCCGGACTTGGAAAAATATCCCCTAACTCGTGTTCGCATATTTTCCTTTTTTTTTTTGTTTCTTTTGCAGAAGTATTTTTATCAGAAAAATTAAAGAAAGCTTTTAATGGGGGATTTTCCTTTTCGGGTATGTAATCTGGATCCTCATCTGAATCATCCATCGGCGAGGGAGTACTCTCCGGATTTTTTCTGAAGTAAGAAAATATTATATTTGTTTCAAATTGAAATTTCAAATTTAAATTATTCGATAAAAACACGGTTAAACTCAAAATGTTAATTCCATTATATGAAGTGTTGCACTTCTAAAATTTGATATGACGTCAGGTCCATAATACGTTTATATGATTAAAGTAACTAATTTTTACCCATTTTGTAAAACCTAGCCTTTTGACTAAACTTTATTCAATTATAAAACTTCCACTAATTAAACCATCAAACTGAAACATCAATCAAAATGTGCTACAAACATGACATATACTTATACTTATATGTACCCGAAATTACGTGTTTATTAAATACCAAAGGTACAATAAGTACTAGTTCCTGTTTTTTTTACTACAACTTACCCAAATTTAGCAAGCTGCAGCATCTGCAATCCTCTACTAGGTTTCATTTCAAAATTCACTGTTTTCCTGAATCTTTTCATTTTATATACGACAAAAGACCACTACTACATACGTCCTTCACCTAAGAAGCTTAGAAGAAAACTAAAAAACTGAGGCATATAATAGGTTAGCATGAATACATGTGACAAAAATCTATGTATTTCATTGGTCTAATTTGAATTACTTGGTTTTTATTTTTGTAAATTGTAAGGCATTCAGTAGTATCTCGAGTTACTTAATTTTTGTTTTGTATATTAATGGTTTGATGAAAAGTAACATTATGTCATATATTATTTTGTTGTAATAGTATACATCATTAGTTTTTATATTGAAAAATAGAGGGAAATTCAATTCTATGTGGACTTACTAAAATACATATGTTTATAACTTTAAATGTATCCTACCAATTTAAAATTCGTAAATACTGAATGATAGAACTCACATGTCTTAGTTTAAAAAATACTGAAATCGCATTTTCTCAGTAACTCGAGTTACTAGGTTGTTGTATTGTACGGCAGAGTTGTTGTAGTAATACGATGCTGCGTTCAGCCAAGTGCACCATCTTGTTAGAACGAATTTTGATTTATAATCGACCTAATTCTTTCAAATGAATATGTTTTTAAGTTACATTATTAATGAAAACGCATAAGCGAATTAGTTTTTATATGGTTACACAAAAGTTCATACAATGTAAACAAACTCACATGACATGTCTCTTATCAAGGTTCCTGCAGACGGCACCGGAAATAGTCGTCGATATCCGAACTCTAGTGATATCGTATCGGTTCATCAATTTTCGATTGCAGTGACTGAAGTCTACACGTAGCTTTTCGTATAATAACGTATAATAACATTTCAATTTTTATGATCCATCAACGAAACACTACTAATTAACATCACTCCAAAAAAAGTTCACGAAAATTTAATCATAATTTATTAATAAAAAACGACATGCTTATCATTGTTAACCCCTAAATACAAGCTCGAAAATTCACATAGGCGAATATAAATTTAGCAGGTGCATTGTTAAGCCAGCATTATTAAACTTTTCATTAACTAGAGTCGATAATTAAACGAATTTTGCATTCAAAAACTAGAACTCTTGAGTATGGGCAAGGAGTGCCATTGGCGCCCGCCCAAAAATTTAAAATAGCTAATCATTAGGTAACTACGTCGATTAGTGAATAGTTCTGAACAACATTCCAGAAATAATTTAGCTTCAACCAATAAAATTTTTAAAAAGTTAGAGGTTATTGTATTTGCTTAATATATATGCATCAGAAAGATACTTTTCGGTTGCTTGGACTTATAATTTTCCTCAGAAAAATAACGATATATAGTTAATATGTAGTCCTTTTCAGTATCTGTAAGTGAGTTAAGTCAAACTGTAGAAGTTTTGAAGTAGGAATTCATTTTTAACTTAAATTTACAAAACCATCTATCAAAACTCTACGCGAACAAAAGCAAAACAGAAACACAAGAGATTACATATATATAAGATAAATAAAAAAACATTTCTCGAAATGTTTCTTAATCATTTTCTTCTTGTTATAAGACTTCGGTCTTCCCATTGAAATCACTGCATTATTGGGACACTCTTCCAAATCTTTATCACTGCATTTGATATCAATTTCTACCACTTCGTTCTCACTATTTAATAATTGTAGCCCTATTTCATTGAGAGTATCGGTCAATGATTATGAAAATACTTTATCTGGTGGGCACCAAAGTGACTCACCCCTGTTTTTGTGTCAACAATGTTGTGAAATGAGTATACGTACTACTCTGCGAGAAAACACAACTTTATTTAGAGGAAGTAATGCAGGTACAAGTATAAATAAACCTATCAGTAGGAGATGGCTTATAAACACGGATTTTCTTCGAAATATATCAACGGTATGTTTAAAACTGCACGTGTCTCGGCTACAAATTTTGCGAGACAATTGACCGGTATAGAGATAATTTAAAATTTAGTCTAAAATATTCTCAAGAATAGGAAACAGTCTGGAGAATACCAGGAGAATACGTTTAAAACAATTCTGTTGGTTGCAGGAATTGTCTGACGCAAAAAAAGATATTTTTAATTTTCCGGTTATAGACTTTTTGTCTAGATTACTTATGTTTTTCAATCAAGTTTCTAACTATCATAGAACTCGAGATATCGAAATCGGACGCACTATTGCACCACCCTGTATAATAATAATAATAATAATAATATTTATAGTACAATATACACACTTAACAGTATACCTCCATTTTTCACATGTCGCATGAAGAATTATTTTAAGAAATTAAAAACAAGCAGATAAAAGTCTGCATTTCTGACTACACACAGAAGAAGGATTATAGAAGATTGTGCTATTATCATTTTAATTAAAAATTAGCACAAAAACCGATTTTTTTTATTACTGGAGCAAATTATTCCAGTGGGTGGGGTTACTTTGCTCCTCTATGTAAAATACACTACAATTGCTAAGTAAATATTAGTTGGAGCAAAGTAACTCTTTCGTAGATAATCTTTGCCACAACAGATTCATTGTAACAAAATTAACCTCAATAAAATTTGAATTGGTTTATTAAAGAAAATTTTTTCATACATATTCAAAAATGTAAAAAGACAACTAAAAATAAATTCTTAGTTATAACAAACTTGACATATAAACTAATATACCTAACATTTTGTAATTACCACCAAGCATTTAACTCTGGGATTTCAAAAACCTCTTTTCGATATTTGTTTTGGTGGATTTATAGATCCCAATACATCCTCCTATGAGTAGTTCATTTCATCCCGCTGCTGTGGCCATTTCCAACATTTTAAGATCGTTGCATTGCATTTATTGTAACTTTTTTGCCGTTGAATGCTACGATTTGACCAGGAAACATGTCGTCTTCATAAATGAAGACAACAAATCTTCCAACTTCTCTGATAACATTTGGAAATTGCTTTGTTCTACCTCTTTTTCCATACATGTAATTGACAAAATTCTGTTCTGTTTCTGCTTCTTTAGTCATATAAGCAAAATCTATGTCATCTTCTGTATTATCATCGAGATCTGACAAGTCGCTGTGTCCAGTTTTGCGTTTTTTAAACGGGGTTTCTGCTATGTTATCATTTTCACTTGATAATTCACTGTCAATGCAGACACTTTTTTTCCAGGAGGTATATTTAGTTTTTTCTCCTAGTCTTCACTGTTTTTGTCACTTCATATTTTCCTCTAGGCTTTGGATAAATGTACTGTACTTGTTGGATCACACGGTATTTCATAAAATTCGGTTCTAAGAGCTCCGCATATTTAGTGGAACTATGCCACATTTTCTAAATCCAGATCGCAAATTATCCACTATATTGGGTTCAAGAATGTCCAACATCTTTTTTAATAACAGGCGGAAAGCATTCCTTAGCAACATTAGTGCTACGCATGCCTTCCTCGCTATCCTTCCACTCAGATAGTACCTGAATCTCCAAGCCATTTTGAATGGTTTAAAATAAGCGACATCGGAACGGCTGGGTCAAATGTGTACTATTGGGATGTAGACATATGACACTTATTTGGTTATCTTTGCATAATTTCAATGTGTACTGTTAGATTGATGACAGATCAGAAGTATTTCTTTACCATTCAGTCTCTTCAATTTCAGTAACATTAGACTGTTAGCCAATCTGTAAAAATAGAGGCATCAAACCATCCGGCATTGCTACTATTGTAGCGACATTCTTTGGGACTCTGGCAGTCCATTCGTCCACATATGACCAGTATGATATACCACATAAGGAGGTAGATTTCACCAGCTGCACTACCAGCAAACATTACCGATATTGAGGTTTTCGATGGGTATTCAGGATATTTGCATCCCTTTTTCACCAGAATTTTCTTTTGCCAGGATCATCAGTAACATTTGTTTCATTGAAACTCCAAATATGGGTTGCAGGGACGTCTTGTACTCTTTACCTAAATTTTCAATATAACTGGGTAACATCGTTTCGTCTACTGCAGCTCTATTGCGCTTCACATTTTCTGCGAATCTTTCTGATAATCTGGGATGTTCGTAAGAAAACCTTTAATCCAATCGCGGTCAGGATAGTTATGTTGAAACATTTTTACGATTCTACCAGATTGGTTCAAATAGTTTTTAATTATTTGCTTTAATTCTTTAATATTTATCGGAAAGTCAACCCTCTCTATAGAAATGATGCAACTTTCAACGCTGCTTCCTCTGCTTGATGGCTTGATATATGTTTATCCTTCGATTTATTAAGAATAGTTCTCTTGGGAATGTGGTACTTTTCTTCTGTGTTCTATGTGAAATTTATCCATTTCTAATTTCGTTCAAACACTTTTGAAGTGTCTCTTTGTGTAATCAGCATACCTCCTAGCTCTTACCTTCCCCATGTATTTTCTAGACATCTCTATATAAATAATAAAGCTGCAACCTAAATGTTTCGAGAATTAAAACAGCGGGTATGCTTTTACCTACAAAACACGTGGAGCAAAATAACCCTCTTGAAAGAAAATCCATGTTTTACAAAATGTTTAAATTTAAAAAAGTTACTTGAAATTTTGCAGATATGTAAACTGTAAAATGACAATATTATACTACAGAGTTAGTATGCAAATGCCTACCTATTTATATTAACAACTTCTACACACACAGATTTTTGAGGGCGAATAATTACCACGTTTTGTAACCATAACTAAAAGAACGACAACGGAGAATTTAGAACTGCCAGAGACAACCCGAGACGTGCGGATAGAAAATTTTGTCCGATTTAACATTTATTCGCTATCTCTATTGGCCTTTAAGAATAGTCAAAATATAGCTGTCCTAGTCCGATAAAATGGAAGGTGAAAAGCAGAGGGTAGCACTTGCACTGCTGTCACTTCTGTTCTCTCCCGCGCTTTTTCTGTATTATCGTCAACTTGGACTGACGAAAGAAGTGTTTGTTATTTTGTCGTGATTTTGTATATTTCTCGTTGTATTTTAGATATTTGTGTGTTAAAGACTATTTCTCTTCTTAAATACTACCAATTTCATATAACTGATAAGATTAAAAAAATTGTCAATAATTATCTATATCTAACCTATATATTAATCAGAAAGGATAAACAGTATTAGAAAATGTGCTAACTGTATCCTTTACTTATTTCATTCCTCATAATAAACTTTGAAATTGGTTGTAGGTTATTTTTTTGAGATGGCCACAGAGTCACGAATTAGATTGTGTTATGTGTGTGGTTCTTCGGAGGACGATGTGGGCAAAACTTCATTATTTTCCTTCAAGGTTGGAAAGGTAAATTAAGGCCTGCACTAAATTAACAACACTTCTAACAGCACAATTGTTTATGTTTTACAGGTCAAAAAATTTGGCAAGAGAATATGGGTATACATTACACTGAAGAAACTCTTCAAAATTATAGGATATGCTCCCGTCATTTTACTGTTGAGAGTTATGTCGATCTAAGTAGTCATGCAATGCAGTCCCCACACTTTTTCCATGTCATCAGTTGGCAACATACCAAGTGCAATAGGTAATATATGTTTTACAAAATGTTGGTGGTGAGGGGTCCTTAGATATCAATCCATAGTTGTTACTAATTAGCTTGGTAGAATTATCGCAGACTTTTTACTATTATTTAATTTATTCAAAAATAAAGAAATATAGATTTGAACCAATAAACATGGTCACTAATATCTATCTCTTTTACTTCAGATCTAGCCTCAAGCGAGGCCTAACTTCAAAGAATATACCTTATGAGTTGGCGGGAAGAACTTCCTAGCATAGTGAAGGCAGCTAGTGAATTTTTGGAGGAGATTCCCAGCACTTCTGTATCAGATCAGAATCTCACCGTTCGAAAACAAACGTGGAATTATTAGAATTGGGATTCCTAGGTAGTGTAAGAGGCACAATGAGGCACAGAAGCAAAATAAAAAAGATTCTCGTGAGGCAAAATTAATAAAAGAATCATAAGAAAATGGTGCTCGTGAGACAAAGAGAAAACTGAAGATTCTTTCGCATAATTAGAACCTTAATTTTTATAGAGCCACGTTGCGTGCCACACAATACATGATTTTTTTATCTAGCACTTAATAACATTTTAAGGTAGTCCCTGCAAGTAAAGCCTAATAAAAATTTTAAATTTAATTATAATCATTAAATAATATTCTTTTTTTCTGCAACCTTCTAGAAATTTAACTGTGATCAATTTTTTGAGTGGAAAATACATATTTACAAGTCTAGCTCGGCAAAAGTGACATAAGGATTTGTAAAGTCTTTACCGATTCCTTATGTCATTTTCTGTTGACAAAAAGTATCCGATAACAATTAAAAATGATTATTCCAGTCTTCCTTGAAAGTAAGTGTCTGATGTCTGTCAGTTGATTTTATATTTTATTAAAGTTAAAAAAGTTTCTTGAAACTAGCAGGAACCATTGCAGAAAAAACATTGTACACAACACACCCAGAAAGTGACTTTACTGGACTCAAGCCAGGGCTTTTTGCAATGGAAATTGCCAGCTCGCCCTGTTAAGAATCACTTTCCGGTCTTGTTGCATAAATAACTATCATGCCTTCTTGATATTTTCTGTAATATATTGACAAAATGTCCTAAATTTGCTATTTTGTATTTTTCTTATTTTAATAAATTTTGTACAAAATATTATTACCTACCTACTTGTGTTTTGAGTGTTATGTTAATTATCCAATACAAAAACATATTTCTTTTAAATCTTATGGTAAGCGGTTCAACAAGGTTACAATTAACCTTTTGATTAGTTTAACATAAAAAATATTTGACCTCTAGTTTTGTATTCTAACTTTAAAATAGCTTTGTTTCTGCAGCAGTTGGTGATCGTTTGTGGATCATCAGAGATAGTCACTCGGTTAGTTTTTAACTTCCAGCGAATAGAAGTATTTAAAAACAACTAATCGACTACTTCTGGTCCACAAACGATCACCAACTGCTACAGAAATAAAGCTTATAAATAATATCAATAAAATAATATAAAGGGGGGTTTTGAATTTTCGCGGGCGTTTGCTTCTTGCGCCATCTACTTTCACCTTCCATTACAATCGACCAATTTAACACTGCGGATTAAATTTTAGCACGTACTTGCGCGTCTCGGGTTGTCTCTGGAACTGCATCATATCACTATACTTGCCTTATATTGGGCATAACACTTAATACCATAATTTTTCATTCACGTGTACATTTCCTTTTATTTCAACGATCTACACACATTGTAACATGTTGCGATGCATGCATTGACTCGTAGGTTTCATGACATTTGCATCAGTTTCAGTTTGCCCCCACATTACTCTGATACGCCAACATCAGTCTACACACACTGCAACTTGCCTCATGAACCTAGTAACATGTTTCAATGTGTGTAGACCGCTATAAGTTTCTTATATTGCAGTTTTTGCGAGTCCATACACTAACATCTAACACAGATATTCGCTACATTCGGCTTCTTACAATCCCATTTACTTTTATATCATAGTTTAGAAATCATTAAGTAAATAACCTTACATTCATGTTAAAATTTTCCACATATCATGAAGAAATTGAGTTAATTTATATTAGGAATGACAGATGTCCTGCTCCTTTCAGCGCGCCTATGACAAGGGCTCCACCAGTTCGTTGAGGGGCAAGAAACTCCAAAACTTTTCGAGTTTAATGAATGACCGCACACGCCAAACTTTACTGATGCTGATTTAGTAATTAGACTGGTGCAGGTAAGTAGCTTTAAACTACCAAAATAAACTACTCTAAAAACCATTCATAAGAAGCGTCAGGCTACTTTCTTAAATCTAGTGTTCCGTTGTGGCTACATCGCATTTCAATTATGCAATTTTATGACATTTTCTCAACAGATTTAATATTTAGTTGCAGCTAGAACGGACTAGTTTACAAGAGATACTCCTTTAGTATAAGCGAAATCCTAAATTTTAAGTATATCTGAGTGCTACATAAAATAGTACATAATATGCATAAACAGGTATTATCTAAAATAAAAAAGACGTTTTCTTGTATCTTAGTTGCTTCAACTTCAGTTACTTTTTATTTTTGGTTTCTGTAACTAAAACAGAAAATACTTTTTACAAAGCATCTGAATCTTAAGATACTTTGAAGTATCGTAGTTACTTTTAATATCTAAGTTTCTTTTTATAAGTAAAAATAAAAATAAATTAGGTTTCCTATTCTTGGAAAAAGTTTAAAATATGGACTGGAATGAAAAAATAATAACGCTGACAAATTTTTTTGCTAATTATTATTTAATGCTTTTACAAAACTTATCTATGATAAGTTTTGTAAAAATAGTAACTAATTTTGCATTACTAGGAACTGTGATTTTTTACTTTTTCTATAGTTTCGTTCGACGTAAAAAGTCTTTTTACGTCAATCCCGTTGCAGACATTATTTAAAATAATAGATAAACTTCTAAATAACTCCAATATTGACAGTGACATTAAAAAACAACTAAATTTAATGATTAAAAATTGTACTAATCAAAATTATTTTAAATTTAACGGGGACATTTATAAATTATTGGACGGATTACCAATGGGTTCACCCATATCTCCCTTACTAGCTGAAATTTTTATGTCCGATTTTGAAAATGTACTGTTTAATACAAAAAACGTTTTAGTTGAAAACATATTTTTCTGGACCCGTTATGTAGATGATGTGTTTTGTATTTGGAAAGGTACGGAAAGGCAGTTAAATAAATTCTTAGGTCTTCTAAATTCACTCAATCAGAAAATTCAATTCACATTAGAAATGGAAAATGACGAAGGTTTAAACTTTTTAGACATTAATATAAAAAATATCAATAATAGATTAGAGTTTGACATTTATCGTAAACCTACTTGCACAGATACAATAATTCATAGTAAATCTAAACAATCATTGCAAATAAAAATGGCACCATTCCACAGCTACATACATCGTCTATTAACATTTCCACTAAGCGAAGAGAATTTTAAAAAAGAAGTTAACGTAATCAAACAAATTTCGAAAAACAATGGCTATAAAGAAAACCTAATAGATAAACTAATAAAAAACAAACAAAAGAAAACATTACGTAAAGAGTTTTATGCCGCTTCTTCTCAGGAATTCAATAAGAGATATAAATGCATTAATTATAGGCCTAAGATCAGCAATAGAGTTAGTAATAAACTGAATAAACTAGGATGTAGAACAATTTCAGTAAATAAAAATAATTTAGGTAAAATGTTAATTAATAATAAAGATAAAACTGAAAAACTACAAAAAAACAGGAGTATATGAGTTAAAATGTAGTGACTGTGATGCTATAACATTGGACAAACTTGACGAAATGTAAAAAAAGCGAATCGATGAACACAGGAAATCTATTGTAAAAAATGTATATAGTACGGGCATGTCAACACATTGTATAGAAAACAATCATTTTATCGATTTAAATAATGTCAAATTACTCCATTCGGAAAAGAAAGGAAAGAAACTTGATCTATTAGAACAATTAGAAATAAGTAAAGCTGTTAAAAATAATAAAAACTTAACGATTGAACCACAAATTTTTACCGGCCACCATATTTTAAATAAAATAATTTAGATTTAAAAAAATAAAGTAATATTCAACTTATAAAAACATATTTTACAATAGTTTTATAGTAGGTACCAGATGTAGTTATATAAGCAATGGACACAAATTTTACTGTTCAGTATTCCCTGTACTCTTGACAAAGGCCTAAAAAAGCCGAAACACGTGTAGAGTTTGTAATAAAATATTTTTGAAACATTAAAAAGCAAATTTCCTTCATATATTTAAAATAAAAATAATTTAGTCCCTTTGTTACTCCAATATGTACAATGTACATGTATATAGGGTGTCTCACCAGGAATTACATCGATCGATATAGGGAAAGTACGCACCAGAAATTTTTGAAAATTTAGAGAATTACTAGTGGTAGTATGGTCAATCCAACTAAAATAATTACAACCATCTGGCACTTGCGTTTATACCTTGCTTATTTTAAATGGAATACCCTATATATTTTAGGGTTCTCCAAAAGAGCATGAAATTCTGAGTCAAAAACATGGATACCCTATGCCTAAACCCAGCCGTTTCAGATATTTGACATTTTAAAAAATATTTGACAGGTGTAATGGTTTACAATAACCTTTATAACTTTCTTCGTGTAACAGATAATCATTTGATTCTTGGCATGCAGAAAGACCATAAGGTGAGCTACGCTCTACAGTTTAAAGGAATTCAATAATAGTATACCAAGAAATTTGTGTCCTTGAAAAATCTTCTACAGGTTGAAATTGTCGGAACTAGGACAATAGGTTAAAATAAAACGTTACCTTGCCTACGTTTCGTTTAATATGCTTAAACTTCTTCAAGGCTCAATAGCCAAATAATGATGTAAAAATTCCACAACAGAATTTTTTTAAAACCACGTCTGTAGGCGTAACAATTACAAGACCAATCAATTTGAAGTTCAATAAAATATACATACATGTAGATATTAGACACACAACGGATTAAAATTTAACAATGTTCTTAGCCTGAGACCGAATTTTTTTTGATATCGGTCTCTGGCTAAGAATATTGTTAAATTTTAATCTGTTGTGTGTCTAATGTCTACATGTATGTATATTTTATTGACTTTCAAATTGATTAGTCTTGTAATTGTTATGCCTACAAACGTGGTTTTAAAAAAAATTTCTGTTGTGGAATTTTACATCATTATTTGGCTATTGAGCCCTGAAGAAGTTTAAGCATATTAAACGAAACGTAGGCAAAGTAGCGTTTTATTTTAACCTATTGTCCTGGTTCCGACAATTTCAACCTGTAGTATACCAAGTATTCTATTTTTGACGTTACATTTTATAAACTTCAAACCGCGAAAACTTGCTTAAATCAAATGGAACACCCTGATTTTTATTTTACATCAAGTTATGTATAATTAAATTCCATTTTTTCTGATATCAGCGTTGTAGGGGTTTAAGTTACAACTTTGTGAAATATTTGCGATTTTCTTAGAAATTCAAGAATTTTTAGTAAAAAATTTTATCAAATTAACCATGATTAGAAACAATCAGTAATGTCAGTTATTATCTTATGTCAAAAAATGCCACCGCGTTTAAATTACACCCACGAAGATATTTTGAATTTGTTTATTATTTATGGAGAAAGTGATAAAGTAATATCAAGAACTTGTAGTACAATTGCTACTCGATATCCACAAAAACGGAAACCGTCACCAAACACTGTAAAACGCATACTGGATAATTTTAAAAACTGTGGCTCGGTCAAGGCAAGAATTCAAAAACGGAAGCCTATTGTTGATGACGAAAACGTAGAAATAGCAATTCTGGGATATTTTCATGCATTTCCAATGATGTCATTAAGACAAGCTGCTATGGAATCGGAACTATACAAGGATTCAGTTCACAGAATCTTAATTAAACATAAATTCACCCGTTTTCGTTCCAAATGGTTCAACAATTAAAAGAAACAGATTTCCTAAGAAGAGAAACTTTTTGTGAATTTATTCTAATAAGGTCTGTAGGCGACGATTCTTATTTGGGAAATATTCTATGGTCAGATGAAGCTAAATGTACCAAAAATGGACTTTTTAATCGACACAATTCGCATTATTGGAGTGACTCGAATCCTCATGCGTTCAGGAAGCGAAATATTCAAGAAAGTTGGCAGGTTAATGTTTACTGTGTCATAAGAAACGATAGAATGGTGGCATTAGAATTTTATCAGGAAAATTTAAACATAAGTCATAAATAATAGAAAAGTTTTTAGACCGACTTATTAATTGTTGGAAAATTTTTTGGGTAAGGGTCCTTATTTTGAGAAAAACTAGTTAAAAAAGTAGTTTTTCTCAAAATAAGGACCCTTACCCAAAAAAATTTTCCCATGTCATAAAGATTTCTTCTGCTAACATGTATAGTTAATTTATTTGTTTTTGTTTTTTTTTTAGGTGAAAGATATCTTCACATTTTACAAAATTTGTACAGTAACTATTTTGAAAATTTACCTCTCGCCGAACATAGAAACATTTTTTATCAGCACGCCGGTGCTCTCCCACATAACGCGTATTTGATAAATATTTTTTTACATGAAACTTATTACGATCAATGAATCGGCAATAATGGACCTTTCCTATGGCCTCCTCGCTCGCCCGATTTATCAATTTTAGATTATTTTATTTGGAGATCTATTAAAAATAAAGTTTATGAGAGCCCATTAACAACAATTGAAGATTGTATGCAGAGAGTAAGAAATGCATTTCAAAATTTATTAGAGGATTCAATTAGAAGAGCTATCCATGAAGAACTAATACGAAAGTGCGAAAACTGTGTGGAGGTTCGAGGGCGGAATTTCTAACAATTATTAAATTAAAATGGAATCATGTTTTTAGTTGATTTTATCTTAGTTATTTTAGTTTATGCAAAGTGTCTTCAATCCAATTAAGAGGCATGTTACATTGTTTAGTGCTATTTTCCGTTTTTGTGGATATCTAGTAACAAATGTACTACAAGTTCTTGATATGACTTTATCACATTCTCCATAAATAATAAACAAATTCAAAAAGTAAGTAAGCATAATTTAAACACGGTGGCATTTTTTAACATAAGAGAATGACTGACATTACTGATTGTTTCTAATCATGGCTAATTTGATAAAATTTTTACTAATAATTCTTGAATTTCTAAGAAAATCGCAAATATTTCAAAAAGTTACAACTTAAATCCCACAATGCTTATATCACTAAAAAAGGAATTTAATTATACATAACTTGATATAATAAAATGCATGGTGTTCCATTTGACTTAAGCAAGTTTCTGCGGTTTGAAGTTTACAAAATGTAACATCAAAAATGGGACACTTGTTATATTACCATTGAATTTCTTTAAACCGTAGTGTGTAGCTCACCTTATGGTCTTTCTGCGTGCCAAAAAGCAAAGAAGTATCCTTTACACGAAAAAAAGTTATAAAGGTTATTGTAAACCATTGCACCTGTCAAAATTTTTTTAAAATGTCAAATATTTTTGAAACGGCTGGGTTTAGGCATAGGGTATCCTACATATTTTTGACTCAGAATTTTATGCTCTTTTCGAAAACCTTAAAATATATAGGTTATTCTATCTATAATAAGCAAGTTGGTATCGACTTCTGGTATAACAGGAAGTGCCAGTTGCTTGTAATTATTTTAGTTGGATTGGTCATACTATCATTAGTAGCTTCCTAAATTTTAAAAATTTTCTGGTGCGTACTTTTCCCGATATTGATCGATGCAGTTCCTGGTGAGACATCCTGTATAAGCAAGTCTGAGTATGTTTATGTCGTGTCACTATTTAATCAGTACAGTTATTTAATAACAATAATAATAATAATACGTCTTTGTTAACATTAGAAATTTATAAAACAAAAAAATTAGAAGAGGATGGTGGTATTCATATATAATATGCTCCTCCATACAACCATCCGATTATTGAAAACAAAATAAAATTGGTAACAAAATAAAACAGTAATTACCATATACTCGTAATAATTTATACAAAAGACAAGAAAACAAATCAGAGATCATAAATGAGAGTATGAGTAAATTAAGAAATGCAAACAAAATCAAAATATATACATACACATACTAGAGAAAGCGTATATGCCTGTGCATACAAGATAGTAAAGATAAAATTAAAGCATATACATACTAATATATCATTTTCTATTGGCAAATATATAGTTTTTTTAACTTTTTTTGAAAGAATTAATAGATGAGAGTGACTTAACATGATCAGGTAAGGCAGTGAAAACTTTTATAGAGTTGTAACTAAATGATCGCTGAAACTGGGCTGATCTATGCTTAGGGATACAAAGTAGGTAACAATGAGGAGTAGGATAGTGTTGGGCGGGTAATAGAGTATTCGTTACTTTGTATTCGTTACTCGCAAATACCCGAAGTACCGAATACCTGCTTTTAAAAGTAATCGTTACTTTAATCGTTACTTTAATCGTTACTTTAATCGTTACTTTAATCGTTACTCTCTTTAGAATTTCAAGATTATTTTCAATGTAATGAAAACATAAACAAGTGTGTATCCTGACTTCAAGCCGACATAGGTATCTATTATTATTATTTGTTAGTAAAATGCTATTAATAAACATTCTTAAACCTATGGAAGAGCTTTGCTTATGTTACGAGTAATCATAATCATTAATCACTGAACTTTATTTACTTATACGAGGCGAGTGCTGTACCTACGGGATACGCAGTAAGTATTAGGTAGGTATATACATACCTACTTCATAAATGTACCTTAATGATTACAAAGTAACGAATACAAAGTAACGATTACTATCCGTAGAAGTAACGAATACATACGAGTATTCAAAAGTAACGAGTATTCCCATCACTAGAGTAGAACGCATGTGTAGATGACTATTTTTAACTAATTTGGCTGCTAAGTATTTAGTTTTTGAGATTTTAAGATACTAAATGTTATAAGTACACGACATATGGACCTACGGTTTTTTATATTTTATACTGTCATTCTTATCTGAAAGTGCTAATATAACAGTTCTTGGTATGTCATAAATCAAAAATACTTCCAATACATGTTATCATAGAAACTATTAAAACAACTATTCAGTCTCGGAGCAAGAACTGCATTGAATTAAATAACAGTGTTCTTAGTATCAAAAGCAAAAAAAAATATGATTTTAAAAATACTAACTCACAAAAAAAGGGAAATTTTTACAATTAAGAAATGATTTTCTCCAGTTACAATACAAAAACGAAATAGAGTCCAATATATATCTACTTTCATTCTTCCTATTGTTTTTGATTTATTATAAAACATTGATATTAGCACATTCAGATAAAAATGAGAGTATCAAATATAAAAAAACCATGGGTATTTATTATTATTATCATGTTTGCGTTTAAAACAAGGCTTTTTTAATACCCAATAATTATTTTATTATTTTTTTTTAGAAATGCATAAGCATAAGCAATAATATGTCAGATTTTTTGAAATATATGGTTTACATGTTATGAAAATCTGAGGTTTGTGTCAAGCCATATACCCAGATTTTTACAAAACTTACTTGGTAGTAAAAGTTGGCTATTAAGTTTAATTCTAAATTCATGATTAATCGTCATCACATATATATGTGTCAAGTTTCACGCTTGATATCTTCTAAAAAGAGATAAATAACTTTGAAAACGGAAACAGATTCGTTTTCCGAAACGTTAGTCAATTATTAAATATGATTTGAACAAAACAACTACCTAGCGGGCAAATACCCCGACCTGCATTGGATTATATCTTCAAATCATGATAGATCGGTAGCCAATATCATTTGTCAATTCCTAACTAGACATAGATCGGTTTCGAACTTATTAGTTCTCCTCAGTATGTCATAGGTTATGGAACAGACAAATGATAGTGGCTAACCTGCTAGTCATATTCTGACTAAGGTAAATTGAGTAGTGGTGAGAGGTATGTGAAACTTCTCATATGGTCAAAATGCTACTATCCGACCGATATCATAGATGTCTCTGTGGCGGATAGCGACTTGCGAAGTACCGAGAGCGGCGACTTGAAGAAATGGAAAAATCATGAAATAACTAAATATCCTGTTTTAAATATTTACTGACTCTGGTTAATTTTACATATAACCATGAAACAATAATTAAATCGATTGTAATCGGTGTTCATGGATTCTTCTAAACGGACTTTACATATCCATAAACTAATATTATTATTACGGCGAGACTTTTCAGATTACCAGCATGCAGTATATAATCAATCAATAACACATACAATTTTAATACAATGTAATAACTGAAATAACTTCTAAGAAAACAGAGTAATCAGAGAGCACACTAATTCAACTACATAATTTCAAAGGGACCAAAGGCCTTTTCGCCCGCATTAAATTAAGTTTTGGCCGCCATTAGTTTTCATACCAACCTAACCAATATCGGCTTCCTGTTTGTACACTTCAATAACATGTCATTACCGTAAATATCATTAAACTCTTTGTTTCAAACTTTAGTGGTTGGTCACTCTCAAAGACGTATCCCACACTATCTAATGGCTAGTTCAGGGACGGGCTTTCCGACCAGCCTTGGATGTACAGGGTCATCAGCAAAAATGTCCTTTTTTGGAGTAACTTGATTATTTTTAAAGTTATCAAAAGTAACGATCTTCGATAACTATATTTTTCGCAGAATCCAAATTTTGATTGCGCAGTCTTATTTGCAAAAGGTACAATCTGAGAGGTTATTTTAGCTTTAATATTGAAACACTAAAGAGATGGAACAAACAAGAGATTGTTTCAATTTTCTTGAAACAACGTTAAGATGGAGATCTCGCTTACCCTGACACAAGAGCTTTATAGTACATTGTTACAAAAAGTCTTTTATTTAACGTTCATAAAAGGATATTTGGCATAGTGGGATGACATTTTTCTTAAACGCGATGCGCAATTCTTCTCTAATTTGAACAGGATCTGTTTGTTTGTTCTCCTTACATGTCTTTAATCTGTTCAGTTTAAATAAATTTAAATGTACGCTTTAACTAATTAAATTAAATAATTAAACTTTAATCTTTGTTCCGGTTTTACCAAACTGTGAAACATCCTTATGTAATTAAAGGAAAATGACGTGCTTTTTGAATTCTATATTTTGTGTTTACTTTTTGAATTCAATGCAAGAATTAAAATACAAGCTTCAGTTTACAACTTTCGATTTGTAAACCGGTGCACATCAACTATTAAATCCTTTTTATCTTTAATTTGTTGTTCAACTTTATTCAATCCTGCAAATAAGCCAAAAACATGCTAATGTTACCAAATTAATTATAATAAATATGAAACTAAACGGTGTTGTTTTGCACCAAGTTGTGTGAACCTCTTAAGATAATGGCTATATTATAGCATGGCCTTGTTACGGCCAGCAGATGCACCTGTGCCCCATTGCAATCTAATTATGATTTAGTTATATGTTGAGCAATTTTACATTAATAATGTATTAGACGGCTTATGTTACTTTACTCATTTATTTTAAATTGACATATATTTTTGCAACTACTTAATTTTAATTAATCTTTTTTTTTAAATCGTCGATAACATACTTACTTATACACATAATAAGTCATATGAAATTTACGATGAATAAGAAACAGCAAAGAATCAATAAGTTTTTCAATTTTCTTTCTAAGCAATTAAATAAATTTGTTATTTATTTCTCTCTAATTCCAATTAATCAGGATGCAAATTTGGTCTAAATGAAGCAGACAACTGTCAGTCCTATTAAGTTTACAAACATACAGACTGTAAAGCTTCTAGTGTGATCATGACGTTCACCGATAAACAGCATGCATGCACTGTCGAGACAATGTAACAGTTAAATCTTTACAATGTGTATATTGGCCGTGACTTGTTAAGCATTTTCAAATGAAAGGGAAAGATAAATTCCTCGAAACTCTTATTACCTAATTTCTCTAAATACCTAAAGTGCATTTCAAGTTAAAAGAAGTGGGGAGGAAGGTATTAACGCTTATGCAAAATGCAACATTCTAAATGAACATCAATTACTAATAGTTATCCCCATTTGTCTTATGCGTACAATAAGCAAAAAAGAGGCCTAGCAATTTAATCAATAAAACAAAGAAATACTCTTATTAAAACAATTAATTAATTCTCATAACTCTGGGCGGACTGCCTGGAAAATAGTATCAGAATTATCAAACACAAATGAAAAAACACAATAACTTTATATAGTGCAGTAAAGATAAATTATGATCTGGGCAAAATTGCAACACAAATGATTCTTTTGCATCATACTGTGTGAAGTATCTTTTTTAACATATTCAAAATCCCCATTAATGCCGGCTCAGGAAGTCAGTGAAAATCCAAGATGGAGGTGGAATTTTTTTTTTTATTAAAAAATGTATAACTTTGTATAACTTTGTATTTATAATGTATAACGTGGCAAAAATGTTTAAAATACAAAGATAAAAGTATAAAAAAATAACCATTGACAGAATACACAATAAAAGACATGACCCATAATCGCTGAACAAATACAATTTTCCCCTCCGTGAACTTCACACCAGATATGACATTCACAGGAAGTAAAGAAATGTTTCTCACTAATAAGGGAAACAAGCAGAAAATAATTACTCTAATCGCTGAAGAAATACGACAACAGGGATGTTCAGTAATTCATGCAGTTGATGATGATGATGTTGACATTGTTAAAACTGCAGTGGAATCTTCAAAAATTAAAAATACAACAGTGATAGGAGAAGACACTGACCTATTGGTATTGCTGATTTATTGGTGTAATCAAGCATACCACAAGCTGTTTTTCAGAAGTGATAAAAAACCTTCCAAACAGAATAACATTTATGATATCAATGCCATTAGATATTCGCTCGGAAATGACTTAGCGAACAGTCTATTCTTTATACATTCGTATACAGGATGTGACAGCACCTCCAGAATATTCAATATTGGAAAGCAATCAGTTTTCAAACGTGTTGTTGAAGATCAATACTTTCGTGAACTTGCACTATCGTTCTGCTCAAAACCTTAATCCCAGTCAGGTTGAAGAATTTGGAAAGAAGATAATGGTATGTATTTTTGGTGGAAATCCAGATGATACACTAAATACACTTAGGTATAGAACTATTATTGATAAAGTATCGAAGGTAAAATGTTTTGTTCAGCCACAGAACCTGCCCCCAACGGATTCAGCTGTCAAGTACCATAGCCTCCGTGCATATTTGCAAATTTGTATATAGAAGCAAATGCAAGAAGGCTTGAACCCAACAGAGTGGGGATGGAGTATACATGATAATATGTATGTACCGAAAAAAATGGATTTACCACCAGCACCTGAAAGTATATTACGCATAGTAAGATGTAACTGCAAAACCGGCTGTGGTGCCATGAAATGTAGTTGCCGAAAGAATGGTTTGGAATGTACCAGTTCATGTGGTCAGTGTCAAGAAACAAATTGTGAAAATAGTCCGCAGCGAATAGAAGATGAAGAAATGGAAAGTAGAGATGAAGATTATGAGAATTGTGAAAAACAGCCAAATCATTTTAATTTTTGTTCAATAAAGGAAAATAACCCATACTTTGAAATAATGATTTTTTGTTCTTGTAAGTCTAATGTGTAATAAAGTTTTCTCTAATGTATAATAGGCAATTTGAGTGATTCAATACCTATCTTACCTATTCAATAACTATTTTATGCTTTTATCTTTGTATTTTAAACATTTTTGCCAAGTTACACCTTATAAATACAAAGTTATACACAGTTATAAATTTTGTAATGAAAAATACAAAATTCAGCCGCCATCTTGGATTTTGACTGATTTCCTGCGCCCGGATTAATGGGGATTTTGAATATGTTAAAATAGACACTTTTCACAATAGAATGCAAAAAGAATCATTTGTGTTGCAATTTTGCCCAGGTCAAGGGAATTTTTACACCATATTGACTGCACTAATAATAAATTTAATAATGACGAAAATATTATTAAAAACCCTGAAATAGTTGCCTCATTGTTAAATGTGTTTTTTCATTACTCTCATTAATATAGTAAATCAAATATCAGACATACATAATCAAGTAGTATTGGCCATATATTTTTTATAAGACTGTTTACGGAAGACGAAATGTTTTGGCTGTTACATTCTAAATTTAAAAATAAAAAATTGACGATGCACCCAGCATTTTAATTAAAGGAACTTTTAAAGTTATTGATGAAACCACTTACTTATTTAGTAAATAATTCTTTTCGATCGAGAATATTCCCCGAAAATTTGAAAATTATTAAAGTGGTGCCTACTTTTAAGAAAAAAGATCCACATCTGTTAGATAACTATAGGCTTGTAACAATACCATTTAGTTTTTATTAAATATTCGAGAAATGTTATTTAGACCGTCTGTTAACATTTTTAAATAAATTTAAAATACTATCCAAAGAACAATACGCCGTTCGTTGTGGGCAGTGTACTATAACAACTGAAAATTAGTTTTACAATAAAGTGATTGATTATATTAAGGCAGGGGAATGCCCAGTCGAGATATTTTTTATCTTAGTAGGAGATTCGAATGCGTCAATCATGAAAAATTGTCGTTTGTATTGTATAACTATGGCATTAGAGGACAGAGAATAATCGTCAACAGCATGTGAGCGTACAACATAATAACAAAAATATGATAAGCAAAACCAATTTGGGATGTAATCTTTTATGTATGGGTGTTCCACATGGCACAATATTGAGTCCGGTGTCATTTCACTAGGGTGATCAATTATATTGAGGCAGCGTAATGTCCAGCCAGGATATTTATTGATATTAGCAGACCATTCGACTACGTCAATCATGTAAAATTATCGTTATATGGTATAACTATGGTATTAGAGGATAATCATTAAGTTGGATCGAGTTGTTTTTGAAAAATCGTCAACAGTTTGCGAGCATACAACATAATAACGAAAATATGAATTCGAGATGTAATCTCTTAAGTATGAAAGTTCCACTAAGATCAATATTAAGTCCGGTGTTATCTATATTGCATGTCAATGAATTTAGTTTACGAAATGACTTATTCAATGTATGCCAATGATCTTTCCACGATTATTTCAGATCCTATAAATAGTGTATTAAAAGACAAATGTAATAACACCATATCAGTTGTTTTTCAATGCTGATAAAACGCAGTTAATTCAATTTCACAGTACAGAAAAACTGTGAATTTATTTCACTTAATGTTAATAACTTAGCTATAACAAATATCCATAATAGTGCAAAACGTTTGGGCTTATATACATGAATGTTTAACAATAAGATGGAAGTCATATTATGTACACCTGATTTCCAAACTAGCTTTAATTTCATTTTTGTTTAATAGTATTAAAATAGTTCTCACAAGTGAACAACTAGTAAATCTATATTATACCTAGGTTTGGTGTCTGTTTCTGGGGAAGTCCACGTTATCATAGAATATTTTTATTGCACAAAAACGTATATTACGTGATATGACGAGTATTTCTAGTAACAATTGTTTAGGGAATATAAAATTTTAATCTAGCCAAATCGGAATTTTTTACCTAGTCGTAAGGTACGGTTTGACTATTCCTGTCAATGTAATGTTGTCTTTATGGAAAAGAGATATATTTATTTATTTATTTATTGTCATCAAAATGCTGTGGCAATGACTTGTCTCTGTCATTTGTTACCAAAATTGATTTTCTTTCATTATCACAGTTAAAGACTTGCTTAAACAAATTAAACGAAATAATTACCAGGCCAGCACGTATTTGACGATTGACAATTATCCGTTAACTGTTATTTGGAGTAATGAAAGTCGATTTGGCAGATATGGTCCAGCAAATATACAAAATCAACACCCAATGGACATTAAAAAACCCTCATGCAATAAAAAAGAGGCTCCCTAAACAGATAATCAATGAATATGTGGATATAAATATTTATTAATTAATAATTATTTCCAATACAACTGCTAATTTTAACTGTTTAACATTATAAAATTAATTACAGTTAAAGATAAGTTAATTAGCTCTTGTAAGTAATTTAGTTACGAACTAATTGGCATTTAAATAACTTTTTCAAAGAAATATTTCAATACAAAGGAATTAAATTTTATTTAAATTACATGTGAGGCAGTCTCTCCAAATTATTAAAAAAATTTTGTATATATATATATATCTCCTTCCTATATATTTTTGACGTTCTCAATTTAAATTTCTGTCCAAAATACAGTACATTTTCGTCAATAAATGTTAATAACAGTAGTAAACAGAATTATGCCATAATTATTTACATTTATAATTTGCGTCTTTGCGTTTTTTTTCTTCTAAACAATTGTGGGAACAACACTGTGAATACTTTACGTTTAGCTCTGACCACACCTACCTATTTATAACTCGTGTGTGATGTTTTTAAATTAAGTATGTAACTGTAACCCAAGATTCTTATTACACCTATTGTGACTATAGAAATGTCTTTTGGGAACAATTTAATTCTGACCTTATGTCGTTACCTTTGTATCATATTATAGAACTTAATAATATTAATGATAAATTATCATTTTTTAATGCTAAATTTGCATTGTCCTTTAAAAACAATTAAAATTAAAAAATATAATTCATGGCTAACCGATAATATCAGGGTTCTTATGTCAATGAGAGATAATGCATTAAAGAAATTTATGTAAAATAGAACTGATATTAATTGGCAATACTATAAAGACTTTAAAAAATTTACAAACGTAGCAATACAAAATGAAAAGAAGGCTTACTTACAACTACAAATTTCAAAATAGTTCTATGAAAAATACTTGGAAGGAATTTAAAAAATTGAATATTACAAAAAAAAACTACTATTCCAATACATCTACAAAATGTTAATGAGATTAACAACTTTTTTTTATAAATTCTGTACGTAAATCTAACAATTTAAATAAAAAATGAATTCGTGCAATTTTATACTTCTCATACCAAAAATAATTTACAGAACGATTTTATTTTAAAAAATGATGATGATGCTGTTTTAAGAATTTTAAATAATAACCTCAAATTCTTTATGAACTTATTAAATTAATTAAAATTTTTGTTACTTTAAAAAAAATGTTTTTTGTAATTTTATCTGTTATGTGATATAGTGTAAAGTTTTATGTATTTTTATCCTTTATGTGTTTTAATATAGTTCTTTGATTTATTCATTTATTTTTTATTCATTTTTTTTTTGTCAAAACGATGTGAATAATGGCTCGCACTGATTTTAAAACATAATTTGATTCTTGCAGCCCTGAAGATTATTGGAACTATCTAACATTTCTGTTAGCCAGTATTTAAAAATAAATTTTTTGTCCAAGTTGCTCGTGACTTATTTCTCCATCAAACGAAGTGGACGTGAATTGGTAACTACAATAATTATTATTATGTTACTTATTATTTTCTGCTCCCACCATACTCAACTTTAATTTTTTTATGTATATTTTCTGTTACAAGAAGTATATTCTAAAATCATGGAAATTGTGGAAGATCAGATCTTTATTTCGGTAGAGATATTGAACAATTTCCTTGAGGTTTACCAATAAACGTTGTGAATATCTTTTATCTTTTTTGGTAAATATATTTGTGTTTGTATTATTTTAATTATTAACCAATACGATTGATTTTAAACAATATGATTAGAAGTTTGGATGTTGTACCTTCATATAAATAGAATTTTTTTTTGAGAGAAGATTTTCTGAGCTATAAAAACATTGACTTTTGTGTGTTGTTTGATTATTTTATTCTTCATTGTTATATAAAACTTAACCAAAACGAAAGTGTTTCATCTAGCTATTGGCAAAAACATAAATATCGGCTGAATTTACCATGATAATAAATCATGCTGTTTCAAGGTTCCAAAATAGCTATTGACTTAATATGAAAATTTAACTTAAAGACGTACATTTATCATTTAGAGTTTTTTCAAAGAAATTTCCTTGTCAGTATAGTACATACGAGTACATAAAAACAACAGTTTATCCATATTTTCATCAAATTGACTGCATGCTTTATTAAACATCTAAATTTGTACGTAAAATTCGTAGGAATAATAAAAAAAGAACAAAAAGTTTTATCTAAAGATTGATATAGGAACATCTGGAAGAGGTAGGAAAAGTCATATCTGATGAATTGATTCCTTCCGAGCGAAAACCTTTTGTTTTGAACGGCCGCCTATTCGTATTCCGAGATCCAATTATTTAACTTCAGAACTGATATTAAAATAAGTTTTGATCCGGACGAAATTGTTCGGAAAAGATTATAAGTATAACTGATTTATTAGGTTTTTCTATAACTGAGGACAGTTATCGATTATTGACAAATAGTAAAATCTCATATTTTAATTTCGACATGCAATATGGTCGCAAATATACACTGCGTCGACAAAGTCTAGTATCTCCGGAACGGAGTGAGATATCCACATATGATAAAAACATGATGAAATCGCATAGAAAATAGTTTCTTTTTTTGTGAAAAGCGCGAATATGCGCTTAGTGGCGGCGTCTATCAAATCCACAATTTCAATTAGCACATGGGGTCCAGTGACTTACCTTTCGAAGGTATTTTCAAACTGCTTGCGTTAATACAAAGATTTTGAAATTTGGATTTTTTTTTGAAAAAACTGATATCGATCGGCAATCTTGCCTTGATTTTTGCGTTTATTTGCCTAACAACTGACAACAGAAATTTGTATAACCAAAAAAATTAATATTGCCGTGTTAATTTTAAATCGAAAAATTTTAATGCAATTCTCTGTAAAATTAAGGGTTGGATCGAAACAACTATCACTCGATTGCACAAGTGAGGTGAGCTTTAGGAGAAAAATAATCAGAGAACATTTTGTGTCTGTTCTCTTCCAAATTTATGGAATAATATTTTTGTCTGTGTGATTTCTGTCGTCGGATTAACCGTTCGGAAGATAAACATAATAAACCAGTCTTGACTGACGCTCGGGGTGGTTTTTCACTAAAAGGGAAATGTTCCATTTCACGGAGGGTGTTTTCAGTTTAATAACAAATATAAATGTTATTTTGCAAAATAGTTATACCGGATGTAACACGATCATGATACACCCCCTTTTCTCCTTTAGTTTTGAAGATAATTGATTGAAATTTGGGATATCTTATATACATAATAAGCAGCACTTCTTGACATACAATTGATTTTTTTTTACTTCCGGAAGTGATATTAACTTTTGATTTTTAAATGGAACACCCTATATATTATTGCATATTTCAATTCTGCATAATTTTCTGAATCCAACAATATCAAATAAGTGACAGTTCAAACGTCAATATCTTTTATAATATAATTTTTAATTTTCCATTTAAGTATACCATGACGGTTCAGATTTATTCTAAATGACCCGTGTATTGCTAAAAAAATCGAAATCCCGTCAAAAATACTAAATTACGTGATTTATGAGCAAATAAAATTCATTAACAATTTTTTCAAATGGAACCATATTGGTACCGTGGTACCATATATTAGTACTATTAATAAGGAATTTGTTCATATGTCGTATTAAAATGTGCGATAAATACAAACAAAATTACAGCTAAAAGAAAATAAGAAAATAAAATTTTGTTCTAAATCGGATTTCGTAACAGAATTTCTTTGTTGAGTATCCTTAGGTTTGATAATTACAGCTGGATTGCTCAATGTCACTGCTGAATAAAATTTTTTATCAGGGAATTCAGGAGAAAAGTTAATTTCATTTAATTTCTTGTTGGCTATTTCACCAAATTCATCTTTAAGCGACAAAAATAATAACTGAACCTGATCTAAAACTTCAGATAATTTGGTTTCAAAAAGGGCATTCATGTCTTTGGATTTTTCATAACAGAATGTACATTTCCATGACAGTTCAGGATCTTTATCAATATTTTTAATAATATCAGCTGGAATACCTTGACATGTAGCATGAAAAAGTTTATTACAAACACCACTATATTTTATAGTTTTTGTCCGAGAACTTTATGCTGATTACAAAAACCACACAATGGATCGCCCATGATTAAATAGAATTGATTTGTTTCAAAAGATAATTAAAATCAAACCATTAAAAAAAATGTGAAAAATTGTCTTCGCACAATTAATATTAATCCTCTATAGTATTAATATTTTTATAATCTTCGTATCTTTAAATACTAGTTTCCCTGTCCTGCAAATAGATTTCTGTCTGGGTAGTTGTTATTAAAATAAATAAATAAATAATTAAAATTACGAAAACTATAAATCCTATAAATCATACCTCATAGACTGTTCGTGAACACTTCCTAAGAAAAAGTTAAGACATGCTTAAGTTTTGCCGGAAAGACAAAATCAATTTTTTTTGCAATGTTATATTGTCACAATCTAGCGGCGCGTTGGCCAATAAGTGCTTCAGAGCTGCATAGTCCTGCATTACGCTGCTACAAAAGAATAATGGAAATTTATTCTGTTGTGATAACTTTTTATTGATATGAATAATCAAATATAAAAATGTGAATTTATGAAAGCAAACCACCATACCTCTAAGGCGATTCTTTGGGAAACACCGGGACAGTCGTCTCTGCAATCAAGTACTTCTCATATAATGTGATGAGTAATATCTTAGGTTAATTTATGAGTTTGAAAATAGTTCAGGATAATATTTAAGTCTGTTTTTGATGTCTGTATTACTTCAGATCAAGATTTTGCTCGTACACAACAGCAGTGCCGCCAGCAAAAGATAACAAAGTTCCGGAAAAATTTAGAGCAAGCAACTCGTTGATGTATATAACAAACTGAAGCGGTTCTAACACAGTGTCTTATGGTACCTGACAGGTTACTTTGTCTGCATTGCTCAGAACGCCATTTATTGCTACTCTTTGCTTTCTGTTCTGTAAATAACTTTTAAAAACATAACCAGCTGTTCTTCTCGCTTCTAGGTGTTCTGGTGTATACATAGAAGACTATAACTGACTGTGCCAAGGGTCTTTGCTAAATGAATGAAAATACTCAAGTATGGTGGTATTATCTATTGCCTTATGAAACAATCCTTTGAAGTCCTGGAGTGGGTTGGAACCTTTGATGTGAAGATAATACTGACGTAGTTTTTCACGAAACACCAAGACACCATACACTGCACTCTACCCGGGTTTCGCCAACCAAGTTGGCATCATCTGGATATGATTAAAACTGCAACATCATCTCCAGATGATGCCAACTTGGTTAGTGAAACGCGCGTCGAGTGCAGTATATGGTGTTTTGGTGTTTCATGGAAACCTACGTCAGTGTTAATCCTCTTAAGGTTAAACGACGCCACTTAAAATTGCAGGAGTAGCATATACTCTGCATTCATTGAATAATTAGTAATTTGTACACAATACAGTAATTACGTATTTACTAACAAGTACGATTCACAAGATTAATCACAAAATGGCAAATTTTAAATGACGGTATAACGCACTAAATGAAAAAAGCGCAAAATGTTATAATTAGACTGATTTTTGAAGGTACCCTCTACTTAATACATCAAAGTGCAATAGTGATTGTTTAAAGTCGACTGTGGCAGTGCATGCGGCTAATAAAGGTGTTTGAATGCATTAATCATGTGATTGTTAAGTGTATGAAATTTTTTTTAGGGTTAAGATTTCGCCAGCTGTCCTATATCAAATTTTATGTAGCTGTTATTTTTTTTGCTGCTTTTAAAATAAAAATCGGGCTCATTGATTAGAAATGGTCAAAATGTTTTACACTGTTAATAAATGTAGTTCAAGAAATCTAATTATACTTAATGCGGCGACACTGCTTCAAACCATTAAACCACTTAAACACGTTAGAAAATGGTTCAAATAACAAGCAGTTGCAAAACATTCTCATCACATTTTTTTGGAAATCAAAAACAATTTCCAATTCCAATTTAAAACATTTATTTGACATTAATTACATTATAAAAAACTTAAATAAGGCACGACACCTCGTGCAAATACAATAAATAAAAATATTTACAAATATACACACAGTGTTAGCCGTTTGGCTTTACAATATATATACTCGCCCGAAATAAATTTCGGGCGACAAGCAGCAGGATAGTTTCCCTTCTTGGCAGAGGGATGCCTAGGCTGTTGGCCGATGTTAGGCCCAAGACGGCTCAGTTGTGCCTCTTTTTGTTGTTGTCTGGCATAGGGACGTTTTCCTGTAACAACGTATAATATAAAGATTTGTACAGGACATAATAAAAATTGAAAATAAGGGCAATACTATAAATGTCGTTTTAGTCAGGTCATGCAGGAAAAAGCTAAAGAAAAAACCTGCTTAAGAGAATTGAAATTTAGATTGTCTGTAAAAAATGGGGTGGAGAGGCAGAAGGGGCGGTCATCGGAGGAAGTTACGGTTGGGGGTGGGTAATAATAAATATGAAAAAGGGTAGAGTGAGGATGTCTGTCATTGTATGTCTAAAAATAGGGTTATTCAAAAAATATTGGTAAGTTTTCGTGAAGTAATTTGTGCGTATGTCTGTACTGGTGGTAATGTCGAATGTCTGTAATGTGTGCAGTGAGTGTAGATTTCTGTATGTTATGTCTAAAAAATTTCATAGCCGTCTGTGTTATGTACTCTCTAATGTATTGTATGTTAGCGGTCTCGTGAAGTTGTTGTATGTTTACGTATCTGTTAGAGTTAGTGAGGAGGCGGAGCAGTTTGTTTTGCGTCGTCTGGAGGCGGCCGAACTGAGTGTCCGACATCCTGTTCCAGACGACGCAACCGTAGGTTAATATGGGTCTGATGACTGTTTTATATATTAGAAGTTTGTTTCTGGTGTCTAGGAGAGATCTCCTATTCACCAGAGGGTAAGTTTATGCAGGGCCATATAGGCCCTGTTGAGCGTTTTCGTAATGTGAGATTTAAAAAACAGTCTCTGATCTAGGTGGACCCCTAGGTATTTTACCACTTTGGCCTCCTCAATAACTCTATTATTGATGGTCAAGGGAGTGAATGTTTTTATGTTGGTGAATTTCTTAGTAAAATTGATTGTCTCTGTTTTAGTCTCGTTGATTACGATTTTCCAGTCCTTGTAATATTTTAAAATATTAGTAAGGTGATACCGCAACTTGGTAGTTGCGGTTTGAGCATAAAAGGACTGGGCGTAAATTGTTGTGTCGTCCGCGTACATTATTGTCTGTGTTAGGGGATGTGTGGGAATATCGGCTACATATAAGTTAAATAAAACCGGGGAAAGCCCGTCCCCTGCGGCACCCCGCTCTTATTTGATAAAAGTCGGACATTGTATTATTAATTTTGACCGCAAAAGTGCGGTCAACGAGATAAGACTTAATAAGGGAAACAAAATATATGGGCAGTTTATGCATATGTGTAAGTTTGTGCAGGAGGCCTCCATGCCAAACAGTATCGAATGCCTTCTGGATGTCCAGGAGCAGCATTTTAGTACAATGTTGTTTATTGTAGCCCTCGATAACGTCGTGCACAACTTTGCACAACGACAGCGTGGTATTGTGCCCCCCTCTGAAGCCAAATTGTATGTTAGGCAGCAAGTTACCTTTATTAATAAGTTTATTAAGATTGAGCAAATATATTTTCTCGGCTATTTTGCCGAGAGTATTGAGCAGCGAAATGGGTCGGTAACTTGCTGCGAGGACAGGGTCCTTACCTGGCTTCAAGAAGGGCACAATTATAGAAGTTTTCCACGCTGTGGGAAAATACTGCAGCCGTATCGACGCGTTTATTATGTAGGTAACCTGGACAAGAGTTTTGCGTGGTAATTTTTTTGTAAAGTATATTAGGAATTGTATCGGGACCTGGGGCTTTTAGGTTAGGAAGTGTTTTTAGTATGGTTTTTAGTGTAGTGGGAGATGTGAGGAGTTTGGATAGTTTGCGTGGAGGGATGGGGGTGAATGCTGGAATTTGTGCTAGACCAGCATCGACACCCACCTGGTGTTCGGTTTCGTTGGGCGGTGATTTGTAGGTTTCGAAAAGGTGGCCAGCCATGGTTTCGGCTTTTTCCCTGTCGGTTAATGCGGTACGGCCGTTGTGAATTAAAACAGGGATTGGGTTAGCATCCCTTTTTTACCAATTTCGACATAACCCACAGGGAATTGTCCTTAACCGTGAGTTTGGCCACCTTTTCGTTCCATTCATTATTTTTGTGTTCTATGAACTGATTTGTAATGTTATTTTGTATATCTTTCAGTCTTCTCTTGTCGATCGGACGATGGTGTGTCTGCCATTTGCGGCGCACTCTGTTTTTGAAATTTATCAAGTTTTTTAGGCCAACTGGGGTGGTTTCCTGTCGTGGGCCTACCTTATTTAATTTTGTACATTTACCGCGGGCTTTTTTGTATATTTACAGTGAGTTTATTAATCTCACTGTCTAGCTGATCATTTGTATTAATATTAGGGTTAATTACGGTGTATAAGTTCATTAAATGTTGGTATTTACCCCAGTTGGCCTTTTTATAATTGTAAACGTTTCTATGTAAAACGTTCCGATCGACGTCGAGAAGACTGAAAGTTATAGGGTTGTGGTCAGAGCCCAACTCTGGCCGAGACACTGGTTCGATGTCGTGCTGGTAGTTTTTGTTTAAAATTATGTCGATGTATGTTGGTGTGGTGTTGTTCGCGGGGTAGTGTGTAGGTGTATTGGTCGATACAACTGCAATACCCTCCCTGAGTGCATAGTCCTGCACCACGGTACCGTTGGCATTGCCGCGCCTGTTCCTCCAGACGACGTGCTTGGCATTTAGGTCCCCTGCAAGTAAAACTTTGTTTTTCACTAGCAAGAGGTCCAAGTCATTTTCAGTTATCCTGTTTCTCGGCGGGTTGTAGGCCACCGTCAAGGTGGTGCCATCCCCAAGCTCTATACTTATATTCTCGATAGGGGTAGGTGTGGGGGGTACAGGGATGTGGGGGACGTCCTTCTTCACAAGAATGGCCACTCCACCACCTCTCCTCCCGATTCTGTCGGCCCTGTAAATAAAATAATTATTAAATTTAATTTTATGCTTTGTTTTTAAGTGTGTCTCTGTCAGTAAAACTATGTCGATTTTATTGTCATGTAAGTAATGTTTTAGTTCATTGGCTTTATTCATAAGGCCGTTGCAGTTCCATAGCAGGCAATTAATTAAGAATATGATATGTCGGGAGGACATTTTGAGCAAAATCTTGCAATATTGTAATTGCCTGCATAGGCTCTGCAACGGCTTTAAGCATCGTATTTAGGTGTCTAATGGCTTTGATGGTTTCTTTTAAATTTATCAATCTGTTTAGTTCTGTCAACTCGTGTGTAAGTATGTTAAAGTCGTTGAAGTGTAAGTTCGTCGTAGTTGTAGGTCTGGGTGATGTAGGTAGGGTGCGTACAGTCCTCGTCGGTTCTGTCGTGACATTTCCTGTATTATGCTGTCCTTGACGTCTGGCGTCTGGGGGTGGGTCCTGGCGCTGTTGGCGGCGCTGCTCCCAGGCATTGGTGGCGGGGGGGGCGGCGTCGACATATCGAACTTGTTGGTTGGCTTCGGTGTTGGCTGCGTTATTCCGGATCTGATTTGTTCTGTAGATGTATACAGGGCATTGAGTACTGCTGGCCGTATGCGGGCCCTTGCAGTTAGCGCACCTGGGAGGCGCTTCTAGGGTTTTCTTGCAGTCGCGCGTCCAGTGTGGGTCACCACACTTGACGCAGCGTGCCATCCTATGGCAATTAGTTGTTGCGTGGCCCCACATCTGGCAACGCCGGCACTGGGAAATAAGGCGATCATTTGTGCGCCGCTCCCAGGTGACTTTAGTGTACAACACGTATTTTACTTCATTTTCCAGCTTTTTTCAATGTAACGTCCTTGTTAGTGACCACCAAGTAGAGTGGGTTCCTCTTGGTCTTCATTTTGAAAATATTAAGTACCTCTATGTTATGAGAGTCTATGAGGTCATTTTTTATATCTTCTAATTGGGGATCACCCTGTATGCCTCGCAGGACAAAAGCATGATTTTTGTCCTGCTTAGCGGTGTATGAATGATATTCTATGTCACTGTTAATTAAACTTTCCTGGTATTTAAGGAATTCTGCACGATCATAGACATAGAGAAGTATATTATTTGCTGCAAATTTAGTGTGGAAACCGAGTTTTATTGATCTTTTTATTTCTGCAATAAATTCACCGTGATTGTTTGGTACTCCTTTCAGGACAATCGGCGGGTTTTTGGGCGGAGGATCATTTTTATTTTTCGGTTTCGCAATTGTAGGATTTGTTTTCATACGAATCGCTTCTTCAGTGGTTGTTTTCTCTTCTATTAAAGGTAATTTTTCATACTGGTTGTGTGTTGGGGTGGGCATTGGCTTATTGTCTAGAAGATTTTTTAACTTTACATGCTTTTTTGGGGTTACGAAATCTCCTGAGGCGGTGTTTTTGGGTGAAATCGTATCCATACGTTCTTGTATTTCGCCGCAGGACGTTCCGGGTCGATCTGTACATATACGTGATATTATCGGTGTTTCTTTAATTATTTGGTCAGCGGTTCTAGCGTCCAGGAGCTCTCGCTGTTTTGCGAGAGTCCTATCAGCATCCATCGAAGACGTGGAAGGCGGAAATTCATATATGAGGGTTGACGGCAGGGGCGGCGGTGTTGACGGTAGGGGCGGCGGCGCGCCACCTCCGGGGGCGGCCATCTCGCGCTCGTACTCACTGCAGTACAGCGCTTGCAGGGCTTCCTCTTTTGTTAGTGTTGATGATTTTTGAGCGATTTTTTTGGCCGAATTCCTGGCGTGTTTGGAATTCCTCTGATGTTATTGCAGGTTTTTTAATTCCAGTTTTTTATTGTCTTATCATAAACACGAGGCTTTATGTTCACCCACTTTTCTTGATGCCGCTTTTTAATTTTAACCGACTTACGTCTATAGGTTGTCTCTTTTTCTCACGTTTGGAGTCTATGTCACTCACACTTTTGTCCTGACTTTCTGTCACTCTAATGTGTAAGTTGGAATCCGACGCACTCTTGTGTGGCGAAATGAATGTAGGAACTTTTAAAAAAAACTGAACTTTGGGGATTTGTCATTTTTCACTACAGGGGCGTTAGATGTGTCTCTATCACTGGGATTACATTCGTCGTCACTAGTGGTCGTCGATTTACACTTAACTACAGATTTTTTTGCGTGTTTTTACCACTTTTCTCGCGATTTTATGTGGAGCTAGCTTCTGATCGTCCTCCGTGCTTGGTTTTCGAACAGAACCTCAAAAACAAGGTTATGCACGGATTTATATAGATACCAAGAATTGATGGTATAAATATAACTACGCATTTAAGACTCACCCTGTATATTCTTGGGTTAGAATACTTTTATTATTAATATTTAGGTGCGTTACAAAAAAACTTCTCATAATGAGTAGTTGCTCAAGATTAACAGGAAGTACTTATAAGAAGTAGAAAAATTATACTTTTTACTTTCATGTTATTAAACTTTTTCCAAGCTAAAGTTGATGTGCTATAAGTTAAGAAAACTAAATAGACAGCTGGCAATTAAATAAACCCAGTGTAGGCTTGTCCCATGATTTGCGCAGCTGTAGTAATTCAAGTTTACTTTAATCTCTTTCTTTCTGCATAATAATATTAGGTAATATATATTTTTAATATGTTGGCTGCAGAAATTTAAAAAAAAATGCTTTTTTTTGGAAATTTATTCCACGTTCTCTTCTATTCTAGTCCTTGTGATAATGAATATAATCTAAAATAAGGAGAAATCATCTGTGGTCATTTGAAAGGTCTGCCAAATTTTAAGTAAAAACTGTATCTAACACTATTTATCATGTTTACAAGAAATAGTCCTCAAACAAACTTTATAAACAGTATTTGAATTAAGGGTATCATGATGCAAAATTTTTTTCGCTTTTAGGACTATTAACAAATTTTTCTTGGATTTGCATACAAATTCTGGAAATCGATAAACGGTAAAAAATAAACAGAATGTGAGATCCTATTATTCAGAATTTGAAAAGTTTTATGAAGAATATTATGTGACACGAGTTGTCTGGACATCATTAGACTTCAAGGGTAGTCCTTAGGGGCCGAGGTAGTGGGTGGCATCGTGGCGGTAAGCAAAACTACACCGAGAACACATTAGTGCTGTAATTTGTCGTCCGATATTGTGTAACATCGTTAGCTGCTTAGGCCCGAAAGTATGGGCTGGGCCGGACAAGACATTAGCGTCCCTAATTGCTTTATGGCAGAACCTGAGGTTCCTTCTACGAATGACCCTTCTGTCTTTTACTAGGTGGAGAGTGTTGACAGGGGTCTGACCACTTGCAGCTGTTCATGCTTAAATTTAAACTTTTTTCAAACTAAAGCGTTCGAAAGCATACGACTAAAAAATTTCAAGTAACACGATTTAGTGTTTAAAAAGTTTCTTGTAAATATATGATGAACCAAAAAAAAAAGTATACACTTTTTTTATTTGTTGAAATTATTATAAACATGTACCAAAAATAAAAGAAAAAAATATCATAAATTTTAAAACGAAAAAAATGGACGAAAACAAAAAAGATTTGAAAAAATTCTTTAAAATGTCGATATTTAATGTCTAAATATTGCCAAAACCAAAAAGTCCTTATAACTCGCGAAGGGATGCAGATATAGAAAAAAACAATAAAAAAATAACCACACGCCCTGTGTCGCCTTTGGCAGCCTACTACCATGTGTAAAAGTCTCAAGCTCTTTGAACAAAAAAAAGAAAGTTTTGAAAATTCATTAGGAGATTGATGTAAAAACATAGAGCATACGAACACACGCGTTGATTTGGGAATGTTTCAATAGGTATTTACAATATTATATCTACTTAAAACTTGCTCTGGAATTTATCGCTGCATTCCGATCTCTAATAATAACAAACAAAATTAAAAGTACAAAATAAAAAAATATGAATATCAGCAGACGAGACAACTGATGCAAAAGGAAATCATATAGCAAATGTTTCAGCACGAGGGCTTACGTCACTCTTATTGCTAGTAGAATATTACAAGTCGTCAGTGTACTTCTGTACAAGAACCAGTTACAACGAAAAAACATATATCCAAATTTAATACATATAATCTGCATTGTTCATGCGCTTAATTTAGTAGCTGAAGAAATTCGGCGAAATTATCTCAAAGTTGATGCACTAATTGCAAATACAAAATAAATATCCGTGAAATCTCCCAAATGTGTTAAAAGTTTCTATGCGGTATGTACTGACCGAGGTCTCTAAAGGAGTAGGTTACCTTTTAACTTTTAACCAATAGAATTAATGGCGGGAATACGTCATCTGTATGCCTGATTTGAAATTATACTTTGGAATGCTTTCGTTTTGAACATTAAAGTTTATGAATTATGTTAATTTTATATACTTATGTTTATTATTTAATTTAACTGTATTTTAATAATCAAAAGAACACTATAAATGACTCCTAATGAAAATGACTGAGGAATAGAAATACTAATTATTGAATAAACTTGTGTACATGTATTTTCTTGGCGTTACTTGTTTTAAGCATGATCAAAATAAAAACTACTATTCTCATTAAATTTTATGTTGTCGATTATAAGTTATCACCAAATTTAACCATTTTCCTTAACAAATCTTCACAGGTTACAACATATAATGTTTTGGCATGGTTTTTAAAATACGTATGTTTTTTATTTGATGATTATTTACTCCCCACTTGATCTCTGGAAAGGCCAAAGCGATTTTAATGAAATTTTGCATATAATTTTGATTAAAGACGAAAATACAAAATTACGTTTATACAAGGTGGTTTAATAATGCCAACCAAACCATTCGAAAATGTAATAATTTATAATATTTCTGGCATGTTTCAGTTCATTAATTATGATTTCCGATAAAACGGAGATTTTCATATGTTATAGCTAATATACGCAGGGTAATCCTTAAGTACATGCATCGAGAAAAATTCAGGAAATGATTCCCAAACTTATATTAAGACGAAAAGCTCAAATGTATTGTCAATAAATTTATTTCGGAGATACAGTGAGTTGATTTAAAAAAAAATGCTCTAAATGTTTACACCAGAGAATTCTCCAAAAGTACTCATTATGCACAGCAAGTTTGATAAAAAAATCTTCCTAGCATTTTAGAGATCTTCAGAAGTTTTTTTTTTAAATCAACACTATCTCTGAAACGAAGCAGTTATGTGCAAAATTTCATTTAGCTTTTCAGCTCAAAATAGGACAGTGATTTAATAGTCAAAGAAGATGAGAAAAAAACGTTATAGGATGCCACAAATAAATAACTATTGACAATGTCTCAAAATATACAGGCACAAGAATCATCTCCTGAATTTTCTCGATGTACTTATAAGGATCACCTTGTCCTAATCAAGCACTAATTTCAGTTTTATAAATAACCCATATAAATATTATGAAGAAGGAAAGGGGAAAACTAAATGGACCTATCCTATTTCACCAATTAAATATTTAGGAAATATTATCAAAATAACTTGTATACCAATATATAAAATAGCTAAATAGTTTAGAAGTCAATGTAATTTAATTATTAACCATAAACATATTACACTTATTCTTCTTCTAATTGACTAGTAACTAATTTTAATAAGTAGTTTATTGAGCAGTTAAATAAACGATTTTAATTATATTCCAGTAAACACCAAACGCTGGTTGTTTACCGGGACTTTACTGGAGATGCTAGCCGAATGAAAGACCAATAAAGGCTCATACTTTGGTCCTCACTGAGATTATATTATTTATTATTTATTTGTTTGTATGCGGAAATGATTATTGAAACTTCATGTTTAAAATATTTTATTGACAGTAAGGCATTTTACATGAAGACAAATAAAAAACAAATATATAAAGAATTCAGTCTCTTTAATACATTGACTGCCAGTGTTATAGTGTCATATTTGTACAGTACCACTATCTCGGTCTGAGACTGAGTCACGTAATAGAGATTCTGACGCCAGCTACGCGGTCTGCATACTTTTACCTACATTTCCTTTACTCTTTAATTTGATTGTCCTTCATGTTTAACAATTTTTTTGCAACTCCAATTTTCCTTTATTTACAAAAGCAAGCTGTTTTTCGTTTTCTTCGATATTTTTCTTAAATTCTTCATTCTCTAGCAAGAGGACATTATAATTACGTAGTAATTATTCATGTGCACCTTCTTGGGGATTTCCTTCACTTGTGGATGGAATGTTTTCCACATTTCCTATAGACAATAATGGGCTTAAAACTTGTGTAACGATCTCTTTGCGTTCTCTAGTTTTCACACGTTCACCTCTTGCAGTAGGGCTGGACATTTTTGTCAAAGTTTCAAGCAACAAATCAAGTGATGGGATAACTAAAACATAATAAAATTAGCCGCAAATTATTTTTCATTAGATAAACTGTATATTGCCTAACTGTTTTTTTTTAGTTTGTTTGGCAATACATTCATAAGTTTTTATTTCATTCCATCTTCAAAATCATCAATTGTAACAAGTTTATTGCAAAGTCTTTTATTATCGGGTTAAATTTTCCCATTCTTTCCATTCTTTCCTATAATTAAAATGTCAGTAGGAAACGAGAAAAATTATATTTTTTCACCATTCTTCTTTGACTCCTCAGCATTACTCTTACGTATAGCAACACTGCATATAGTTCCAGTCAACTTAAAACAATTATTTATTATTAACCGGATATTTCTTCACCTCAAAATAAATATACTTCATCTTATTATACCTTCTCAAAATAAATATAATTTAAACCAAATATTGTCCTTTATATAATAATCCCAAATGTCACTTAAAATATCAAAAATGCACGAAAAAACTATAAAAAGAGAGGTCCATAACAGTATCATATAACATAACTAATAATAACTATAAGCAAAATATCAAAATAATGACAAATAACTACATAAAATGATTATAAAATGAACACAACAAATGTATGATTCACAACACGACATGCACTATGACGCGTTACATTCTTCTTCCGTCTCTCCTCACCCAAGTTAAGAGGTAACCTACTCCTTTACGAACCTCTTGTTCTGACATCGTACTTCCGCTGCAATCTATTTGTACACATCGAGAAATATGGCTAATGGCAATTGGATACTACTTTATCATCAATATTTTCACTTTTATTCTGTAGTTAAATTCGAATGAATCAAAAGTCATCTCCGAAGCTCAGAAATATTTTGACAATCCTAAAGTAGTGATACATGTGATTTGCTAGACAATATTCGACAATTAGAAAATAATTCTTTATTGTCATTAGAAGTCTTTAAAACTTATTCATAATGTACAGAATTAATTAAAAATTCTAATAGCTGCCTTCAGTATGCAAGTAATAAGCAGTATAATAATATTTTAAAAACAAATGCAAGATACGAAAAGTTTTCATTAATTAGTAGGGCTGTCAAAAATGTTCCGCGGGACAGTGGCATACGCGAAATTAACTAACACGACAAACAATAAACTGTTACAATTTATAATAATGTATGCAAAACTTATCCTCTTAACTAGCTTGATGAACTAGCTTGCTTATCACAAATTGGAGAAGATGTGTAGCCATTTTGCAGCATCAGGTATGTTTCTATGGTTGTCTTCATGAGTGATGTTCGCTTTGGTGAAAATATATTCTTATATTTTGAAAACGACAGTTCGACATCTACTGATGTAATACACGCATACGTAAAATAGTCTTTGAACGCACTTAACGGATCTGGGGCAGCACCATCACATATTTGTCTTAATTTGGTAAAACCGGCGTCTTTATTTAACACAC
The DNA here is from genome assembly GCA_029963845.1 of Rhamnusium bicolor. Taxonomy (NCBI): domain Eukaryota; kingdom Metazoa; phylum Arthropoda; class Insecta; order Coleoptera; family Cerambycidae; genus Rhamnusium; species Rhamnusium bicolor. The sequence continues at coordinate 211,352 of JANEYF010004156.1, forward strand.
TTGAGAACTTTTCTTTAACACGTTCATTTGTTGCGTCACTTATGGCGTGTAGCAGTAGATTTACTTCGTTCACCATTTGCAGTGACTCCGCTAACGACAACGCACTGTTTTCTAATTTTTTTATGCTTTCATGTAATGGTTTATAGTTCTTAAATATATTTTAAAGCTGTTTGATTGACTGTAGTATCACAGCTTTTAGTTGTTGGAAATATTCAGCATAATAAAAAGCTGCCTGCAACTATGTTCCCCAACGTGTAAGAATCGGCTGTGGTGGTTCAGGAATACCGAGACACTTGCTATAAAATGCACGGAGACGTTTAGGATATTTAAGAAACACTTTTTTTGTACTTGATATTAATGCATCCATCTCTGGAAAACCTTTTCGAATAGTTTCTGACACAAAATGTAAAGCACGAACTTTACACGTAACATGTATAAACGTACAACCTTGTTCTTGCAAAGAACGGCCTACCGAACGCATTGTCACGGCGCCATCAGTCACAAACATCAACACTTGACTTTTTGACAGTTAAAGTTTTCTAATGTCTCCAGCACCACCCTGGTAAATGTTTCGCTAGTACACTGACTTAGTCTTTTTGCTAGTTAGTAACAGTGAAACTGTCGGTTTAAAAGGGTCCAGTACTCGTACTATAACATTTAAAATAGATTTTTTTGTTAAACAATCTGTTTTCTCATCAACAGATAACCACAGCCGTGTATTTTTTAATTCATTTCATCTTATTTAACATGTCTACGTGTACAGTTGGTAGATAGTTACATAACGTTGTGCGACTTTGTAACTTCACCTGGGCATTGTATATATTCCAGAACTCTTGAAATGGTTGTTTATCGAGTATGTGCAGCGGAACATCACAGGCAATTAGCATTATTAGTAAATCAAACATAAACTATGTTGTCGAAGGCACGCCATTTTTTTTTATTTTTATGGTTTATACTATTTACATAAAGTCCACAATCACGCTTATCCCAGCACATCAAATCAAAATTATTTTAGCACCATCATAGAATAAACCCGGGAATTCCTATGAATTTATTCACTTTGTCAGCAGATGACCGTTTTCTACCCCTGCGTACGTCTGCCAGCTTTATTATTAAATTAATATCAATAATACAGTACAACAAATAAAATAAAAACACAAAAACAATATGCAATACGCCCAAGTGACTTAACGTGTACACAATTCGAAAGCTTATAACAGACTGGACTGGAAAAAGAGTTTCGCGGTCAAGGTGAATGCCGGCGATAGTAAGTACATCTGTACTCTACAACCATGATACACAGAAACGATTTGCAGCTTTATTAATCAGTGTCTCGGTAAGGAACATCCTGTAAGTTTGCAAATATTACTTCGGTAGATGTTGAGAGAGCACACAAGTGTATTTACTCCACGAATGAAACATTTTTTCAGCAAAAAACATAGAAACTGTGTTATTTATGCAATATGTAGAATGCATTTCTGTGAACAGTGTGAGCCATTTTGGTGATACATGTACTGGGATCTCGGAAACTATAAGAAATAGAAAAACGGTTAAATAGAGAAAGTAGAGAAAGACTATTTTGTTACCAACAGCCACCTTCAAAACTATTCCAGCTATTGGGAGTTTTTGAGATATCGTCGAAAACGTTGAATGTTACATTTTCTAACATAAGCTTTACCATTTTTATTTTTCAATATTTTTTTAAATCTGTAAGAACATTCTCAAATAAATCAAATAATTTTCGTAGAATTTAGCTGTTTAATGAGATTTTATTTTCAACTTTTCGATTATTGAAGACCATCATCAGGTTCATTTTTTCTTATGGGCGCTGTATTGGATTTTTCACTCATTAAAAAGAGTTCGATTTTGGATTTTCAATGATGTACCACTTGTAGACAAAAAAACAATATAACTATATAACTAATTTTTGGGTTAGACATGGTAACACCTCAAAATAAAAATTAAAATACAGTAAACGTACTTTAAGTTACGTACTTAACTAAAGAACTACCTTTTGATCAAAAGGTAAAAATTTTTCCTAAATAATAGATTTTGGGTAAATTTTACAAGGCAGTAAAGAACTATTTAATAAAATCACTAATTTTGTTTAAACTCAGTAATTTATTATATTTTGTAAATAAGTACTCCTAGTTATCAACAAAATATCGTAAGTAATAATACTTATTTACTTCAACAAAATGTCAATTCTACAGACATTTTTCTCCACAGAAAAAATAGGTAAATCAAAATTATCTGCACTAAAATGAAAACTGTGATATATCAAGTAGACTTTGAATTTTTACGTCAAACTTTTGACAACAAATATTGTTTACGTTCAAAATTTTGCGTAGTTCGTGTTTTAATTCTTTGAAATGGCTTTGCTTTTTTTCCAGCGACGAAAAATTTTAAATGTTGGTGTGTTATGTTAAAATTAACAGAAATGCGAATATGGTTTCAAATAGTTATTTTGAAAATTTCCCAAAAAAGTAACAACCTAATGAAACATATTTCTCAAAGCTTACAACAAATTTGGATAAATTTTGGAAGTATTGAAAAACCGCGCGTTAAAAGTTATGAAAAAGAAAATGATAATCGTGACAACAATAGAATACATTATTTCAACGCTAACCCAACATCATCAACAAGCGTAGGTAATAGAGAATTATACATTCCTAGGATTACGAATCGAAGAGTTTTGAAAAAACACAAATGAGGAGTGAAATATGCAAAAGGTCCCAAGTGCCATATTTTACGAAATTGGTAGTATTACGGCTTTGGGGCCTATGTACCATCAGGAACTTGCAGTTGAAATTCTATACCTATCGCATTGCAATCTAGGGAAAAAAATCAAGATCTTCTTCAAACAGGTTCAAGTGCCATGAGTGTTGCACATACGTCTTGTAGGCCACTTGTCGCGACTCGCAGTACACGTGGTTATTCATTTCAGTTCTAATTCTGTTCTCGTAGTGGTCTTTTACGTTTAATTTGTGGCATATTTATTTACAATTAAATGAACGAAGATGTACCAACAGTCAGTGGATGGATTCCATAAGAGTTGCAAAAAAAAAAGAGAAAAAAGAAGACTGGTGATATTCGTAAAGAAACAAAAGTCCGAAGAAATAGTGGACAGCCATACAAAATTCAAGATTATTTCGTGCCTGGAAGAAAAGCACCGACTCAGGTAAGTTTTGTGTTAGGTATTTTATTCAGTTTTAGTTTATTAGCATGTGCTGTGGAGTCTGATTTTTATATAGTTCTGTTGGACACGTGTTTTTCTTTTTCAGGTATCCTGTAAGTGCAACTTTGCCTGCAAGTCTATTACGCATGATGCTAGACTAAACATCTTTAAAAAATTTTGGGATATAGTGAAACATAGTGAACAACAAAACTTTTTGAAACTTCTTGTAGAATGTTCCGAAATAAATAGACGGAGACATGGTACTTACGAGGCACCACAATTCAGTAGACGACAGCGCACATTTAAGTACTATGTGCTATTACCTGGAAATTCAAAAATTGAAGTTTGCAGGAAAACTTTTTATGAGATATTTGATATAGGAGAAAAACGTATCAAGCTAATTTATCAGAAAGTTGTTACGTGCGATGACATAATAATAAAAGAGAGACGAGGTGGGAGACGTCTTAGAAGAGATTATTCTTGGAAATCGGAGATAATTGATTTTATTAAGTCTATTCCAACCAGAGAGAGTCACTATGGTTGAGAAAAGAGCTCTAAACACTATCACTGAGAACTTGAGTATTCAAAAACTTCATTCTGCTTTCATTGGGAGATATACCGAAAATAATACTACGCCGCCTGTATCAGGACAGTGGTTCAATAAAATTTTCAAAAAGGAATTCAACCTGTCATTTGGCCCCCCAAGGGTAGACACTTGCCCTAAATGTGACTTATGTAATAATGAAATAAAAACTGCTAACAACCCTATTCAGAAAAAGATGGTGAACTGAAACGTAATCTGCATCATAGAAAAGCTGACGGGGCTCAGGTTATGATGTCCAATGACTGTAAGGCTGCCAAACTTGAAGATTTTCCTTGTGTTATTTCCTACGACTTAGAAAAGCAGTTCTATATACCAGCATTAACACACACTAATATGTACTACAGTCGTCAACTTGCTTGTGTCAACTTTGGTGTGCACCTTGAAGATGAAGGTACCGGATTTTCTTATCTTTGGGAAAGCGTGGATGCAATGAAATAGGCACATGTGTTTTCTACTATGTCATCAATCAACCAAAAAATCTTTCATATTATGGTCTGTTAACTGCGGCGGGCAGAACAAGAATCAAGGGATTCTTGCAGCGTACATTACTCTTGTTGCAAAGGGATACGCTGATGAAATTGTACATAAATTTCCACAGCCAGGTCATACTTTTCTCTCCTGCGACAGAGACTTCGGCTTGATAGAAAAAGCTAAAAGGGTTAAAAAAAATCCGAAGTTCCATTTGATCTTATTAAAATTATAACCAGTGCAAGGCAAAATAAACCGTTTACTGCAAAACTCACTAACAGTTTTTTTGATTGGATGGCACAAGCAAAGGAAACATTAAAAACCGACCACTTAGGAATATTGCAGGTCATTACATTAAAACATACCAAATCACGGCAAGTGGTAGTTGAAGTAAAAAATAACTACACTGATGTATGTGCATATCGTAGGGTACAAATTTTTAAACAACATATTACCTTTGGTCATTTTGAGCAACTAGATGTGAATCTTTCCGATTCAAACCCAAAAAAAACCTTGGCCACTTTCAAAAATACACCAAATCCAAAACATGCTTCCATATTTAAAGGGAAAAAATCAACCATTTTATGAGCAACTCATTAAAAAATATGAAAAGGTATTCAGGGGTTTTTTCACTTAATCCATATTATTCCTAGTTTTTTTTTATGTGCACTATTTGAGGTACTTAGGACGTTTTGATTAAGAATTATTATAAATTATATTTTTGTTCAAATATCCAATGTTTTCGATTATTTTTAATCAAATACTCACAGACAATAAATTTTCTTTCAAGCAAACAATGTTTTTATTCATTTAAGAATGAAATGTTTTTCGTCCCTGCTGCAAAAAACATAGGATTGACACTTAGGACCTTTTCATATTTCACTCTTCAAATATCATCCGTACAAGCCGACTATCGTACAAGGGCTTCAGGAAGGCGATTTTCCTAGAAGAACAGAATTTTGTAATTGGTATGTTAATAAATGCCAAGAAAATGCCATCTTTAGCAATAACGTTGTTTGGACTAATGAGACATATTTTAGTAACTGCGGTGTCTTTAATAGGCATAATTACCATCATTGGGCTACTGAAAACCCTGAACTGCGTGCCCCACGCAGATTGCAGGACGATTTGGTTTTAATGTATGGTGCGGCATTTATGGTAAACATGTTTTCATTTTCTCTTTACATTAAGATTATTGTAATAAAACAATAATTATATATCTTCAACCAGCGTATACGTTATTTTTTCTTTAAGTAAAATTAGTGAGTTTTATTCTTTTTAGGAAATCGACTTATTGGACCTTTTTTTATAACAATACATTAACTGGACAGAGGTATCTAAATTTTACCTGCAATTAGAGCAATAGTGTCATAAAATCAGCTTCATGATGTTTGGTTCCAACAGGACAGTTGTCCAGCCCACATTTCCAGGGAGATTAAAAACTTATTAAAAGTGACTTTCCAAGACAGACTTATTTCCAATGGTGGTGTAATACCATGGTCTGCTAGATCACCAGACATTATCCCTTTGGATTTTTCCTATGGGGGTATATTAGGAACGAAATTTATGAGTCTGAATCTTCTGATACTGTAGCAGTGCTTGAAGAAAGAGCATTAATAGGAATACCATCGGGCGAGTAACCATTACCGTTTTAGAAAAATGCCAAAGATGTATAACCAAAAATGGTCAACATTTTGAACATTAATGTAAATAGTTATGTTTTAAATGCTTTTTTTTTGTTTGTCATAAGATTTTTAACGTTAATAATATAGGCACATTATTTCATGAATTTAATGTCGATGACATGTCATCGGTCGTTTTTACATGCAAAAGGACTGCGATGCCATCCAAATTTCTTATGTCTCAACGATGTATGTGGCTACTAAATAGGTTGACAGATAAAAAAACTCTGAACATTATAATAATGATTATCATAATTAATATAAAATTTTGTTATAAAATTCTCTTATTTTCGTTTACAGCTTGTTTTAGTTTTTAGATGATTTATGAGGACAATCTGAAGCACATAGTTTTTAAACGATTTTCAAACTATAGCTATATGGTAATGGTAATTTATCACGTAACAGCAGCAGTTGTTCGTCATAGCTTTTTACTTTTTATAGATGTCATGTCTTAATTGGTTCTGTTTATTGGCAAACAACGTGAGTAACAGAGGAGAATTCTTACAAAATCCTTTTCATTGTGTCTTTGGAAAAGTTGTGAACTCATAAAAATAATTAGGGTTTTCCACTCAAGTGTGTCGTGTTAACCACATTTCAGAATTGATGCCCAGGATAATTTTCATTAAATATTGTTCAGAAAGACGAGGGAAATGAAAAATTATCAAGACAATGAAGAAGGAGAGAAACATGGTGTAGTGCACCTTCAATTAAGACTCTTATAAAATAAAAAGTTACGGAGAAGTTTCGAGTAAAACGAAGAATAATTACCAGCGTCAAGTGGGCCGTGAAAGAACAAATGAAAACATAAAACAAATGATGCTTAACATTCAGCGGTAGATTGATAATTTTCAAGGAGGAATTTTAAATTATTATTTCCACAATCAACGCCGTGAAATCGTAATGGCCAATATCTATAATTTATTCAATTTTTCTGTTTTTATTGGAAGAGAAACGTTTAACAGATGATTTATTTTATTATTTCCTTTACAGGAATGAATTCTGAATAGACGGAGATCATGATTTTTTGCATTTTCAGCACGTCTCAATGATTGTAAAACTATACGCGCGCGCAATTTGCGGACTTTCGTGAAGTTGGTTGCCTTGAATTTAGATATAAACATCTAAGAATTGCGAGTTAAGAATTCAAATGCCCCCGGTTTTGCATAATCAATAAGCTATTACACGTGCTCTTTATTTTCTTGAATTGAAACACAAAATAAAACAAACTACGAAGGAAACATATACTTTGGAACTCATTATCAAATATCAGATTTATGTGGCTAGTAATGCCAAATCATTGGGATTTTATGGGCCCACCATTTAAAAATTTCATGTGTTATCTATTCTATTACTATTTGATTTATGGTTTTGAGAGTTTAGGAGTCCTGCCGCGGCCAGTAAATCTATGTCCTTAGACGCTTAGTTTTAAATAGAGCATTCTTTAGTTAATGTCCTACTAGTTTGTTATTTTGCAATAATAACCCTATTTTGAGATACATTAAATGAGAAATAACGCCCAAGCGAATTATAAATTTATAACGCATTAACATGTCCACTACAAAATATCTAAATGGTGATGGCGTTATTGACAAACAAAATGTGTTGCATAGTCACGGCGTTTATAAACAATTTTGATTATTACTCTCTTTTAAATGAAATCGTCCTAAACATAATAGATGTCAAATTAATCAATCGTAAATGTCAAAGAATTTTAGAATTAAATAAATACTAGCAGGACATAAACATTGAAGGCATCACCACGGGTGTTGTAGGAAGTACAACAGGAAGTACAATGCCTACCTCGGTGCGTTATTATCCTTATAACTATTAAAAAATAAGTTAAATTAGCTAGAGAAACACTTTCAGTACTACATATTAAAATTTGAATTTTGCTTATATAATCACTTACTCATCATAAACTAAAGTAAATAAATAACATAGTCAATGGCTTTATAGCTGAACGGCAAAGACACTAGCCTCTCATCCTGGAATCCTAGGTCGATCCCCAGTAGAGAAGTTAGGATTTTTTCTAAAAGCAGAAATTAATCCTAGTATACTCGGATATTAAATGTATCTATTGTCTCTCTCTCGTACAAGGTTCCTTGATGTACCTTCTTACAACCAAATTATAAAACTGTATTATAATTTCTAATTACTGTAAGAACATCCATACAACTACTATACATCAAAATTGCTCTATAAGCATTTTTGTTCCATAGCTTACTTGTAATAGCTCTTAGATGCAGCTATAAAACTTCTATAGAGCAAATATGTAATGTTATAAAAGACTCATCCTTATCTACCTTAATACAGTAAACATGATGATTAGTCGAACAGTGTTCCGCAGAACATTTATAAGAGAAATATCTCTCTTTTGTTATAAAATAATGTTGTTGGAGAACATTAATAAAACGGTTGTATTTGCACCAATTACAATTTAATTCTGACATTTAATGGAATAATGTATTGTCGTGCAATCTACAATATAGCTTGGTATATAAACAAAATGACCGCGTTTATTTATTAAAGGGTGCGTTATTAATATGTGCTAATAAAAATAAATTCCTATTTATAAATTTCCAGAATGCAAAATATTCTATTATTTGTAGTTATCCGGGTGTCGATTGGCCACAATAAAAACAATTTCAGCATGAACAATTTGTCTTAGAAACTAATTTCTTTCAGTGTGGAGTAAAATATAGTTATACCGGGAAAGTTACGTTCAAGAGATCAATTCTTATAATGGTTCCCTGGAGAACTAAAACGCATTTCACTATTTATAATTATTAATACATCCAAAAATGATAGTTTTCGACAGTTTTCAAATTCATATGTGAATTTAACTGACGCAAAACGACTGTTTGATTTAAAAACGACGTTTTCAATATCAGTGACTTTTGTATCGAAAACAGCAAACATATCATCCACATACCTAAGCAAAGCTAAGTAGGGGTAGTACTTGAATTATTCTTTACTTTCTGTTTCGAATCTGTTTATGAAGAGACTGGCAATGAATGGTGACAAAGAGTTACCCATTTCCTGTCCATTCATTTTCGTTCGAGGAAATACTTTCTTCTTTGCAAACATTGTAACTACCTAAAATGAATATTTTGCAATTTTAACTTGAACAAAATTTGGAAAAACTGAACGACGTTTCCAGATTTTTAGTAACCCTATCTCTTACCCTATTAATATTAATATTAATTTTGGCACCAACCTTCTTAATGTCAATTGGTAATCCATATATGACAAACTATTATTATAATGGTTATAGAATAATAGTAATCTATATTATGCAAGTTATTTTTCTGAATTTTACTGTTTTCTTTGATCATCAAACACACTAGCTAATATTTCGAATGAAATAATAGGAAGTTAACTGTATCTAACATACAGCAGTTTTCATTATGCAAACATGATCGAAAAAACTGTATTTACCAGGTGGTGTTTGGCCTTTTACGCCTTAAAAGTATAATGAACCGTAAAGGCAACCCGCGTCATCTTAAATTTTTGATAGAATCTAAACTTTCTAGTAACTCTGTCACATGACATATTTACGAACACTTAAATTACCCTCTAATACGTTTTACTGACAGGTACTTCATCTTTAATAATACGTCCAGAGAAACCCTCACTTCTAGTAAAAATATTACTTTGGACGAGAAGTTTGTAAGGATGTTAATTTTTAATTCTTAGAATTTAATTTGCTGCATCAAATTTTTACACGAAGTAAAAGTTAACGTATACATAATTACTCTAGATCAATAACATATAATGTTATTGATCTATTTACCGATGTTTCGGTAAATTTATTACCTTCCTCAGAGCACTACAAGATATAAAATTATGAAATATAACAATTTATGAAAATACGTATTAAACAAACAATTTAAAACAAATTAATATGAAACCTGATATTTCTAATTAATTGTTGAGGTATATTTGGAAGTTCATTTTGCCGTGAATAAACCTTTGTAAAGATAAGGGCCAGTTAAGTGGTGTCCAATTATCTACACCAAACATTTACTCCAAAGTGACTCTGGTTTGGTACTGGATATTTCTATCTGATTATCTTTCGGCTTATAAACTTCATGCGGCCCGAGAATATTTTGGTTGATTGTCATTTTTCCATGAGTATCTATGAAGAAATACGTGTTAAATGCCCACAATTCTTTATTGTTATGTGTGTCTACAACTTATAAACGGATCAAGACAGAAAATAATTGAATTAACAAATTCGACACTAAAAAAAATATACTACTCTACTAGATAAATGGTGTTTCTGGAAAAAATTATTCGAAGCGTCTTGGCGCCCAGCGTCGCTAAATTAAAGATCACTTATGTGACAACTTGCAGCTTAGGTCAATATCAGAAAATTATAGAAATTGTTTTTTAGCTAACTGCCACCTTCCCGGATTCATAGGGCTGAGGCGTCGAGTTTGAATCACACTGTACAAAGATTATTCAATGACCGACTAAGTGTCAAGTTGCAACCGGACATCAGGTCGAGCATTTAATGAGAGCCTTTTGAGTTATTGATAGGGTTGTCAAAAATGTTCCATGGGCTAGTGGTGTACGCGAAATTAACTAATATGAGAAACAATAAAGTGTTACAATTTATAACAATGTATGTAAAACTTACCCTCTTAATTAGCTTGATGAACTAGCTCGCTTATCACAAACTGGAGAAGATGTGTAGTCATTTTGCAGCATCAGGTATGTTTCTATGGTTGTCTCCATGAGTGATGTTCGCTTTGGTAAAAATATATTCTTATATTTTGAAAACGACCGTTCGACATCTACTGATGTAATACACGCATACGTAAAATAGTATTTGAACGCACTTAACGGATCTGGGGCTGCACCATCACATATTTGTCTTAATTTGGTAAAACCGGTGTCTTTAATTAACATACTAGCGAACTTTTCTTTAACGCGCTCATTTGTTGCGACACCTATAGCGTGTAGCAGTAGATTTACTTCGTCCACTATTTGCAGTGACTCAGCTAACGACAACGCACTGTTTTCTAATTTTTTTATGCTTTCATGTAATGATTTATAGTTCTTCGCAATATTTTTTTAAGCTATTTCAACGGAAATATCTTCGAATTTTGTCTGGCTTTCCTTAATAGCTGCAGCCTCATCTGGATTGAATTGTAGTATCACAGCTTTTATTTATTGGAAATATTCAGCATGATAAAAAGCTGCTTGCAACCATGTTCCCCAACGTATAAGAATCGGCTGTGGTGGTTCAGGAATATCGGGACACTTGCTATGAAATGCACGGAGACGTTTAGGAGATTTAAGAAACACTTTTTTTGTATTTGCTATTAATGCATCCACCTCTGGAAAATCTTTTCGAATAGTTTCTACCACAAGATGTACAGAATGCACTTTACACGTAACATTGTCACGGCGCCATCAGTTACAAACATCAACACTTGACTTTTTGACTGTTCAAATTTTTTTAACGTCTCCAGCACCATCCTCGTAATTGTTTTGCTAGTACACTGACTTAGTCTTTTGCTAGCTAGTAACAGTGGAACTGCCGGGTTAAGAAGGTCCAGTACTCGTAATATAACATTTAAAATATAATTTTTTTTACCATCTGTTATCTCATCAACAGATAATCACAGCCGTGTATTTTTTAATTCACATTTTATCTTATTTACCATATCTACGTGTACAGTTGGTAGATAGTTACATAACGTTGTGCGACTTGGTAACTTCACCTGGGCATTGTATCACAGGCAATCAGCATTAATAGTAAATCAAACATAAACTGTGTTGTCGAAGACACGCCATTTTTTTTATTTTTATGGTGTACACTATTTACGTGTCCACAATCACGCTTATCCCAGCACATCAAATCTTTCTCGCACACTTTACAAATTATTTTAGCACCATCATAGAATAAATCCGGGAATTCACCTATGAATTTATTCACTTTGGCAGCAAATGGACATTTTCTACCCCTGCGTACGTCTGCCATGCTTTATTATTAAATTAATATCAACAATACAGTACAACAAATAAAATAAGAACACGAAAACAATATGCAATACGCCGAAGTGACTTAACGTGTACACAACTCGAAAGCTAATAATAGACTGGATTGGAGAAAGAGTTTCGGGGTCAAGGTGAATGCCGGCGACAGTAAGTACATCTGTACTCTACAACCATGATACACAGAAACGATTTGCAGCTTTAGTTACTGACATGAAGCATGTTTCTTTTGTTTTTGTTTTTTATTGTAACGAATAATCTGAAAACAATATTTATTAAACAATATTGTTACACCAATGGTTTTCGAACTGATAATTGCAAAATGTGCCAACAGATGGCGAAGAAAGTTCTTGACTCTACATAGATGGATATATTAGGCACACAATGGGTCAAGGACCTCAGTACTGATTTGGAACTCTGTGCGAAGAAATAAGTTAGAGACTAAAGCAGTGATTTCAAAGTGTTTAATTGTGATTATACTCGTCACTCTTTAAGTTATAATTGTTAATTATTAATTAGTTAATAAAGTACCAGGAATTCCAATCAATGAATCTACGGTTTGTGGGAATAGCAAACACGTAACAAATATGTTTTTGTTCTAACGAATTAATTAAATTATTTAATTCTATAAAACGTATTTTTTTTATCTGAAAACATTCACATCCTGCAAAAAAAATATTTGCAGTAATTATAGAATTTAAGTTAAATTTGTACAACAGAGTATATTCAGGAAGATTACATAAAACTTGATGAATTCTGAAAAACGTAAGATAAATCCATAATAATGCAGTCGGGTATTAAATTTTGAGTTGGGTAGAATGATAGGTATAAGTGTTTTATGTTTATGTTTTGTGGCTTTTCATCACGTTTTAACTCTATAGATCTCAACTAGACTTTTCTCTAATCTATACTAGTAAATGCAAGTTCTATTTAACAGAAATCGTAACAATAGACGAAGAGAGAGTGGAGCGCTGTTAAACGAAAAGGGATTTCGTAAAACGAATCAAACAATATGCCGGTCGCATTATTGCAAATCGTATAATAGATTTTGGCTTTACGCATAACGTAGCACACAGAGTGTGTAATTCTGAGAACAGCGGCTTATTCCTTTCTAACGAAATTTGGCTTCACCGTTCGCTTGTATCACGAAAAGGATGGTAGCAAATACTGCTATAAAATTTGAACGAAGAAAATTTTTGTTAATTGATATAATGTTAAGGAATTAGGGATTTTATAGTAGGATATAAATATTGGCGTACATAGTTTAATATTTTTGAGAGTACGTAACCATGGAAATTACTCGCGTGTACATGCAGGGTGCGGAAAATTAACACAACATATTCACGTTCAATATGATCACCGTTTACACACATATAAAGATAATTCGGCGTAAAAAGTTGAATTATTATATTATTTTATGTGTTTATGGTCTCATTTAATCCTAGATAATAAGACGATTTGTTAGTATATACTTAAATTTTCTAAGCTCGTTTGAGTTTGAATAGCTATTAGCTAAACTCTACCGAGGGTAAAATAAGGGCATATTATTATTATTACTATTATTATTTTCGGAATATCCGATGCCGGACAGTCCTACCGTGGCCTCCGATGTCTCACGGTGTCGCGCCGGCGCATTATCTACAGCCACTCCCCAGATCCCGCAGGGTTAGTGACTGTAGTTATTAGTGACTGTAGTTATTATTATTATTATTATAATTTTTATTATTATCGTAATTATTTATTGACATCTTTTGTCACCATGTATAAACATGTACTGGGCTTTTAACAACATATTGAAGCAAAAATACTGCGACTGTATCAAATTAGTATTTATTTATTTACTTTTTTTTGCTAAACTATGGGAGATAGCAAAATTTAACAGGAGGCCCAAAAAGTTGGAAATAAGATTGTCTAACTCTAAAAAAATCTTTAAATGTATTGAACACACTGATTTCTTTGTCACCGGATGACCAACTTTTGACCTCTTACACAATATTGAGGACTAAATAGATTATGTCAAAAAAATATCTATTTCAATACCGAGGTATCTTTTTGTGCAGATCTTTCTGAGACACCTTGCTGACGCCATTAAAATATAAAAAGAAACCATCCATTCGTTTTTTGCTGAGAATTCTGAAATTCAGTTTTCTTTTCTTGAACCTACTCGTTACATTAATACTTTTTACACATAGAATGCTCAATTTTAAGTAAATTTAATTTTTTGACAAACAAACATATTACATTTATTTTTTCAAGGACTAGCCAGGTATAGAAATTGGAATATTTGACTATCTAATATTCACTCATAATATTCATAATATGACTTAAAATTAGTAATTGAAAGTTGGAAAGCAATAATTAGATTTTGAAAAAAAAATTTAAGAATATTAATATGATTTTTTATTACCACATTAAATTATTCCATACCACAAAATTGATTTTTGCAATTTTTTTTCCAAATGCAATGAAAATGATGAGAAGAGACAACAACTAATGGCCCATTTTTTTTAACACGCTTTTTATTAGCTTCACTTGTATGTTTGTTTGTTTGTTTGTTTGTAACCGACTCTTTGGACTCGATTTTGACCCACTTTAAACGGACAGATTTAATTGAAACTTTGTACACTTACGAAGAACCGGTAACAATACAATAATTTGATAAGTTTATATCATTATCCTGATCAGGATCGCCAGTCCTTTCCTCACGTATCCTCTGCGTGAGAGCAAGAGGCTTAATATTGTAAGTATATTCCGTGATTCTCAGTTCGGTCGTTGGCCGAGCGGGCAAGTCTTAGTCGACGCGAAACGACGGACTCCTCGGGCGTGAGTTCAAATTCCATGGCTGAAATAAAAAAATATTTTTTTTTTTCAGAAATATCTGTTGGATCGTAATGTTATAATATCAGCATCAATAAGCAATATAAATATAGTTTAAAAAACTACAAAAAACGCTTTCATAGCACATCAAACTAAAAAGTGAATAATAAATATAGTTTAAAAAAACTAAAAAACACGCTTTTTAAAGCACATCAAACTAAAAAGTGAAAAATAATTATTAATATAAACTGCAAACAACAATGAACGAAAAATACTAGTATTATTGTGAAAAAAATCGTGGGACGCTTTGTGCCGTATTTTTCGTATATCGAGCAACCCACGCTTTTTTCACAATAATACTAGTATTTTTCGTTCATTATTGTTTTCAGTTTATATTAATAATTATTTTTCACTTTTTAGTTTGATGTGCTTTAAAAGCGTGTTTTTTAGTTTTTTAAACTATATTTATTTTACTATACAAGTAATTAATTTTACCTAAATTTGACTAGAGTAATATGGTTATATTTACTGATATAAGCAAGATCCCAGTAGTGGCCTCCAAAATTGATAATCGTTTGAAAACGTATAAATATTTTCTGTGTCAACTGTTCATTTTATAACCCATTATAGATAGGTTATATACTCTAACGTGCCATTATTCCGGCTAAACAACAGACAGTGATACAATATGGCATCGTTAAGTATTATTACAGATGACATATAATAGATTTTATTCGGTTTACGCGTTTCGCGGCATCAGGGTGTGTTGTGAGTGTAACTGGAAGCGAATGACTGTTTTATTCGTCTCCAACTAATTTCGGCTTTGTTAATAGTTTGAGGATGAAGTTTATGCCTTAATTATTGCTGGGATTTATTAAATTGATCTTCACATAGCGCTCGGCGTGAAAAGAACGGCTGCCTTCATCAATTATCGTTAGCCCGCAAACGTGTTCTTGTCAAATTTTCATAATTAGGTTGCCGACACTGTGGAGTGCCATTGTCGAGGGCTTAACGAAGAGCCGGTTGTTAAAATATTCGTTTTCAATGGTGCTCCGCTCGTTAAATGCCCAACCCACGCCCACCGACATCGCTAATTATTTCTCACCTACAATCCAACTTTACAATTTGACAATCTGTTGCGGGCACAATAGCTTTTGTGTTGGTTACGTTTCAATTTTCGTTAAACAATAATGGATTTAACTACGACTTGGCTGGGGTCTTTGCTCCAAACTAGCCACCGTGATAGTTTTGTTGCATAAAATATGAAGCAAACTTGAATTTAATCTGTCTAGAAATAATGGGTGAAAACACAGAATGAGATTGGATTTTAATCATATAGTTATTTATTTTTATTAATATGTTTGCCTTAGGTAAGTTAAAAAAGTAAAAAAAGTAAGTCAAAATAAACAGTAAAAATGAACAGTAATAATAAAAATAAAAATAAAATTAGATTTTCTACCGATTTAATAAATAAGCTAGACCAAATAAAATATTACAACTGGCTACGAATGCATTGGAATGATCCAAATGTCCACAATCATTACAAGATCCAAAAAAAAAAAACTTAACATGGGGATCGACATAGAGAAAAGGCAACAATATTATGCCAATTTAATTGACAACTCTGATAAAAAAACAGTTATGGGAGTTGGTGAATGAAAGGCTTGACAAAACCAAAATTCAACCAGCAAATATAATTTTAAAAGTAGACAACGCCACAATATCTGACCCGAAATTAGTAGCTGGTGTTTTTGCCGATTTTTTTGGAAACTCTCCAAGAGACTGACTGTCTACACATTTTACAACTAATGATGTAGATCTCTGCACTTTAACGTAAATTCCATGTACTTTATTCCATTCACTGAAGTCAAAGTTAGCGTCATAATAAAATCATTAAAAAACAAAAAACTCGACTGGTACCAATTAAACTAATAAAAGCTTGTTGCGATGAATTAACATCCTACATTACAAAAATTCTAAATCTCTCCATATTCACAGGGAAATTCCCCAGGCAACTAAAACACTCCAAAATGACACCAATTTTCAAAAAAGGAGACGCTGAACTAATCGAGAATTACAGAGGCGTGGTCGTATTAAATCAATATTCCAAAATTATGGAAAAATCAGTTTATATGCGTCTGATGGATATCATTAACAAAAATAATCTGCTAACTAGCTGCCAACATGGCTTCCGGGTTGACATTCTACGAAATCAGCTACGACGGAAATTACGCAATATATAATTGAGAGGCTGGATTTAGGTGAGACTATAGTGGGCGTCTTCTTTGACCGGATCAGGGCCTTTGATACCGTTAATCCTAAAATTCTAGCAAACAAGTTAGACCGGATGGATCAGGGGCACTGCGAAGGACTGGATAATTTTTCTTTATTACGAACAGAAATTTTGTAGTAAAAGTAAGTAGGAATGATCGAACTCTGTTGACGTGGAGCTTTGCATCCCTCAGGGGAGTGTTTTGGGACCTTTGCTGTTCCTGCTGTACATAAACGACCTGCCACAGTTCATTAACTTGTGGCAGGTTGTTTATGTACGCAGATGATACCACAATTCTTGTGTCCGGGAGAAGCTTTGAAAAATTAGGTACAAGTGAAGCAACAAGTGCATCAATTTAATGCCTGGTGCCAAAAAAATCACTTAATCATTAACTTCGATAAAACTGTCAATGTTGAATTTTCTAGCAGATTCAGAACAAATCCAACAAACCTTAATTAGAATATAAACAATAAAGACCTTGAAATGGCAAACGGCACAACATTTTTAGGTACTTATCTTGATAAATTTATCGCATGGATCGACCACATCGAGTATTAGTGTGCCATGTTTTGTTATTGTCTCATTAAAAAGCTCACTCAATGAGCACTCTACTAAATATATACTACGTGATGGTATATTCAACTTAATCATCATACAATATAGTCATGGAACCAGGCAACCGGCTTCCATCGTGTATTTATTCAACAAAAGCGAATTTCAAGGTTATTATTCGGTCTGACTCCGTGTAAATCATGTAGGCATACGTTTAAGAAATACAATATACTAACGTTGTTTTCTATATATCTCTTGAACCCTATGATTCTTATTCATGATAACATATAAATTTTTATGAAAAGTAGGGAGGTACATGAGTATCCCACTCGACACAATAATAATACCTATATTAATAAATTTTACCATAAATTTTACAAAAATTCCTCTTATCTTTCAGGATCAATTTATTATAATATGTTGCCCACTGACATGAAAAAACCTACCTAAAAACAAATTTAAATCTAGCTTAAAACATATGCTGGCTCAAAATTCTTTTTATAGCCTAGAGGAATTTAAAAATTATGCTCATGATCATTTTAAGTAGTAAGATTGATTTATTTTAAATTATATTACAGTATGTACATTTCTACAATCTATGTGTTTTCTTGTATACCCTGTGTATCTGTGATTTACGTAGAGATATACACTTTTAATCCATTATGTGTTATGTGTTTTAAGCATTTTACTGTATGTTATATTGTAATGTTCATACATTTATTGTACATTTCAAATATTTGTAATATGTAGTACCATGTGCTTTATAGCATGTACTACGTGTACATGCTATAATGACTTACCTTATCCATATTGTAAATGGCAACAGAGGTCAATAAATTATTATTATTATTGTTATTGTAAGTATATACCACATATCATTCATTGTAAATAAAAAAAATCGATTGCAGAAACATGGAAAAGTTAATATTTAAATAACAGTTTTAATTTTGAGTATTTTTTGTTATAAACGTCTAATTTTTTAGTTTGGTCGTTCGGTCGGAGATATTTAACATTTTAAATGTAAATATCCTTTATTTAAATTGGCAGAAATAGCATATCATCTGAATTTAGTAGACTCTGATGATGTTAAAATAAAATATCAATTGTGAGAACAGTTGTCAAAAGCTTAAATAATATTGTTTTGATTTAGGTGTTCGTTTTGAATTAAAATTTTTTTATTTTCCTTTCTTTTTACAAAAAATAAGTCAATACAAAAACAAGAAAATCTCTCAATGCTGTTGGTTTATAGTGAATGTAAAAAAATGCTTTGAAAGCAAAAAAGACTTGACACCCGCCATTTTTAAATGTAATCAAAAATTTTGTGCGTTCTGATGCATTTGAAAGCTAAAGTGAAAAACAATCAAGAATCACAAAAAAAGATTTTAACATCAGTAGTCCTCCAGCAGGTTAATGATAATTTAAGGACATCTTTAAGATACATTAAGAAGTATTTCGATAAGTTCTTCCAGCAGAATCCTTAAAGAAAATAAATAACATCCTTACAAAATAAAGCTTGTGCATAAATTAGAACCAGGTGATTCTGAAAGACGATTGGATTTCCTGGCAAGATTAGAGGATTTGTATGACCAGGCTGAAAAATATTAAAAAAACTCTGGAGTAATAAGAGTAGATTTCACAACAATGGGATTGTAATAGACACAACTGTCGCTATTGGACACAAATCTCCGTTGCGTTTCTGAGGAGGTAACCAATGCGTCTTTGGAAAAGACGTCTGGTGCAGTGATGGCAAAAATGGAGAAAAAGTGACACCAGTTTTCTTAAATTCGCTTTCAAGTAAAACCGGGTATTCAAATAATGGTCAAAACTGATTATTCAGATATTCGAATACCCAGTTATTCAGAAATCAGAATCGCTGAACGTTCCGCTACTTTATTAAGACGCATACATATCTAACTATGTTATTCTTAATTATTATTCTCCTTACCTTGAAAACAAAGCGACACTTCCTTTGTTGTCTCGCACATACCGCTCAGTCTCTAATCATGCGTTTACAACTGAGATTTATTGTATCATGTTATTACCCATATTTCTGCACTTTTCATACAATGAAAAAGCATTGACTCATTCATAAATCTTTATTTACTCATTTACTGTCAAATTTGTGTTTATGGGAAATAAATTGCCAAAATAAACATGTTTGTTGTAGTTTAAATTATTGGTAATGTTCAATATGATATTATATAATATCAGTAAGTTATCAGGATTAATTGCTAACCCGCTATTCGGATATACTAGTATCCGAGTAATCGGTTATCGAAATAATCGGTTATTCGACTAATCAGTGATCCGAATAATCGGTTACCCGATTAAACGGTTGCTCGTAGAATCGGGTATCCGAATAACCGGTTTAGAGGTTTTTAAAATCCTGCGAATAGTCCAAAACTGGTTAACCGATTATCCAGGAAACCGGTTACAGTTGTCAGCACTAGTCTGGTGCAGTATATACCAATTTTAACACCACATGTAATACAACCCACTGTATCAATGAAGGTACCTCAAGAGCCTTTGTACAAAAGAGGGTTACATAACTAGAGACAATTTGTGCCGTTTACTTCCTTAAGAATAAACTTGTGTAGAAGTATACAGAACATTGGTGCTAACGGCTAACTGGTTTAAGTCAGGAGGCTTGAGTCTTTGGGTAGGAAAGCTTCTTATGGTGTTACATCAAATCCCTCCAGATTATCAGGTAACTAGCAACCGGTGACTGCGTGGCAAATAGGTTATTAATTATTAGGTGTTATCCATGGGCGCCATCTATAGTAAGTTATGTTTAAAAACCTCTCACCACACAGAATCAGGTTCCTATAGACAAATCCTCTTTATAGAAAACAAATAAAACCAATTAAAAGTGAATAAAAATATATTTTTAAAGTTTGTTGAAATGGTACACATTAAAGCACACAGTATGATAGAGATAAAAAAATTGTACAAAATAAAAACAGAGGAACAAGAAATTTAAATAATACGAAACAATCGTACGATACGGTCTCACCAAGCCTAGGGAAGTCTCGGGACAGGGGTTTCGGGGGTAACTTTCCAGCGATGCTATCTGACGACACTCTCCATTTTCTGGCAAAACCTAGTATGTCCTATTATATGCAGTACAGTCTCGTAAGTAGTGTTGAAGTTAATTCAGGTTACTGCTAATTCACAGGACCTATGAATAATTATTTATAAAAATACTTATGAAAAAAATTATAGATAATGACGTTATTATCTTCGGATAAGCCTAATATCTTTTAGTTGTATTAATCGTCGTAAGTTTTACAACAATATCTCAGTTTTATATCCAATGTATGATACGTAGGTTTTATAGATATACGAAACGATCGATAAGTTTCATTACAAAATGTAAAATTTTCAACTGGAGTTCTACAACTAGTTTTAATGGTATTTTAAGTTTTACTGGTATGAACTGAATTGCAATAAGATAAAATAAAGTAAAAAAACGGTTTAGTACTAGAATATTTAAATGTAAAAGAAAACAATAAAAAAAATGATAAAATTCTAAAAATTATTATTATTTTTAATCAAATGTTTCAATAAACCCTAAATAAAACAATCATTATCTTTTTGATGATGAGCACTTTTATTAAATGATAATCAAAAATAACTAAGTAAATAACTTATTAAACAGCAACTATAATCTTTACCAGTTCAGAAATTGAATTTGAATGGTATTTTTCAGCTCCCTAGGTATAAGGTAAACTTTATTAATACAAAAAATGCGGCAGAGTTGCCAATCTAATAGATCTGAAAATACCAAACACAGGTTTATATATAAAAAAGTAGTCAACAACAAAGTACTTAATCATAAATAAGCTTAAGATCTTTACTGAAATTAAGTTAATAAAGAAAATGGTTTAACAATTACAATAACCATTTTTATAAATAAAATTGGTCAGTTACCTGAGCTTGCTTAGGTGCAAACCAGAGTAAATAAGTCTAACTGTCACTTGTATATGAATGCTCCTTTTTTATCCATGATCAATGTTAGAGGTCGACACTGTTTGACAGCTGGTGTCATAAATTAGAGAATGAAATAAATTTGGTTAAATAAACTACACTGAATTAAAAGAAACGTTTAAATGTTTTAATCATCAAAGTAAGTAAAATTATTATACATTAAAATTAAAGTATAATTGAATGAACTAGTTAGGTTATTATAATAAAAACAAATGTTTATCTTAATTTCTAGAGAACGTAGAATTTTATCAGAGACTGGAAAGCTGCAACATAATAAACAAACTCTTAGTAAATCAAGAAATACAAACATCATAAACTAAGGGGAAATTATTAAATATATAACCAAAAGAAATACATAACTTTTTATAAGCCTTACATGACAAGAAGCTGTAAAACAAAGTTGGTTACACCTACTATCACCAAACTTTAGTGCTATATAGGGTGTCATACCTAAATGTATTTAGTAAAGTTCCTAAATGTGAATTTCACAGTTGCACATGCAACAAATTGACACATTCATTATCCGAGTATGCTAGGATTAATTTCTGGTTTAGACAAAATTCTAGTTCTTAACCGGGGAGCATTTTTACGTTCCCTATTGTGCTAGCGCTACATAGTGCGTTAATCATATAGGAGTCTAATGCAGGTTCAGTCATTTCGTTTCCTAAGTGGATGCAGCACACACAGTGTATTCGTTTCTTAAGTGAATACAGCACACAGGCAAAAAATTTAATAAATGCGATAATCATATAGAAATCGGTAACCCTCTGTTTCTTACGTCTGGGTAATCGTTTTTCAAATGACTCTCGGCTACAACTTGACCATTTAAAATGTCATTTTTCCCTTGCTCCATCATTTCATTTTCTATCATTGACCTTAAACTGAGACCTTCATAACATTTAAAATTACAAAACAAGGACATTCTAGGGCAAGGAAAATTACATTACAAAATTTATTCATTAATTTGAATTAATTTTATTATAGCAAATGGAAAAGCACCAATTACATACACTATGTGTGCTGCATCCACTTAGGAAACGAAATGACTGAACCTGCATTCGACTCCTATATGATTAACGCACTATGTAGCGCTAGCACAATAGGGAACGGAAAAATGCATCCGGGTCTTTAGGCAAGTGTTCTTACCGCTAGACCACGAAATCACACTTATTAAATAGTTACCTGATAGGACCCCATTTGTATGAAGGTATATTAAATACAGAACATTATCAGAATTATTTGTGCCAAATGAAGCTAAGCCAAATTTTTGGTTTCAACAAGATGGACCTCACTTTACAATGTTGAAAATGTAGAGAATTAATTAGACATTCTTTACCCTAATCGCTGGATTGCAGCGCACGATCCACTACAACGGTCGCCACGGTCGCCCTATTTGTCCCCCCTGAACTTTTTCGTTTGGGTTCATTTAAAAGATACTGTGTGTGAGTCGATAGAGGATATGGTGGATCCTTAAAATAAAAGTATCCCTTCCTGTGCTGCTCTAAATATATAAACCCTGCTAAGAGTTACAAATTTTGAGATACAACGACGATTCGATGGCGAGAAACCCCTCCTCCCTCGAAGAGCTGTATCGTTATTGAATAATATGCGTTTTTTAAAACTGCTTAACATAATTTTATGTCCCAAACATGCTCTTACGGGGCACTCTTTTTGGTCCGTTTTTCCAAGACATCCTGTATAAAATTAGAAGCTACCTACCTCTCTATTATTATCAAATGCCACAAACTTCAACTAAAAATTAAATAATACATCGATTTTTGCTGCCCTCTGTTCATCTCCTAACCAGCAGTAACACTAAAAACATGAAATTACAACAAAAATAATTATCATTTGTATTCCTCTATAAAATTTGTCCTAATTTTTTCTGTTAAAGAGAATTTTTTTTTTTGAAAATTGTGTAGGTTACATGATAGTCAGGGCTTTTAAACGTTATATAAATTATGTCATTAAATAATTATTATATGAACGTGATATGATGAAGTTGATCCAAGCGTTTCTAAATAATTTTTCATCAGATTTATCAAGAATACAATTTGATCAGAGAAAATGAGGCAACAGTAGGAGGCATGTTAGGTAAACGATGTGGTTGTTTTAGTTGCAGGCGGATGTGATTAGTCTAGACGTAGACGGGCCGAGCAGGAAAGGCACCTGGAAAGTTTCGCGGTCAGGAGCAAGGAGCGCGGCGGAATGGAAATGGCGCAATTCCAAATGAATCTGTCCGTTCCAGCTGTTCCCGCACTTGCGGAACTGTTAAACTACTATCCAGAAGAGCAATACTTGCCCCGCTAACCCCTCGGTGTGCCATAAGGACACGGTACACTTCACTCTGAAAAATTCATTGTATGTATGTTAATTGGATAACATATATCTTCGAATATTAGAATGTTAAGTGCACTCAACAAACCTGATACGGGTGTATATGCAATAAAAAGCTTTTCCAAACCTGTAAAAATATACAAGGTGTACGCTAATTAAAAAAATAAATCGGTGACGACACAGTTCATTTAAATATGCCTCAAAAATGGCTGACACTTGTTTTTATGTGTTTTTTATATGAAAATACCACACACAAGAAAGTATTCTTGTTCTGAATATACCAATTTATTCAGGAAGTTAAATGTAATATTCGTTCAAAGGGAGAGAGTTTTTTCATTTGAAAGAATCTGTTTATTCATGAAAAAGTATAATAAAAACGTGATTAATTTCTTTAACTTGAGAGGAGTATCAACTGAAAGTGTTCATATGTTAAATATAAGGTGGATAATTTCAACGTTAAAATGCTTTACTCATGGAACAAATATTATTTAAATTTGAAGCAAGAATATCACATATTTATTTTTGAATGAAGTAAGACTAGTGTGGATTCCATAACGCGTAAATCCAATTGCCTGTATTGTACAGCACAACCATAGAACCGAGTTGTATTGCTACACAATGGCAAATAAATCAGAAAAGCTGGCCAAAATATCAAGCATAATTTAATTTGCACAACATTTGGTATCTGGGGTTTTTCGAGGTCGCTAATTATTTCGATTCTGAAGTCAAAATTACTAAAAACAAATTGGCGAATTCAATATGGCGGACAAGTGATTCAAAAAATATGATAAAACATCGACAAAATATAATATCTTGGCATCTCTAAGGTCACTGAATAAAAATTCGATGTGACGATTATTGGAAATGAAATGGCGGATCAAATATGGCGAACTAATGTCAAAAACAGGTCAGATTATATCAAAATTAGGAATCAGGGAGTTTCTCAATCTTATTCAATTTCTCCTTATTATCCCTTGATCTTGTAATAATTTACTAACGTGCGTCTATTAATCGAAACTTTCCTATTATATTAAATATAAGAAAGTCATAAAAACTCATTAAGTAAATATACTTTTAATTGTACTCTCATTTTAAATAAATTTATAAAAAGCTAGAATTCATACAAAGCAATCAACACGTGTTGGGTATTCACGTCAAGGAAAGCTCTTTCAAAGAGCTTTGCATCATAGCGAGCTCACAAAGATGGTATGTTTTTGGTAGTACAAACCCACCCATATCATGGTACCGACACATTACATACACATCAAACGGCATATCGTTTGAATTGTCTTTGAAAAGGAGAATAGAAATATGAAAAAAATGTTCCCTTTTAAAAAATATAATTTTATGATGTCACGCATAAATGGATCACCCTGTATATATCAAAATATTTTAAACTATACACCTTTATGCTCTATACCACCAAGTTTCTGAAAATTTTCGATATATTCTATAAAAGACCTAGGATATTTGGACGACGCGAGGCTGAGACAATGAAATCGTAAAAAAATATTGTACCAAAATTAATAAATACTGATTTTGAAATATTGGTTATGCTGTGTTGGCAATATATTGTTTTTATCTATTCCAACCCAGATGCAGGCAGAAGATATTGATAAATATTTGTCAACATTAATTTGACGATATTAAAAAATCTATTTACGACACGTTATTATTATAATTTTTTAGGAATATTGTACAACAAATATTGATTCAGAACGACGAATATTGATTTTAAAATATTGAAGAACCCTTATTTAACCCATACTGAAAAACTCTCAGTAAAATCATATTGTTTAATCGGTATTCTTCATTTCAAATAAACATTGCCATTACAATATTGAAAAACCTATATTTATGTTACGTTGTTATTACATTTTTTGGCAATATTTGTGCAACAAATATCGATAGATAATGACCAATATTAATTTCAAAATATTGAAAACCTCATTTTGACCTTATATTGTCAAACTATCATTCAAATCATATTATCTAACCGATATTAAATGTTTTTCTTGTTTTCTTAAATGTTTTCGTAACTGCCTCCCAAGTCACTGAAGTAACTTCCAGGATTTTGTGTTGAGTAAAGAGAGATGAAGCCCTACAGTTTATCGTGGAGTCCGAGCCACGTTAGGGCATGAACAGTTCCCTCTTCCATCTTCATCCGAAACAAATTACAAACAAAATTTCCAACTTGCTCCGAGATGGATTCGAACCATCGATATTCGATACCGAGTAAATAACTTAAGCGCTTTACCCACTCGTGCCCTATATTCATCCATACAAATAAATATTGCTTTTGCAGTATTGAAAAGTCTCTGCTAACTTCAGTAATCAGATTTTAAAAAAATGATTTGATTTGTGTGCTTCATGTTTCGACAATAAACTAAAACAGCTTTGCCTACTATGCATAGACAATATCGTTCATGTTTATATCAACAAAGCGTGTAATTCTGTGATTTTTGTTTGCATTTTATAATGCATAGTGTTTATTTACTGTCTTTATGTCTTAAAACATGCCAACTATGCTAGTTTCTGAGAGCAATATTCCTATCGATGTTCTTCTTATTTTGTGCAAAAATGAATTTGTCAGTCAAGACAAGTCCTTTAATTTCTGACAGAACTCAACATGTCCAAGAGAATATTGGCAATATCTTTGATTTAAAAAAGGTCACAAATTTGAAAATAAGTTGTCTTCAACTGGGAAATTAAATTGGAGGTGAATCAGAAAGAACAATTATAATAAAAAAACTAACCTCAGAATACAATTTAATCGTATCATGTAAAGTTGTAAAAAGTGAACATGTGAACAAGTGAATATGATTTCTCATATATTTTGATATAGTATTCCTAACTGGCATTATTAGTGAATTTTATTGCGTAGCGTACGTGAACTAATATAACCAATTATTAGGCAGCGGAAATATTTGCCATTTTTTAGAACCGGCAGTTATATAAAAAAAATCTATTACAGGTATACAGGGTGAGTCAGTTTTTTGTAGACAAACTTTAACAGGAGATAGAACACATGTTTTTAAAAAGAAAAGTTCCTATAAACATATGTCGGAGAATGCTTCGTTTCTAAGATACAGGGTGTTGAATATAATTTTTTTTCTCGAATTTTCATTATAACTTATAATCGAATGCTTAGATTTTTTTCCTGTTTGGGGGATAATGGCTATTAGTTAAGGGGCATAAAACAAGCGATAAGAATGTTCAAAAACTTGCACAGTGGCGGAATGGAGGGGTGCTCAACCGCTTTCTTGAACAGAACTTCTACACCAATGACTATTTTTTAAAAAAACTGTTATTTTCATTATCTACATACAGTTTAACAAAAATAATGCCCCTACTTCTGTTTCGAAATTCCTGTGCGTTTCCGAGTTATTTTGATTTTTAGTGTTTGATGTGGTACTAAATTAAGTAATTTATTTATTATCAATTATCGGCTAAATATTTAATTCTTTCAACGAAACCTACCTAAATATGTTTTGTTAAGGATTCTAAAAAGCCGAAATCTCTTATTCTTTATCTCTTTCCAATGTAGTCAAAATAAATATTTGTTATATGAAGCCATACTCAAATACAAGACTTTTATAAGTTGAAATCTGTTTAGTACACTAATTTTAACAATCCTTATTTATTATGTGCTGCGTAAATACTAATGTACTGCAACTAAATTGCAAAAAAAAAAAATTGAATGAACATTGATGTCAATGTTTATGGAGAAAATTTTTGAATTTATAACAATATTTAATTAACAATTGTGGAATTAATAACAATTGTTGGCAATAACGATTTATTAAATAACAGTTACAACAATTAATAACAATAATACTAAAATTAGACAGTTTGTTCAAAATGTAAACCGTTCTTTTCAATACACATTTCACAGCGACGTACAATAGAACGTCTTAAATTAACTAAATAATGCACCCTTATTTCATTGCAAGCATCTCTGATGCGTTTGTGAAGTTCTTCAAGTGTATTAACCGGAGTAGTATACACTTTTTCCTTAAAGAATCCCCACACAGAAAAGTCAAGTGGCGTTAAATCTGGGGATCTGGGAGGCCACGCCACTGGACCTCCACGACCTATCCACCTCCCCGGATAGTTATTGTTTAGCCAATTTCTTACAATTCTGCCATAATGGGCCGGGCACTTATCAAGCTGAATCCAAGACTGTCCTATTAAATTCAAAGTAATAGCTTCCCACATATTACCATGCTCTTCTTTTAAAAATTGTAGGAAATTTTCTGAATTTACACGTTGTGGCAAGAAATAAGGTCCAAACACGTGGTTGCCGTAAATTCCAATCTAGACATTTGTACTAAATTCATACTGAAAACTTTTTGGTCGAATGGCATGTGGGTTTTCATGTGCCCATACATGCAGATTGTGAAAATTTACTGTACCACGACGAGTAAAACGGGATTCATCAGTCCATAGTATGTTGGATAAGAAATCTCTATTATTTTGAATGGAGTTAAGAACCCACCTACAATAATTAAGTCTTCGTTCGGCGTCACCTGGACATAAATCTTGAACAGGTTGAAAATGATATGGGCGTCTGTGATCCCGTTTTAAAACCCGGCAAATTTTACTTTGGGAAATACCAAGAGCAACAGCAGTACGTCGAATACTTGTCGTTTGGTTCCTATTAAATTCACGCAATATACCCTCTCCAATTCTATCTCGTCCACGGTTGTTCTGTCGGCCCCCATGTACATTTTTCAAACCCCTGGTTAACAAATCGACGGTGGATACTCACAAAAACGGAATGATGAGGTTGTCGTCTATTTTGAAATCTTCTTCGATACTCCCTAGCAGCGTACCTTGATTTCCATTTGCGAACCCATAAATAAAATTAATGTCGGCTTGTTCGCTATTTGTAAATGTAAACGGCATGTTGCACTAATTAAAAGCCGGCAAATCAAATGAAATAACTTTTTAAACTTAAAAACAATAATTAATAACAGGGAAAATATTCAAGATGAAGCAAAAGTGTTTGTAGATAAACTTGTAATAAGTCAAACTGTCGTTTCAAAATATGACATTTAATACTTACTTGTTTTCCAAGGAGTATAATATTTTGTTTCAATACACAGTTGTATTTGCTAGTTTCAAATGGAAATTATTTAGCAAAAAAACAACGATGATTGAAACGAAAATTGGTACATACACAACTTTAATAAAACTTAAAGAAACTTCTCAAAACTGTTTGGCAACTGCACAATAATGTATTAATGTAAAATATTTCAACTTATAAAGTCTTGTATTTGAGTATGGCTTGATATAACAAATATTTATTTTGACTACATTGGAAAGAGATAAAGAATAAGAGATTTCGGCTTTTTTAGAATCCTTAACAAAACATATTTAGGTAGGTTTCGTTGAAAGAATTAAATATTTAGCCGATAATTGATAATAAATAAATTACTTAATTTAGTACCACACCAAATACTAAAAATCAAAATAACTCGGAAACGCACAGGAATTTCGAAACAGACGTAGGGACATTATTTTTGTTAAACTGTATCTAGATAATGAAAACAACAGTTTTTTAAAAAAAAATAGTCATTGGTGTAGAAGTTCTGTTTAAGAAAGGGGTTGAGCACCCCCTCCACTCCGCCACTGTGCAAGTTTTTGAACATTGTTGTCGCTTGTTTTATGCCCCTTAATTAATAGGCATTATCCCCCAAACATGGAAAAAAATCTAAGCATTCGGTTATAAGTTATAATGAAAATTCGGGAAAAAAAATTATATTCAACACCCTGTATCTCGGAAACCAAGCGTTCTACGACATATGTTTGTAGGAACTTTTCTTTTTAAAAACATGTGTTCTATCTCGTGTTAAAGTTTGTCTACAAAAAACTGACTCACCCTGTATAAATTAAACACACCTACCTGTAATATACGCAACCAGTATAACCAGTATTGGGGAAGGAAACTGGGATAAAAGTATATAATATTATAGGTAAATTAGCTTTTATTCCTCAGTTAGCTACTTGAACGCGTACGAAACGGTGTTTGCATACGATTCACTAATTCTCACATAAAATACTCTTGCCAATATTGTCGGTACAGTTACAAAAGGAATTTCTTGATGATTTGTGTGTCATGTTTAGTGGATGTAGTCTGTTTTAGAATGTAGTCGACATGCTGACTTTTGAGGTTTCTTTACAAAACTCGTAGCAGGTTTTCATTTACCTAGGAGTCATACATTACGTAAAATACATATTTCTACCAAGTGTGTCTTAATATGTTTTGGGCAATACTATAGTGGATGAAACATATTTGATAAGGTTGTTAATATGTTGTTGTACTAAGAACATTTAGTGTTCAAAAAGCTTTGTCTCAGATATTAATAGCCAGTAAATGAGTACTGGCTAAATAAAGAAGTTTTGTAGAGAAAATTCTGTTGAAATTTGTGATAAGAAGTTGAAAAAAATAGTGTGCCTAGCCAGGTTATTTTTTTAAACAATTTATAAAATATTTGCAGAACATGTTCTTTCAGAATCAGGTGGAAAATATATAGAGATTTCATCAATAAATATTGTTAAGTACACCGATTTGAAATTTTATTTTAGATTCTTTTACCACTGTGTAAATTTCAAAAAGGTGTAACTATAAAAAAATCAATATTTTTTGGTAAAATTGAAATCTATCAATGCCTCAAAATTCTCTCAAATTTTTTTCACAGATTTCAACAGAAACACAGGAACCTGGAATACAAAATAACATGCAAATTTGTAAAAATTATCTGCGCGGTTTGTTAGTGCCACTGCCTGCCCATGTGAACTATTTAGAATTTGCACCATTAACCTCGGTAGATGTGGAACGTCTATTTTCATTATACAAATATGTGTATAGACCAAATCGCTCAAATTTAACAGCCACGAATGTAGAACGAATATTTAGTTGTGACCATGCTAATGCGATGACAGATTTCCGTCATTCTGAATAATACATTGTATTTCATTATTAATAATTTTGCTATTATTTGTCCACGTATGTCCTTCTGTCAATCGAAAATAATAGTTGTCAGTCCTGGATTCTGGTCCAGTTTTCTCTCCTTGGTAATAATTTTAATTCGACAAAGAAGATTTAATTTATTGTATTCTTAATTTAAAATAAAAAAGGTGTGCCTTGGTATACAGGATGTCCCAAATTTAAAGTGACACAGAATAATGGGAGATAGAGCACACTTAGCTGAGTCAAAACACCCCCAAACTTACTCTTAAATGCTAACCGTTCTTGAGATGGTTTTTTGACCAAAACTGTAGTCGGCTATATTTCTGCAACAGCTTTAAATGTTTGATTAAAATTTGGTACAAATATTATACTCTTTTGGTCTAATTAAAACCATAAAATTTCCAAGACCGGACTCAATTTTAATAATGCTGCTCTCAGTGTCAGTGAGAGTTGTATCATTTTTAGGTAAATATTGGAAGTTGGGTCTAAAGTGCTCTGGCGGGCGCGACGAATTTTTTACGCAAAAAGGGGTGCTTTTTTCGCACATTTTGCCCTCATAAAGTTACATTGTTTGTCCACGCGTTTTCGCGGGGGTGGGGGTGAATTTTGAAATAATCGTTTTTTCCAAAAAATGGTTCCCTCAATGTCCGCATGGGACGACTAGACGAGTACAACGCCGTCGAGATCGCTTCGATAGCTCTTCCCGTCGCCTAGATATAGGACCCGGAAAATTCCCACCCCCTTGCCGCCCAATGAGCAACCGTTATCTGATGCAGCGACTTTTGGGGCTCCATTTTTGACCCCGTGGGTGGCCATGGCGACGACACGAGATGAAAAAATTTCCATCGACTCACCCCCACCATTGGGGTGCGTGGAGGGGGTGCTACATACCCCGAGTTCAGACAAGGGGGTCGCAACCCCCATTGGTAAAGGCAAATATCCAGGCCTACAAAAACGTAAAGGGGTGCTAAACGCGTACGACGCTTAGTTTAGGCTGTAGGCGGATTAAATCGATCGCTTTTTCGCGTTTTTTTTTTTTCAAACGGTCGGGAAAAATACTAAATATGCATATTAAGGAACGCGCTTTCGTAGGGGGTCGTCGTTGGGCGAGGGTTTTCGGAAAAAATTCGGAAAACGCATTTTCGGCAAATCGTTCTACGTCGCGAACGACGCAAATAAGTCTTATGATTGAATTCGATCCGGCGCATCGTATCGGCGCGGCGTGGCGGCATTTGACGCGCCGAAAATTTTCCATCGGCCGAAAAAAATACTTCGTAGGCAGATTAAAGAGCGCGCTCACATGGACGGGTATTACTCGAGGGGAGGTTTACGTGAAAGAATTGGAGGGGGTGTGGAGGTCGGAGAGGGGGGGCTAATTTCGGAACGCGTCTTTTCGGCAAAATCGCGGGGGGCGTGTCGTTTTTCGTCGCGAACGACGCAAAAAAGTCTTATGACCGAATTCGATCCGACGCATCGTAACGGCGTGGCGGCCGCCGACGCGCCGATAATTTTCGATCGTCCGAAAAAAATACTTTTTCGGCAGATTAAGGACCGCGCTCCCGTGGGCGGGTATTTTTCGACGAGAAGTTTTCGAGAAAAATTTGGAGGGGGTGGGGTAGGGGGAGGGGGTCTAATTTCTGAACGCGCCCCTACGGCAAATTCGCGTACGGCGTTCTACGTCGCGAACGGCGCAGAAAAGTCTAACGACCGAATTCAATCCGACGCAACGTAACGGCGTGGCGGCCGACGCGCCGAAAATTTTCGATCGTCCGAAAAAAATACTTCGTCGGCAGATTAAGGACCGCACTCCCGTGGGCGGATATTATTCGAGGAGAGGTTTCGGTAAAAAAATTGGTGGGGGGTGGGGGGTTGGAGAGGGGGGCTAATTTCGGAACGCGCCTTTTCGGCAAAATCGCGGGGGCGTTTCGTTCTACGTCGCGAACGACGCAAAAAAGTCTTATGACCGAATTCGATCCGACGCGTCGTAACGGCGTGACGGCCAATAATATACAAATTTTTCCCCCCGACAGAGGGGAATGCCTTGCGACGCGCAAAGTGTGCGCGTAGCGCACGCTTAACTTATGCACATATCAGAATTGGATACGGGGGTTAGTCGTTCACGTTCTCATACTGTTCACCCGCTCATACTGTTCACCTGTTCTTACTTATAATACAATTCCCCATTTAAATTATTGTCTACATAAAACCCAACGCCGCCTCCTCTGCCCAACCTATCCTTACGAAAAAACCTGTATCCAGGTATGTTTACTGTATGAGATGGTATATTATCATTCATCCAAGTTTCAGTGACTGCTAGTATATTAATAGAGTGAGCATGTACCAAACTGCAAATTTCAATAAAACCGGTAAATAGAGATCGCGTGTTTAAATGTGCAATGTTAATACTACAATTTTTTTTTATTTTAGTCATTGAAATTTGTTTTTGATATTATTTTATTCAGCATCAATTTGTACACATGACAGTTTGTATCTTTGGCCGTGTGATCAACAGATATATTACTTTTATTTCGATTATTATAGTCAACACAATTTACACACTTTTTGAAATCTAACTAATGTCTCAATTTTGTAAATTTTACTTAAATATCCTACACTAATTAAGCATCTTCATTATTTTGGACACATTTATTGAAAAATTAATGGTGCAGGGCTGGACTCGATTAAAATTCCATGATTAAATATATTTTATTTAAATTTGTTATTCACATTAAAGGTATAATATTCGTACCAAATTTTATTTAAATATCTAAAGTCGTTCCAGAAATATGGCCGACTACAGTTTTAGTCAAGAAACATATGTAATTATTTATTTCAAAAACAGTTAACATCAAGGGTAAGTTTGAGGTGTTTTGAACTCGGCTGAGTGTGCTCTATCTCCAATTACTCTGTCACTTTAAATCTGTAAATCTGGGACACCCTGTGTATAAACTCGATATATGAGTAGTAAGTAATATTTACTCTGCAACTATACCATACCGTACTGTCTTTTGGATGTGTAAGAGCATTTTAATTTCTAGACATGATTAAAGAGAAACCCGTACTAATACTTAGTAACCCTAGCAGACAACATAGGTAACTATGTTATTATTAAGTTATCTGCAAGTTCTATCAGACAGACCTCTCAATTTTATTGGCAAATTCGGTAGTGAAACCGTAATTTAGAAATTAAAAGTTTATGATATCCAGTATTTAACGGCTAGTTTTTGTATCTCAAGCAGATGTAATATCACATACATATAAAAAAGGACAGCATAAATTTGATTATCTCAAAGTCTTTCTAACTTAAAAAAGTCCACATTGATGCTAAAATAACATGCAATCCTGCTTATCCATTTTTAGCAGTCCCTTAATAATCCTTCTTTTCACTAATTGGAGAAAAATAGCTGTTTTCTAGACCACAACTATTATTTAATTAATACAGGCCTTTGTATTTAAATTTAACTGTTTAAAATTGATGGAATGAATGAATATATTTTGACTGTAGTTTAATTATTATTGTTGAATGTGTTCCTTATTTTAATTATACAGCGGTAATGTGTCAGGAGGAAGCAGGTTGATTATTTCGCTGTCTGCTTATGTTCTCCTTGATGTTCAGAAGTTAAAGGCAATGCAAATGTTTTTAATGAGATGTTCATGAATCGTGTTGTAATTACTTTGTCGGTATATTTAATTTTTGTTTAATTTTTAAGTCAATAGAGGTGATTCTGGTGGCAGTTGATTTCCGAATATTAACCTATGACATTGTTTTATATCAATATTGAAAATTATGATATCAATATATAACCAGAATTGCTATTTTGATGATGATGATTTTTACTGAAATAAATACAATTATTTCTTATTCAATACTGATATTTATTTATTTATTTAGATACACTGTTCAATAAGTTAGGTTAGGTTAGGTTAATAACTCAATTACAGAACAAGGTAGTAGACAAAAAAATAAATATATGAACAAAATATATACCTACATTAAAAAATAATTACGACATAATAAATAGAGAAAAAAACAAAATGGTAATATCCCAAGTAACAACTCTAAGATACTTTTGATTTATTTAGGTTTTAAAAGTGCTTTAACATGTTCAATAAAATGATAGTGGTTTTAAAATTACCTTAAGATAAACTAAAAGTTCTTAAAGACCACTGATTCTTATGCAAAGGATTTAATGCACTCTTTAAATTAAAATAAAAAAACTGTTTGCTCCTAATGCCCTATTGATCTTATACTAGTTTTATAATACTCTTGACATTGGCTATTTTAAAACTAATTTTGCCTTTTAAAGAATTAAATAGCAAGTTGGTTTTAAAACAATCCATTTTGGAACAAATGGTTTTAATGTAGTTTTATGAAGTATCCTTGATGTAGTCATTAAAACCCATTAAGAAAACTATTTTATCTTAATCCTATATGCTCAATGAAATTCCACATTAAATTCTAAAACATAATTTTTTACTTTTTAAAGAGTAAATTAAGAATATTTTAAAGTTCAAGGTTTTAATTTAGTCAATTTGATTAAAAGAAATGCCTGTTGGATTTTTTGATGAATTTATTAAAACTAATTCTACCCCTCCATAATCAGAGAAAACACGCCATCTGCTCAATAAACTGATTGCTGATTTAGTGAACCAGTGCAGTCCGTGTACCTACTTTTATGCATGAATGAAAACTAGAAGACATATTTAAAATGGAAAATATTAGTGACAAGTATTTTAAATTAAAACGAAGTCACTAAATCCAGCAATCACAAAACCGGCACAATTTTAAGGTTAGGATTTCATACGCGCGCCAGATCACTTTAAATCAATAAGGCCACGAGTTTGAACATATTAAAGCAACTCAGTTTTAAAAGGAAGAGTAAATAAATGTCTGGGAGAATAATTGTACTTAAAGTGGTAAATAAAACGCTATTTTAAGTCTTGTAAGATTTAAAATGTTCTATTAACTTGCAATCAGTTTTTATCTAGACCACGCCATTTTTTATATAAGATACAGACCCGCCATGATGAATATTTTCAATAGCCAAAGAAAAAAATATTATTGAAATATATGCGCTTTACATCCTCTTAAATAACTGAAGGACGGTGTGTCCAAACATGCAATTTAATAAAAAAAATGCATTTGGATGTTTAGATGCAAAATAAAAATTGACGATATTTTTAAAAAAATTTTTAGATAATAAAAAAAACATTATATTGGTGGCGCTCGAGTTATGTAGAAGTATTTTATTATATTTTGTCAGAAAAGTGCCATCCGTTGGTAATTTTTACCAGAATAGTTTGCATTTGAATATTATTTTTGATCAGCTTTATATGCGTTACGTTTAAAATATTACCACTCTGCCCCATTAGAGACTTTGCCGTTGTTTTAACTATTTCACGCATAAAGTTGTTCGACTTTAAAACAAAATAAAATCCTTTTAGGATTAATTATAATGATTCTCAAGGCAATTTAGTCTGCTGCAATTTTATTTTAAATGCAAAACGTTTTAATACATAAATTTAAGGTTGCCTTGAAGAACTCTTTAAGAATATGAAATTAAAACTAAATGGTTTTTAATATAGTTTTAAAATTTAGTCTTCAAGACCCTTTTAGGATGGGTCCTTTTAGGCTAGAAGCTGCTTTATGGTGATCCTAAGCTTGTCTTGAAGATCATTTGGTTTTATTCGAAGTTTTATTGTTAATTTTAAAGCGACCTTGGAGATCTTAATAAGAGCATTAGTGTTACCTGGGATGTATAATATGGCATAAGGAAAAACAAGTTATTACTTGTAGTGCAACATTTTATGTCATTAAGGCTGCTATAAGATATTAAGGCTGGGAATCGAATACGAATAATATGAATATTCGAGTATTCGAATACGAATTATCCTAATGGGAAATTATTCGAATATTCGAAATATTCGAATCTCGAATACTCGAATATATTTGAGTATTCGAATATTAATTCTATTTGAGTAAATTTGAATATATTATTAAATTATGTACGAATAGGTATGTAGTATGCATCCAACCAAAGTAGGCAGATAGTAGGTATAGGTAGGTACCTATTCTAAAATCCAAATATATAAATAGACCACATTAGTGGCACGTTTTACTCCCAGTCAAACTATTCCATCCCTTTCTCGCCTCGACCTTATTCTTACTGTACTAAGGCAGGGGTTAAAATTAAATTTTAAATGTTAGAAAACCTGTAAATATTTAACTACTGACTTTTCATGTATTTGTTTTACCTTCACAATCTGCGTCTTTTTTAAAAAACATTATAATTTTACAGCACTTTTTTTTCGAAAAGGAAAAATAGTTATGACACAGAAGTATAATAAACTAGCTCTGTTTTCGTTTTATTTAAGCTTCAATAGTTAAATGTGAACAATAGCCTTAATCCTAAACAAAAATACTAACTAAATAATTCTGACCCTTAAAGCATATGTATAGGAGACATACCCTATTGTGGGTATGGAAAGCAAATCAAATTGCCTGCTTAATGGATTACGTCACGACTATTATTGTGGTCTGTCCAACCAAATATTCAAATAGAGTATTCACTATTCACTAGTATCCAGTGCTATACCTATTAATAATGAATATTCGAGAATCCGGATTATTCGGATACCTATTCGAATAATTTGGATTATTCGAGTATTCGAATATTCGAATTATTCGAATATCATAATACTCGAATAATTCGAATAATCCGAATGTTCGAATATCCGAATATTTGAATATCCGAATAGTTCGAATATTCGAATATTTTTTTGAACGAATATTCGAATACTAAAATCTGGAAAATTCCCAGCCAAAAAAAAATATATCTAAATGGATGCCGGTTGCATTACAATTATTACAAACAGTATATAGCGGAGAATCTTTGAGTATATTTGTACAAGGCGACCGATGGTAGAATGTTAAATTTTCTCTAGAGGTTACTCTAGGCATAATAAAGTTTAATTTAAATAAAAAATCATGACAATATTATGAATAGTTTTAAAAGAAATGCTTGCGAAAAATATTTATGCCTGGTTTCAAGACTTACACTACACAGCGTGTTTTTCCAACACTTTGAGGAAAGCCAATAGACGGGTAAGTCCCATCCGCTTTGAAGCTCATAATTTTAAAAAATCAACGTTGAACAGATTCTCGAATATTAATGCATGGACTGTAGTAAGGTGACCATAGAAGAGGGTATACTAATCACTCACAAAATGTATGTCTTGCTTAGTCTGCTTTAGGCCAGCCTGGTTTGCTATTATTATTTGTCTTTTCCATTACTTATGGCACACTGACGAGAACATAACTAGTTCGAAACCGGTCTATGTCTAGTGAGAAATTGACAAATGATCTTAGCTACCAAACAAGATTTGCAGGTTTAATTCAATGCAGGTCGGGAGTTTTTTCCGCTGAGTAGTTGTTTCCTGTAAATCTTATTCAGCATATAGTTTAGCCCACCATAGTTAGAGGTCGCAGCTCTTGGTACCTGCTTTGCAGGTCGCTATCAGTCACTATGACAACAGTGATGTCTGACGGGTCACTGACCACCAGAGGGATCACTCACTATGTCTAGGATATTTGACTTGAGACATTAGATGATATTTTCAGGTTACTTGTAACAAAAACTTACTAGGATCATTTTCTGTGTTGTTTCTTACTGTTCGAACAACCCTGTAAGATATGTTTGTATCAGATTTTATTAACACGCTTTTATTAGCTTCACCTGTATGTTTGCTTGCTTGCTTGTTTGCTTGTTTGTTTGTTTGTTTGTAACCGACTCTTTGGACTCGATCTTGACCCACTTTAAACGGACAGATTTAATTGAAACTTTGTACACTTACGAAGAACCGGTAACAATACAATAATTTGATAAGTTTATATCATTATCCTGATCAGGATCGCTAGTCCTTTCCTCACGTATCTGCGTGAGAGCAAAGGCTTAATATGTAAGTACATTCCGCGATTGTCAGCTAGGTCGCGGTGGTCGAGCGGGCCAAGGCAGTCGACGCGAAACGACAGGCTCCTCGGGCGTGAGTTCAAATCCCACGGCTGAAATAAAAAAATGTTTTTTTTTCAGAAATATCTGTTGGATCGTAATATGTTATAATATCAGCATCAATAAACCATATAAATATAGTTTAAAACAACTAAAAAACACGCTTTCATAGCACATCAAACTAAAAAGTGAAAATAAATATAGTTTAAAAAAACTAAAAAACACGCTTTTAAAGCGCATCAAACTAAAAAAGTGAAAAATAATTATTAATATAAACTGAAAACAATAATGAACGAAAAATACTAGTATTATTGTGAAAAAAGCGTGGGTTGCTCGATATACGAAAAATATTGCACAAAGCGCCCCACGCTTTTTTCACAATAATACTAGTATTTTTCGTTCATTATTGTTTTCAGTTTATATTAATAATTATTTTTCACTTTTTAGTTTGATGTGCTTTAAAAGCGTGTTTTTTAGTTTTTTTTAAACTATATTTATTTTATATCTTAATATGCCCGGTAAGAGGTTTCACTTCTTGCTGAACAACAACTTTTTTCCACCCATTCATTTCTTCTACAGGAACACACATTTAATTTTTTTGCCATCTTTTCCTAAATTTTATTTGTCATATTTTCTTTATTTGGGGTTAATTTGCTAATAATAATTACTGGACACCTATCTAAATACGTAATTAATTAAAATTTCGAACTGTTTTTTCGAGGTTATAATTTTTTTTAAATTCATTTTACTTTAAATAATGGGGGGCGCTAGTGTCCATATGTTATTTGTGGCGATAGGGCATTCCAAACATGCATGCATGCAAGATTACTTAATTATCTGAAAATAATTAATTTTATCTAATGCGGTCCTTTCCATACGAATTATGTTTTTGAATGAATTATGCAAAATAACTTCCAAATGGAGCAAAATATCGAAATTTTCAACTGACAAAAAGTCTCCACATTAATTAGCAATTCCAAGAATGAAATTACCAGCGGTATAGTATAAAAAGATTGAAGGTTTAAACGGTAGGCGGATTCGAAAACTAAGAGACGGAGAATACCTGATTCATTAAAATAGCAACGGGATATTGCTTATGAACTGTTCAATAAGTATACTAAGTTTTATATCGATATATCAATATCCTTGAAGATAATTAAAAAAAAAACAAAAAAAAATTATGTCTGAAAT
Source organism: Rhamnusium bicolor (assembly GCA_029963845.1). NCBI lineage: Eukaryota > Metazoa > Arthropoda > Insecta > Coleoptera > Cerambycidae > Rhamnusium > Rhamnusium bicolor. The sequence continues at coordinate 251,431 of JANEYF010004156.1, forward strand.
CGAACTAAATACGACATATGTTTATCGAAACTTCTTTTCTTTAAATGGAATCCTCTCGATTTTCGAAGTCTTAATACTTAAAAGTGGGACACTCTGTATAATAATATAATAATTCCACATATTTATAATCTAGTATTAAATATAAGCAATTTTTTTGTTTCGGAAAAAATTCTATCTATGGAAATGCAATATGTATATTGAATCAACCTAATACTGTGCCAACATATATTTCGAATTCTTGTTCGAATCCGGTCTCCATAACTTAATAAAGTATTTTACGCAAGGTCCGACCGCCACCACCTTATCACCTCTGCAAATATATGTAGATTCGGCGAGGCGGCCGTGGAATTGTGAATAACAGAAATTCGATTTGAGTTCTTCATTCGCCACCGCCTGCTTGTTATCTTTACAAAGGATAGTTTGGTCTGCCGGCAGCGGACTTTTGCATGTGAACCTAATATTTGCCGGCAAGGCGCGCTGTCGACTAGACCTAGGCCATAATAAGGCACGTACTCCGGTTCCTCTGTTGCCCCTTCCGGATTTATCTGCACTTTATGATGCTTCTACGTGCTAAAGTCCTCAATCAAATGCCCTCGTTTTCTGTTACTGAAATATGTACAAGATCTTATCCTGGCAGGAAAAACGGTTCCATGTTAAAATTATTCTTAACTGTAACCATTTAGTATGTCAAATATACATATGATATTTGGATAAAAATTGTTAATATCGCATTTTTTTAGACAGTAATTGTGTTCACAGTAGTCTAATCATCAACAACCTCTAAATTAATGTACATGGTTTTTCTATTTAAATATAGAGGATTTGTTTTGCTGAACTTGGAGGCGTTAGTTTTAACCACATGTTCATTTACAAATTACAAAATATGTAAACATAAAACAATGGCATACTGATAAAAATGTAACAAATACAATGGTGATAACGAGCAATAGAAATAATTATGAAAACAAATTTTAGATTTATAATGCCATTTTTATTCCCCAAAAGACCCTAAAATCACTTCTACGAATTGTAACTAATTGGATTCTGCGAATTGAAACTGCTCCTATATCGCTGAAAAAATGCTATAATAAAATAATATTGCACTTATCCTAGGAGGATGAACAACAATAAAAAAAGAATAAAAAAAATATCTTACAAAATATATGTAAAACTATGTTTATAACATGCGATACCATTTTACAACTGAACTCCATGGACGCTTATTATTTTTGTTAAAACTCCCGGAAGGTGTCGCCCAAAGTACTGTCAAGACATTTCATAAGTTAAGGGCTAAAGTCTTCGCTGATGCCGTTAAGTTAAAGTGTGGTGTGGTGCAACGTTGTTTTCAAATTTAAAGTGTTTTTATTAAAAACAACTTCATGTTACTAATAACAAATAGAATAAGATATCTTTGTTTCTCTGCTTATTATAATGATACGTTACAAAGAAAACCTTGATTACGGGTTAAATAATTTGAGGTTATGTATAGTCTGATGTACAAATATTATTAGTTTTACTAGATAACGTCAACTCCATGGCTCTTCATGCCCATAGAGTTGAACCATATGTCCATGCAGTTGTTTTGCTTGCTTATCACAGCTCATAATGGACAATAAAGAAAGTTCATAATTGTTCTAACTGTTTTCTTACATTTTATGAACTTCCAGCTGAATAAACCAAAATAACATAATAAAACTATTTAAAAAGAATCGACATTAGTGTTTATTATTTGGTAGCATTATTTTTACATCTTTAGGCTATAGTTTCCAATTGAGACTTTTTTTTGTTAATGTAGGTAGGTATATTTGTGGAATGACTAAAGCAAAAGAAAAAATGCTTTGAAAAACGAAGAAAACAGAAGAGAGAATGTGAGCAAAGGCGGAGAGACAGAATAAGAATGGATCCTCAATTATACGGAGAAGCCAAGCACAAAGAATGGGAAAAATATCATCAACGAAAAAAAGATGGGAAAAATTAAAACCGTTGATGACTTAAATAACAAAGAAAAAAGACATAAGAAAACACTGCAGGGAGACATCTTTAAAGCATAGAAAAAAGAAAATGAATCTCGAACTGTTCCTAACGGAAATTAAGCCACCGACGATCCCAACTAGTGACATTAATTTGGATTACGATCAACATATTGCTGCTGAGATGCGAGGTCCCTCAGAAATATCTTCTGCAGGAAGAAAAATAATGCTTAGAAAATGTTCAGAAATAGTAAGAAAATTGAAACTAGTTGAAAACGAGCGAGATAACTATAGAAAAAAGACAACACGATACAAAACAAAATACTGCAGATTAAAGAGCCAAACTATCAAAACTAATACAGATTCTCCCAGAACTAAAGTAGAAGAGCTTAATTTTATAAAAAAGCCTCATTTGATAAAAAATACCAGAACCAGAAAAAATAATTGAGAAGGCTGATTTTGTCGTAGTTGAATGACCAAAATATTCAAAATTTTGTCAAGTCTGCGTACATGAAGAAACCTATGAAAAACTTTATGAGACGGGTGCCTTCTAAAAAAATAATATAATCTTCATTCAGCCAGAAGAGCAAGACCTTACAGCAGTGAATTTTGAGTGTATTATAGAAAAAATATTGACACCCCGAGCCTTGCGAAGCAATTGATTTCATTTTAAAGATGAACCAGCTTTACTGAGCGATACCCTCAAATAAATATATAAGGTAAAAATACCTTAACACAGGTACTTTCCCAACATCTAACAAATCAATTGTATTTTTAGAAAACAAAATCTATTCACAAACTTGGAGATTTGTACAGTCATTCCTTTTGGTAGACGTAATCTTCAAGCAAGTTTTCTCTATATACATATACAATACATATACATATATATATATATATATATATATATATATATATATATATATATATATATATATATACAGAGGAAGAGTTAGATGCGGGTTTAATTACATTCAGTAAAAAATGATGAATAATTATCGGGTACGCCCGCATAAAGAAGAAAATTGCAAGGTGGAAAAATACAAAAATTGCAAATGGCAGAAAGATGCAAACCGTGGACATGTGTTTTTGACTAATTGGTCTTTATCAGCACGGTGTAGCTGAGTTAAAATGATGGACAAAACTCAAAAAGACACTAAAGGAAAACCACTGACAGGGAGCCAGTCGCACTTTTGTGGCTTCCACTTGGATGACTCTGGTATGAGAGCGACGTCCAAGCATCGCACACGCGGGCAACTATAGCAACCTGCGTGGGATTCCGGACCCAGGAAATGAATACGTACAGAGGGAAGAGTTAGATGCGGGTTTAATTACATTCAGTAAAAAATTATGAATAATTATCGGGTACGCCCGCATAAAGAAGAAAATTGCAAGGTGGAAAATATATATATATATATATATATATATATATATATATATATATATATATATATATATATATATATATATATATATATATATGTATATATATATGTATATATATATATATATTTATATATATATATATATATATATATATATATATATATATATATATATATATATATATATATATATATATATATATATATATATATATATATATATATATATATATATATATATATGGGTAATAAAATATGGTTTAAAAAATTTTAATTTACCATATTTAATTTGATATTTTTATTTTTAGCCAATTTATTTATCTTTTATCTTCCTGTTTGGTATTCCAAGCGTTTTTTGCCAGGCTGTTAACTCCTTGAAATTCTAGTGATTTTTTCTCCACACAGGTATAAAATGATTTACATTATAAAAATAGTTTACTATATTTATTCTCTTAGGCAATACCAGTATGGTTTTATATCAATATTTTTAAGGAAAGTTCAAATCTTTGTTTAATTTATCAACTCCATAAGGCAGTCAACTCCGTGGGAAGAAGTTTTCATTTTTTAGAATAAATTAAAAACTGTTTTGTTTCATTCGTGGCTCTTTTAAAATAAGTTTCAAGATATTAAAATAAGTTGTTTATAAAATAATTGTTTATAAAATAAAGTGTTTTCTATTACTTTTTTATTTATCATTTCCCCTCCTTAATTTGGAAAATGACCCTTATCCAAAATTTCAACTTTCTGCTATTTTTGAGAAATACATACGGTGATTTTTTAAATGACTATAGGCAAAAATAGATTCATCAAAATATTAAACTGCTTATCAATATCTTTAAGTTAAGCATGTTTATGTCTATATGCACCTATAAAAAGTCGAAGTTAGGGCTAAGATTAAACTACGTCTCAAGGGCTTGGAGTTGAGCAGTTTAAGAGCAATTCTGAATGATAATTCAATGTCGCATATTCCAAACGATGTTAAAACAACACCTTAATTTGCGCACAAGGCCCATAAAATTTTCATACAAATGCCATCAGAGCTTCATTTTTGTATGTATGAGGTTATTATTATGATAAGAAATTTACAATATTTAGTAGATTATATAAGATTATTTTAACGATGCATAAACAGGCAAGGAGAATGGGCCTAGGCAGGCAATTTCAAAGTCAAATCAAACCACTAAAGAGGGCTAAATATTCTAGCCTGAAGCTAAACCGTACCAACAACAATAAACCCCGTGTGATAATTGCGCGCGGTACGCTGGGGAGGTTAAGACGGCCAGTAAGCCGCTGAGGGTGGTTTTCGACCCCCCAGCGTCCATCCCCAGTCATTAGGGTGCAGCACATTATCTCAAGGCGTGCGTAGGTCGGATCAAGTCCGCCGGTGCTGATCCTCAGACTAAGACATACACTCTATTACATACTAATGTTTCTCAAACGCAATTATTGTCGTCTGCTTCGGAAGCTAAACTCGATACATGCCAAAACTGATGGGTATTAAGATGTACTTACTCTTGCTGTTCACAATGAGTTTTCGTTGGTTACTTTTAATTAATCAATACCTAAATAATTTATCAAGTGTAATTACTCAAAATTTTGTCACAATTTTTGTATTTGATTTTTTACTTTCTTATACCTAATATAAGGAAGTATAGTAATCGTGATTTTTTTCGATCTCGAGATTTTGATTGATATATACATCTTGAACGCTTCTAAATCCATTCTGACTATTTTCCGAATAATATCTGTCGGTGCGTGTGTGCGGATGTGTGTGTGAATGTGTGTGTGGATGTGTGTGTGTGTGTATCCGCGATAGCTCAAAAAATACAATGGAAGAATTTCCAAATTTAGCAGTTAAGATTGTCAACAACATTTTATGTGACACGGTGAATATGGTACCACCAGAAGAGACATAATGAATGAAAAAAATAAAAAAATTTTTATTGCATTTCTGGACAAATCTCGACGAATTATAATGAAAAAACATAACTTTATGAAAAAATCTGTCCGCATATCTGTAGTATCGCGATAGCAGCCACAGTTTTTGAGATAAAACTTTCAAATTTAGTACACTTGTTATAAAGGCCAAAGGCAATGAAAAATTTGGTGATGAGTAAAATTTTCCAGCTGTAGTCAAATACATTGTTTGTATTTGACTACAAAAAGAAAATTCTTGATGAAAGATTATAAATCATGTCTACTATATCAAGCGAATAAAATATATTTTCCAAGTACTTAAATAAAGCTGATGTAAATTGAAATATTTTACACATTTGGCCTCATAAAATGGGGTTAGGATAAATTTAATAGTTTGACGTTTGAAAGGTCTAATTTAGTTACAAAAATGTCAATGTCAGCAACAAAACATTATTAAAATATATGACATGAATTATTATTGACAGTATCGAATAACGCTAATAATTAATTATTTAAAAATTTTAATGAAACAATTCAAGGTACGCTATTAAAATTTAATTGAGGTAAGTGAAGTATTAAATAGAATGATTTTTTTAGATCAGGATTATATATACTGGTATAAGAAAGTTATGTGCTGGCCACATCAGATATTTTATGCTAGGGAAGTCATATTGTTTAAAATTGACCTACGATGCTCTTGGATACTTTTTTAAATGTTTCTACACTCTGACCTAAATAAGTCCAAACAATTGTATGATTGTGGTGCAACAGAAAACGAGGATAATAGTTGAAACACATCAAATAAATATGTACTGCCTACCAGTATTGTTCAAATTTTCATTAAATATTCATAAAATTCAATTTTAATAATTCAATTCACGTTTCTTTCCCTTCTATTAGTGATGTAATCAACTGAGAAAAAAGCTTAAGTTCTTAAACACAACTAAATGCTACTTTACCTCAGAGCAACTACTATTACCATATAAAGTACAAATGTCCTAGTTTGGGTTACTGTTAATATACCGGATGTCACTAAGATACGGTTCACTCAGAGAAATTATATTATATAGAAGGTGGTTCAAAATTTCTCTTGATATTTTTAGGGCTGATAGTATATCGAAAAGTTTTATACAGACTTTTCCGAAAACGAGTAATCAAGGAGATATAAAGTGGGATCATAAATATAAGTTTTTCTGCAATATATTCCGAACGCTTTAAAATATCAAAATTATCTATTAATTTAGATAGTATCAGTTAAATTCGTTTTGTTGCTGTTTTATGCGGTGGTTGTCAGTATTTTAAATCTACCTTACCTCTTTTATTTTTTGTAACGTTTTTAAAATTCCTTATAAAAAAAATTTAGATTATTAGACATAGAAAAGGAATTCTTGTTCATTTTGATGAACCGAACAGTTTTCGAATAATTTACGTTTATAAATGAAGGATGCATTTACAATATTTTATAAATAAATTCTTTTACACGGTTAACGTTATCGGTATCGGTATCGGTACATCGCATCATGTGTAAAGATTTTCAGGAAAATTTCCCATATTTTGACAAATTTTTCTTTATTATCCAGATGTCTTTAACAAGCTTTCGTATATTAGTACTATAGATAGGTGAGGTAAAACAATTGTGTCCTTGATGAGAGGAGCATGCAACTTGGGGCACATATACTACATACAGAAAGGTTTACTTTTAGCTATGAGGTCATCTCTAATTTTGTTAACATTTGAAGCCATTTTAAAAAACGGCAATTATTTTGTCATTTTTGTTTCTTAATTACTGTAGATATTCGTGTTCAATCATTTACTTGTTGTCATAAAATGTTGTAACGAAATTGCAAGCCATTTCATTCCAGTTTGTTGTTTTCCGCGGAAAATTGTTTCTGCCAGTCTAGTCCAGATGGCCCCTCTGATTTCTACTGGAACAATTGGTTTGGTAGATTTTTGCGCTTATAAAAAAGTTGCCTAAATATCTATTTGTCTTTATTGTTCATACTGTACTCTTAAATGTTTGTCTGTTTCCAAACTATATTCGAGTTTAGGTAGCAGAACACTACGGTGCTACTTCCTTCTTACTAGTGCAGCGTTCGGAAGACAACATCTGTAGTTCAGCGGTCTGGTAAAATTTATATGTTTTCTGGTATTATCGTGTAATTTTATGATCACCATTATTTAAAAAGTTGCTATATTGATTTACCTTTGAGGTAATTTTTATAATAATATTGTACTGTAATTATCTTAATTTACGCCTTGGGCGAAATTGCTTTTCGGTTATCAGTTCACTTGGTCGTTCTGTGGAACAGCCATCCTTAATATCAATTAGTATCGATTTATCGTGCCTTGTTGGTAATTTGTCTAATATCCTTCTGATATTGTAATAATTTTGTGTGCTAATTTAAACTAACTTTTGGTTATTGTAAATCTCAGGTTTACCCGGCAACGGATGTCGCCAGTTTGTATCGTAGTCAGTTGTTTTCTGTATTTGTTAATGTTTTAGGTCACTTTGTTATGTTAGTAGCTCTGTGAAAAGTGGTGACTGGTGACATTTCGCTGCCTCAATATTATAAGGTTCTATGTAACAAAATTATAATGCAAAGAAATTTAAAGATGAAAATCATGTAACTATTTATATCTACATATTTGAGTACATACAACTATGTTTTCCTGTTTATTACGACAGCATTAATAGTGCTGCCATCTCGTAACAGGGTGCTAAAGGTAGATTGTCGAACATACACCCTTGTTACAGTAAAATACTGGAAAAAGAATATCACATACAACCTTGTAATATTGAGGCAGCGATTTGGAGTGTGGTATCCCTTTTTTTGCAGGAAACCTATTTGTTTACAACCTTTGTGAGAATTACCTAACGTGGTGCATTTGTTTTGTGGTGGATCATTTTATACCAGCGCATATACTTACCAACCAGACCTCTGTAACGTAAGGTTTCCCTAAATTTAAAATATTTAGTCAGGAACGCTGCTCTAGTGGAGTCTTGCCTAGTTCTCTGGCAAAGATACCTGCCTAGTTATCTGGCAATTGATTAACTTTTGATTATCTGCAGTAAATACATAGTCAAGTTATATATCTTTATTTAACTTTATCTGGAATTCATTATTACCTCTCTACGAGGAACTAATAAATAATTTAATTTAACGTTACCTTTAATTTGAAAATTATCATATTGTTTTATATTTAGCAAATATTTATTTACGTTATCTTTCTAGTTGTCTGTCTGTATACAGACATTCTAAGTTCTATTTTCTTGAAGATTACCTTCTTTTAGTAAAAAGTATCTTAAAACATAGTGAATACCTATTTCACTTTGTTTATTATCATAGCTACACCTAGTTTATTTGTTGGACTAGTATTTTTTCTATTTAATGTAACTTTTATTTATACTTAAGTTAGTTGAAGTCTTAAAATTCCTAAAATATTGTGGTATACCGATCCCAGTTTGTTTAGTTTGCAATTTACTCCGTAAATTTGTGTTAACTCTCATATTTTGTCTACGTAGCTGGACAATTCAAACGTCACAGCTTTTTACTGTTTTGCCTATAACACTGATCTCATAGAACTTTCCCTTTTTTATGTAAATACCTGGACCAAGAGAAGAGGATAACTGGTGGATCGACCTGATCATTATATACTGAGTGGAGCAGGTAAACGATATTTTATACAACTGGCATTTCGTCTCAAGTGTAACTGCAGTACTGACAGTGGTGATTCAAACTGACACCGAACCCATTAATAGCTTAATCGTTGGTGGATTCTTCGCTGGACTAACCCATTTGAAGTTACGTAAGATCTTCGTCCCCATTGAACGTTTATATTTGGTCAGAAGAAATTTATAAGAGATCAGTCATTTTTTTTCTCTTTCAATAACGTCATATCATTTGTTTATGTGGTTAGTTTGTTGGTCTTCAACCACACCTAGATTTTTTTGACTAAAAGAGGCCATCTGAGCCAATGTAAATATTGTACATTTTTCATACCAATCTTTATTATACTTTTTATTAAATAATATCTTTTATTCGACTTCCTTCCCAACAGAATTCAAGTATTAACGTTATCTTTACCTTTTAAAGTAAACTTTTAATTATTTGGTACTTGCCAAAGTCCTGGTGCCCATCCTAGGTTTTGGTGAGAACTCAAATCAATCTAAGCCCTTATTTACGACCTGCTAACTGAGCTACCGGTCAATAAGTACAACCCCTAGCTAATTGTGTTATGCCAGCAATTGGATGGGGGGGGTGTTGCAATGTCTATTGTATACTTTAGAAGTAAAAATGAAGCCTAATATTAGATAATAACGTTTTATTTTCAATAATGTATAAGCATAAAAATTGATTGATTTGGTCAAGAAAGACAAAAAAAAAACAATTTCTGATAGATATTTATTTAAGGCAGTGTCTTTTATTACTGAAAGAGCGCCACAAGTATAAAGAGTGTTACACCATAGGGCAGCCTTACTACACTTGCACTGTTGTATTCAGTCTCTTGCTGGCACATCGTATAAGTCCCTGAATGCTTGCGAAGCCTCTGGTAGGATTGTCCAAGACATTTCCCATACACGTTTGCCCTTCTTCTTCCATCCGCAATCACTTGGCGATGGAAGCTGTGAGGTCGCGATCATTTGGGCCCAGCAGTAACCAGGCTGGCAGACAGCTCATTTTGTATGATGAATGAGAGCATCTGCGTAGGAGGCAGATTGTCAATTGCTCTATCTTTCTGAATAAATAAATCTGTCAGTCAATATACAAAAAGCAGCGATATCTTGGTATGCATTAGCGGTCGTTTTAACGGTTCATTGGTCTAGAATATAACATATGGCCCAAAAAATTATAAGCCATGAAATCATTTCATTTCTATGAAAAACTAGACCAACTAAATCAGCATTTTTTTAAATTTAAGGCCCCTCACTCCACCCACTAGCGAGCCCGAGATACCATCATCGCTTTTTTGATTCTATCATTCACAATTAGAAAATGCGTAAAATGGAATAATTTTGTATTTGTTTAACAGAAAACATAATGCACATTTCTTTAACAGGTCCATTATTGTAACTGTTGACAATTCCCCTTGAACGAAACCCAGTCTATTAAATCTCGACTTTAGCCAAAAGTTTATCTGTTATAATTTTTACATTAAGGAAGGCAACCACGTCTTTATGAGTCACGTGGAATCCTGCGACAGATCCTGGCTTTACGAAGGATCTTAAGACAGGATCTGATGAGAACTATTGACAAGTTTGATAGTAAAGTTGTGAAAATCCATGCGAGTAAACATCTTTGGTTCATATCTTTCACGCAGAGTTTAATTCTCTGGAGAAAGTAAATGAAGCAGACTTTCTGATTATAAGTAAAATGTTGTGTGTTTCCCCACTTACCACATGAGTTTGGGGTGAGAAATGTAAAACACCGCAATTCTAATTCAATATGATTGTAGCGAATAATGAATTTATTATTTCATCGACGTATGCTGGTGGGGATGTTTACATACATGCTACCCTACATTAGTTTTTTTGGTTTACAAAGTAATTTAGGATCATTTTTAAAAAAGGCGATAACTAAAAAATATAACATTTTCAGTAGAAACTTTGTTCAAGGCAATTTGAATTAATTAGCTGGAAAATAACTAATTTGATTGCATATACGAGTATATTCAGTACCGCTCTAGTTATATATGAGGTGTTTCATTTCAAAACTCGTCTTATCCACTTTTTGAAATAAATACAGTTGATGCACTACTGGAAGGATTTCAAGAGCTTCATACAATAAAACTATTAAAACCGCAAAATAAAGTGTTATTTCCTCTGTAGATGTTTTATTAAAATGTTTGTTTTATTATCCGCTCTAATCATGTCAGAACTTACCTTATCTCTGTATCCAATAATATGTGTCTCGAACCATCACGTGACTAGTCACCAGTTTGCTTTCATTATTTCTGTAGAATTTTAATTCATACATACTACTTCTTGTTTCAAGTGCGTGTTCGTTATTATACAAATTTTTTTAATAATTAATAGGTACCATGGACACAAATATTACTCCTGTTGAACCAGAAAAAGCTAGAAAAAGTGTTAGTGATCGTTGCAAATGGAAGAGAGAAATAGAAAAACGTGCCAGGTTAGTTATTATTGCTTTTTAAATTTAATAGTAACGAATTTCGGAGATGTTCTGTTATTTTTTAATCATGTTTCAAAAGATTGACCGCAGTTCCCTGTTTGTGGTCATAATGGGAAAACTTATAAATGCAAGACATTGACTATGAGAGATATTTGAGAATTTCATGTGAATTTTTATGAATGTAAGACTAAAATTAAGCAGAATGTATTTACTAAAATATTGTACAGCGTGTAAACCAAAGAGAGACTGACAGATCAAAGACAGTAGCAGCAGAAAAAATATAGTTATTCGGTATTTTGTAAAATTGTGAACCTCTAACCAATTTCAATTGCAAGTTTGTCAAAAAGCATTTTTAGGCATACTAAATATATCGAAAGATCGAGTACAAAGAATTGCCAAAAAACATCTTTTTAACAGGAAAAAAATGCCAATCGAAAATCGTTTAGGTAATAGACGGGGAGCAAAATATGAATGTCGAAGAAAACACGATAAACAGTTTACTAAAAACTGAAAGAGGTTGAGAGCCACTATTGCCGTTCAAAAAATATTTCCAGGCAGTATTTACCAAGTGAACTGAATATTGCAAAAATTTATAGGATATAATGATTCAGTCAACAATAACTACTTTAATGTAAAGAAAACTTTCTTTCGTGAAATCTTTCTGCGGAATTGTAACATAGGTTTTGGTAGCCCAGTTAGGGATGGCTGTTCTAGAGTTAGGTGAATGGTTAAAAGTGGAAAAAATATAATTAAATATATTAAATATTAAATATAAGTAAAATAATGATTGATTGAAAAGCAAGTTCATAAATTAAGAGCAAAAGCATTTTTTAATAAGCTTAAAGAAGAAAAAAATGAGTTACTTACAATCCTATTTGATTGCCAAAAAAATCAGTTGATTGGCAAAAAACTTTGGTAAACCCAAAAGTTCCAGATCAGTCTGCCTATTATAGCAGATAACTTTATACCTATAATTTTACAATAGTTAAAGACTCTTCATAATCCAAACTTACTACAGATAATGTTTACATATATTCTTGGATGGAAAATGAGTATCACAAAGGTTCGAATGAGATCTGATCTGCAGTATTTGATTTTTTTTTGTGACGGATCTAAAGACTCGCTCTATGATTAGACTTTGTGCTGATGGATGTGGTGGTAAGAACCGCAATTCCACAATGATGGGGTATCTGTACTTACTTCTTTCAAAATATTGCTCCTCCGAACATAAAGAAAATGCCATTAATTTTTCCCATCCCAGTACACTCATTTTTGGCAGCAATATGAGTGTTCGGCAGAATTGAGAAAATTAGAAAAAAAAGAAACAACTATTTCCGATCCTGAAAAATACAAAGAGATATTTAAGCTGCATGGAACAGTTAAACAGACTGCACAGTTTAAGATTTTAAATCAGAATGTGCACAATATTTTAAAACGGTAAGTTCTTTGCATTTAAAATTTTCTGAGGCAAGAAGATACATACTGTCCCAAAATATCTCGGGAAAATTTGTAATAACGGGAGCGGTTTTTTCAACTCAGATACAGAAGTTTCTAATTCCATTTTAATAAAAGGAAGAATCTTACGAAATTTTTACCATCTGAGTTGCCAAAAGGGGTACCTTTAAAGCCAAATAAACTTAAAGATGTAAGAACACTGTTAGTTAAACATTTTGGTGCATAGTGGCATATTCAAGATGATGTTACGTTTTATAAGAAACTTCTCATCTATTCTGATCAAGAACTTAATAACATGCTTTAAGAAAATGCCGACTTTCAAGTCAATGACTTCCGTGAACCCAAGTATTGCGATGAAGGCCAGGAGCGAAAAGTTTAGTAATTGTTAGTGTTTTTTAACGCACTTTTATTATTAGCTTCACTTGTATGTTTGTTTGTTTGTAACCGACTTTTTGGACTCGATTTTGACCCACTTTAAACGGACAGATTTAATTGAAACTTTGTACACTTACGAAGAACCGGTAACAATACAATAATTTGATAAGTTTATATCATTATCCTGATCAGGATCGCCAGAATTAAATAATTTCCTTTCCTCACGTATCCTCTGCGTGAGAGCAAGTGGCTTATTACTGTTAGTACATTCCGTGATTCTCAGTTCGTTCGATGGCCGAGCGGGCTAAGGCACAAGTCTTAGTCGACGCAAAACGACGGACTCCTCGGGCGTGAGTTCAAATCTCGTCTATGGCTGAAAAAAAATATATTTTTTTTTCAGAAGTATCTGTTGGATCGTAATATGTTATAATATCAGCATCAATAAGCAATATAAATATACTTTAAAAAAAACTAAAAAACACGTTTTCATAGCACATCAAATTAAAAAGTGAAAAATAAATATAGTTTAAAAAAACTAAAAAACACGCTTTTAAAGCACATCAAACTAAAAAGTGAAAAATAATTATTAATATAAACTGAAAATAATAATTAACGAAAAATACTAGTATTATTGTGAAAAAAGCTGGGGCGCTTTGTGCCATATTTTTCGTATATCGAGCAACCAACACGTCAAGGACAATAACAAGTTTTACACGAATTTGCTACATGATTTTTGCTACGATCATGTAAAAAGAGAAAAATCTATGCTGTGATTTAATAACAGGTTAAATAAGACATTAATGACAATGACATCCAGTGTCTTAAATTAAGTTCTAAATGTCAATTTGACAGTAAAGCGCAAAATAATTTTTCTTGCACTAGTGTAATAAAGAGTCACTTTTAATACTGAAAATTTGTACATTTTCCATGAAAAAATAATTTTGTAAGATAATAATTTTATTAAACAAAATTTTCTTTTTAAATATTTCAAAATGTGTTAAAAACTCTATACTTGTTTCGGCTTTTTAGGACTTTGTCAAGAGTACAGGACTACTGAATAGAAAAATTTTTTCATTGCTTAAGCTTATATACCACATTTGCTACTATAAATATAAAATATATTTTTATTATATTATACTTTATTTCATTTTAATTAAGTGCTTTCAGTTGTAAAATTTGTAAAGTATAGGTCTACTAGTTTTTATGAGAATGATAATAAAGTTTTGTTTTTGTTATGGGCACCATATTAGACTTTTACATCATCAGATAGAGAAAAAAAAGAATTTAACCATCTAATACTTAATATTCGATAAATAAAGATGATATAGCAGAAAAATAAAAGTTGACTATCGTTTACTACAAAATTAGAAAGCTTAGAAAATTTCCAAATGTGGCAAATGAAATCTCTCATTTAGTTACCAGTGTATGCCAGGTTTCAAGTTTCTATTAACAGCACAGAAATAAATACAGGGTGGAGTATAGAATCCTGAAGATTTTTTAAATAATATAAGCTTTCAGTTCTAGTCTGCCTCGAGGATTTCCTAATACTCCCAAGATCATTTCACAGGAATTGCTGAAATGTCATCCTTTACTTTGTTTTAATTCTTCAATATTTGCGGATCTAGTAGAATAAACTCTTAAAGTAACTCTGCAACCTGTAGTCGCAAAATGATAAATCGGACGAGCCAGCAGGATACGCACTGTGAAACCACATGGCCTCAAAACATCTCGCGCAACACAGCCATTGTTGCTCTTGCTATATGCGCAGTCTTACCATCTTACTGACACCATATCAATCTAAGTCGACGCAATTGCAGCTCCAAAAAATCACGTAGCATTTCCAGGTAACGGTATGATGTAACCATCACAACATGGCCTCTATTGGTTTGAAAAAGTAAAGGTCTACTATTCTAAATACTTCTACTCGAAACCACAGTTACTCTCTGGCTGCGAATGGGACGCTGTGTGGAGCTAGTGTGGATTGTCAGGTGCCCAATATCGATAATTCTGTTTATTGACAGGACCTGATAATTCAGAATGAGCTTTGCTGACATAAACAGAAGAAGACATCTTCATTCAAAAATTCAAGAAAGCATTGAGAAGAATCACCCAACTTATGCAATCTGCATTACTTCGCTGCTGAACAACAACCAGGCGAAAATCGAGGTCTTTGTACAAAATTTTACGAAGGCTTCTCGCAGAAAATTCTAAGGCATGTCTCCTAACTGATCAGTATTCTGTTGGACAACTGCTCTCATATGTGCGATGTTCTCGGGCGTTCGCACTGACGAACATCATCAGGTGGCTAGTTCTTTAATGCAGAACAATTATGCTGAAAGTTCTGTATCGACAGATGATATTAGGGCTGGAAACTCAACCATTACGAGATGTACTGAAATGACAATATAGTCGCTGCATTTGAGTAATCGAATCACCATTTTGAAAAACATTTCTATCACGAACTCAAGATGTTGCCTGGTCAATAACTACTGAAAACTGAAATGGCAGTAAGTAAATTATCCACTCCTCCCGTAACACTGTGGTTTTCCACGAAACACCAAAACACTATATACTGCACTCGACGCGTGTT
Source organism: Rhamnusium bicolor (assembly GCA_029963845.1). Taxonomy (NCBI): domain Eukaryota; kingdom Metazoa; phylum Arthropoda; class Insecta; order Coleoptera; family Cerambycidae; genus Rhamnusium; species Rhamnusium bicolor. The sequence goes on from JANEYF010004156.1 coordinate 267,254, forward strand.
TCGCCAACCAAGTTGGCATCATCTGGAGATGATTAAAACAAAACTTATGCTAACAATCTACCCTATTTATATTTAAACTGTTGTCATGGTTCACCGAACCGTGACCGTGACATACTAACCAATAAAGCGGGCTATTTGGGATTGGCCCTCTGTCACTATTCATACTATTTTTACACTTTATGATTTCCAATCTTTCAAATGCATCCAGCTGTCTAGTATTTGTTACATTCCTAATTAATCTTAAATTGCTAATATCTATTTTATGGTTGTTCTCAAACGCATGTTGGGCTACACTAGACTTATCTGTTCTACCATGTTTGAGATGGGCCATATGCTCTTTGAATCTAGTTTGAATTGATCGTCTAGTCTGTCCAACATATTTTTGATTACAGTCCTTACAGCTAATCTTGTCTCTACCATGTTAATCGTGCGAGTCAGCAGTACGAGATTAAAAATCGTCAGGTTCCTATGTCTCACCCAAAAAATAACTCTCGGATTCTCCGCCATAGATCCGAAGCGGTACCGATATCTTAAACTTCTGTGCAGATTCCTAACATTACCTGTATATTACCAAACTTTTTCCTAATTTAATCAACTTTGCATCTCTTGCTACTTCCGAGACCTCAATTGTGAGCATTTATATAATTTCCACTCCGCATAGAACGTGTCTAGAACTGTAAAAAGTTTCATGTTTCAGGTAAACTATGTTATATACAAACTTTAAAGTTTATAATTTATAATAAGTTTATGTGTTATTAACTTTAAAGTTTGTATATAACATAGTTTACCTGAAACATGAAACTTTTTACAGTTCTACATTAAATCTAATTGTTTAAATAAAAAAAAACATTCATACACAGGTTGTCTATTTAACTCGTAATTTTCAAGAGTATAAAGTTAGAATTTCCAAATGCATTTGTTAAAGTAAAGACACCAAAATCGCCATAATTCTCTCCGTAATTTTATCGTATTATTATTTTCTATTTTCACGTTTTGCTTACATGCACTCGCTACACATCCCAGTAATGTATCATATTTCGTTAATGGATTAAATTAAATTAAATGCAACTTTGCATCGTGCTGACCGAGCAGAAACGCCGAAGAGTGCAAGAAGAAGTGTTTGGAGTGCATTTGGCGAAACTTGAGCATTTAGAGAGTGGTGTCTCCACCGCACTGGTGCGGTTTTTCGTCTTTGGATCGGATGCAAACCGCTCAACCCCGCTGGAGGCGATACATCTCGAATCCGGGGCCGGTTATCATCCAGGCTGCCTCAGTTTAGCCCCAGGGCTAATGTGGTATCATAGGCTGTAATTAGCCGACTGAGACTACAAGATAATGTACTTCGCCAGTATAAATCTTTCCACTCTGTCTCTCTTTTAACCGGGAATAAGAAGGCAGTGGGAGCGGAAGGAGGGTTATTGATCTGCTATCTTTTTAGGCAATATGTTGTATATTAATTTCTTAAATAAATATAAGAGTTGCAAATATATAATATCGTCGTCGGTCAATTGTTGGATGTTTGATGTAACTTTTACAAATAAATTTACGCCGGTATTAAATGTTTAACGTTGTCGTTAAGAAGAAAATTTTCAAAACATTTTCGTTTGGAATAGTACATTTTATCAACATGTAATTTTCCATTAATTTTTCATTAAAACGAGCACAAATAATTCTATCTTCTATTGTGTTAACAAAAAAATAAATAAATAAATTAAATAAAAAAGTACAAATTTTATTTGAGGCTGCAAATCGGTTCTTTAGGCTTTGTGTCTCCGAATATACAGATTATTAGGATGACTAGCTTGACCACATAGTCTGGGTACAGCACTTGGAGCTCATACCGGAGATCGTGATATTTGGTCCGCTTTCTTCCTGCTTCAAGATGAGGTTCTTTCCGGCAGAGGCTGAGAACTTGATGACATACATCACCTCAGGCATACCAATTCATACAACATTATGTATCATACTTCTGAGTAATGCTTGCTGGGGCTTAAGTGTGAATTTACTACACAATGTCATTGACATTTAATAATTTAGGTAGGTTAATGCTACTTCTACCACAATGTTTATTTTGAAGCAGTGTCGTTTTCTATTATTTTTACTTTCTAGATTTTAACATTTGTAGCAACAGGTGTTGAAAAAAATTTAAAAACTCACACAACACAAAAACGGTTTATTTAAATATTTACTGTTAACATAAAAATACATAAAGAAATAGGAAAAGGATATTATAACAAATGTTCAATGTGTTACAGCGCTTTCTAATGTAAATAAGTGTTACATTTCGGAAAATGTCACATCTTATTCCAGCATGTACATATATATTTTTTTGTTGTAAATGTTCTGCATTATTATTTGTCTTTGTTTTGCGAACCTCATTTTTAAGGTTTCCCACAATAAAAAATCAAGTGGATTTATATATATAGTAAAGAAGGCTTAGAAAAAGCAATTTGTTTTATTATCATTAACTCTCACTCAGTAGATATGTATCCACACCGTAATATAGTAGAGCAAAAAACATTTCTAAGAATGGAGAAAACCAAACGTGAAAATCATAAAGCTAGGATATAAACCTAGAAGAATAAAGAAAAAACTATAACAAACGAAAATGTTGCCAACATTTTAAATTATTTTGAAACTCATCCTGAAGTATCAATAATACAAGCTTCACGGGAATTAAATTAAACTTACAATGCGATACAACGACCCTTAAAGATCAACAAATATCACGATTTTAAAAGCAGCAATTTGCAACAGCTTTCTCCAGCAGATTGTAAACGGCGGGTAAATTTCATTTACGAATATATGGTTGCGTTAGTTGATGACTCATTGTTGGTCAGATTAAAACACACATAATGCGAGAACTTTTCAATGGCAAGAACATTTTGGAAAAAAATATATGTTGCGGCATAGTAGGGCGCAATTCAATAGATCCATATTTTCATGACTATGCCTTAACCAGACAAAGATATTTAGATTTTCTTGAAATCAGCTCCCAATTTTACTGGAGGAAGTTCCTTTTCAGATAGGAAGGGATATGCAGTCATTGTCCAAAATTACTGCATATGAAGATAGATGGCTGGGGACTTATGGTCCAATACAATTTCCTTCCCGGTCGCTAGACCTAACCCCACTTAATTTATTTCTTATGGGGAACCCTTAAAATTGAGGTTTACAAAACAAAGACAAATAATGCAGAATCTTTACAACAAAAGATTACGGATGCATATGCTGGAATAAGAGGTGATATTTTACGAAAAGTTATATTTAATGAAATGAGAAAACACTATAATTTATACGTAGATAATAATGGTGCACACATTATTGAACATTTGTTATAATATCCTTTTTCCTATTTATTTATATATTTTTCTGTTAACTGTAAAAGTTTAAATAAACCGTTCTTGTGTTGTATGAGCCTTTAATTTGTTTTCAATACCTACTTCAATTGTTAAAATCTCGAAAATGGTTGAAAATAAAACAAAATCTCCTAATGAAATAAAGACTTAGAATCAAGAGTTTTATCCAACGGCAACAAAAAAAGTTATATTTCTGTGAAAGACAAAATGATCACCGCAGCGTCACCAACCGGTAGGAACATGTAACTAAAATATTTTGATCCAAAATGTTACATTCGCTAAAATTAAAAACCATTTTCAGAATTTAATTAACTTCATCCGTTTTCAAGAAAAACGCATTTCCCATGATAAATCGATACATGAGAATATTTTGTCTTTTCATATTGTTTGGAAATGTTTCATTAGGTGTTTATATATAATATCGTATCTACGTAAGTCGTCTCTGGAATATATCACTACCTCCACATCTCTAGTTATGACATATCGGACTGTTTTTCTTTTAGTCCTATGAGTCGCTTTCTTTTGTTTCCAATGTTTCACTTCAACCAGTTTTCCACATTTTGTGGTTATTATATGTTGTTTGTTTGATTCATTCTGATTTGTTTGTAGAGTATTTGAAATTTGGTGTGAATGAATTTCAAAATGTGTACAAGTCCGAGGTTCATCTACTAATCAAGACAGCAATATTTACTTAACAAAAATATACTGAAAATATGGAGTACTTCTAGGCATTACTTGCTTAACCTTGCTTGTCTCTGATTCTTTGAATAATAGAGGTCAGGTTGATGTGATGTGCACTAACTTCTCAATAGCCTTTGATCGTATAGATCATAAAATATTAATTGATAAATTAAATTACATTTGATTTAGTAATTTACTGTTAAATTTCATGATATCTTACTTGGAAAATCGATACCAATATGTTCAATATAACGGTTTTAAGTCAAACAATTATCTTGCAACATCAGGGGTACCTCAAGGGTCCAATCTTATACCACTTTTGTTTATCATATTTATAAACGACCTATGTAATATTTTAGACTGAAAAACTTCTCTTTGCTGATGGCCTTAAAATTTAGAAATGAATGTTGCAAAATGTAAAACAATAACATATACACGTAAACCAACTCCAGTGGAATTTTTGTATACCTTAAATCATACAGAACATTCAAGATGTCAGACAATTAAGGATTTGGGTATATTATTTGAATCAAAACTGGACTTTGTAGAACATATTAATGTAGTGGCAAATTCAGCACTAAAACTGCTAGGTTTTATAATAAGAAACTGTAAAATTTTTTTAATGTTAATGTACTAAAGACATTGTATTTTTCGCTTGTTCGATCAAAAATTGAGTATGTTACAATAATATGGAGCCCAATTTATAATGTTCATTCACAATCACTAGAAAGATACAACAAAAATTTATGAAATACTTAGTCTTCAAAATTGATAACTATTATCCAGAACGGGGATATCCAAATAATTTATTATTAACAAGGTTAGACATACATTCGTTGGAAAGCAGAAGAATAATTATTTTGTTAATATTTCTCCATAAACTGCTTAATAATTTAATAGACTGTCCAATTTTACTATCAAGAATTAATTTAAAAACTCCAAGATTGGAGGCACGTCATAATGTTCCTTTGTATTGTCACACTAGTCGTACAAATGTTCTCATAAAGTCCCCTATTTTTTTCACGACGGAATTATATAATAGTTTAAGTGAACAATGTGATATATTTAGTATCCCTTTAAATAAATATGTTACAATAGTTAATAGTATTTTATATAACAAGTGGCTAAAATGGTGTTTTTTTTTACAAGTGGGGCGTTTATAGTACAAACCGAGGGCGAGTGCTATAAACCACACGACTAAAAAAAACACATTTTAGTCTCGAGTTATATACAAAATTTTTTGTATCGCCATTCGAAATTAGAAAACAGTATAATTTTGTAAAAATACGGCAAATTGAAAAAGTTGTAATGACTAAATTCTATTGCTGTTTCCATAGAAACCAATTATAAAACGACTAAATATTGAACGATTTAAACGTCGCATTTGAAACATTCTACTTTACAATAATTATTATTTGGAACAAAATGAGTGATAAAGAGGAAGATTTTATTCCTTGTACTCCTCCGGAAATCAGGGAGCAAGCAATTGCTGTAACTTTAGATTTTTTACCAGCGAAATCTAGAAAATTGTACGAAAAAGAATATGATTTATGTATGCCCTGGTGTAAGCAGAAAACTGTGAGTAACATAATATATGTGTCTGTTCTTTTGACGATAAGTCTATCTATCTAAAAAAGCAAAAATTTTAAAATGTTCAAGTCTCTGGTCCAAGTTTTCGATGCTTAAAGCAGTTTTGAATGTAAAGAATAATGTAGATGTATCCAATTATCAAAAAGTAAAAGCTTTTTTTGAAGAGACAATCTACTGGGTATAGGGCTAAGAAATCTAAAGTTTTTGACAGAGCAGATGTCGAACGTCTTTTACTAGAAGCAACAGATGAAAAGTTTTTAATGTTGAAAGTTGTATTAATAACGGGCTTGGCTGGCGCTTGTCGTCGAGAGGAACTCTACAATATGTCCATTGATGACATTGTGAGAAAAAACTGCATGCTAGTTGTTAAAGTACCTCATTCGAAGACCCACATTGAAAGGACTTTTACGGTAATTAGTGAGACAGTTAATGAAATAAATCCACTAAATATTGATGATAAATATGCAGCTATTCGCGCTACTCATGTGAATCACAAAGGGGTTTTTCTTAAATATCGAGGAGACAAATGTACGGTCCAACGAGTTGGTATTAATACATTTTCAAAAATACCAAGTATTATAGCTAAATACCTTAACTTATCTAATCCTGAGCAATATACGGGTCACAGCTTTAGAAGATTTTCGGCATCACTATTAGCTGGTTCTGGAGCTGATATTCTTAACTTAAAACGTCATTAGGGATGAAAATCCTCAACAGTTGCTGAGAGATATATAGAAGCATCCAGAACAAAAACAAAATTTCAAAACAGATATTTTCAAACAATACTACAGAAATGACTATGACTGCCGATGTAGTCATTGGTGAAAGTCAGACCAACCACCATATTAATATAAATGAATCAAATATTTTTCGCACATCTGAACCTATAATTCCAGGAATAAATATAAATTATCTTAGTAACAATACTATTCATATAAATTTTCGTTAAATTATGAATAAAATTGTTCATGAAATTTGTTAATAATAAATGTTTGATGCAAGAACTTCAATTTGTTGTCTGTTGACTATTAAGTTTCATTTCACACTGTGAAATAAAATTTCTTTATTTCACACTTTCTTCTTTATTTTTCACTTGTCAATAATGACATTGTTTGGATTCATTGTAACTGCCCAATAAATATCATTTTAGGAGATGGCGTTACAAAAAAGTATTTATTAACTAAATTTAATTATTAGTAGTAGTACTAATTTCAAATTGTTGTTTAGATGATATATATTAATTATTATCAGTAGTGGTATTTTTAAAATTGTTATTTAGATGATATATATTACTTTTCCTATATTAGGCAATCGTTTAATTATTTATTAATTATTATTATTAATTTATATTTTACTTTTACATTTGTGTATTAACTAAAACTAATTGTTATTTATATTGTCCAGTAATTGGATTATTCTGTTGGGCAATGAAGTCTAAATAAATAAATAAAATAATTAATTACAGTAGTATTTTTCCTTGTGACCACGTATCATATTTTTATTTGTCATATTACCACATAGCTTATAAGGAGTCAATACCAAACTCCCAAAACAAACGAAACGAAATGTCTATACACTTAGCCACAGGACATTATCGAAGTGTCAAAATCGTTAAGTGTGCGAAATAAATACACATAGCAGGTTTTGTTAACCCTCGTACACTGATTTAAAACCTGAAATAAATTCATTTGTGAAAGATATTGCATATGAAGACACCTCCATACAGCAATTTTTTACTTGACAGCGATACCCAACGTTAATTCCTTCACGAGCCACCCCTGAAGTTATTCGGCGTTGTGTGGAGATGGGTATCACGAGCCCTCCGGTGTGGAACCGCGGAGGCTGTCGTTTCTGAAGCTGAGGGGAAATTATTAAATTATATTAGAAAAAAGATTTTACTCGACGCTTCGTTGGCTGACATTTAAAGCTATTTACGAGGGAACCTAAAAAAATGTGTTAAGCTTTTTTGTCAGCGTTAATTATTGTAGGCAAATTTAAAAAAATGTGCTTTTTCAACACAGTAGTTTTCTTGAGCTGCTAACACGTTAAATACCACACTTAATTTTTATTCTATGATTTAAGACTACGGTCAAATTTAAAACAGCTAAAAATAGAGTAGTCATAAGAAGATCCTTCACAGTTAGGAATAGGATACAGCAAGAAGAAGAAAATGTTCTTAACTATTTGAAGAAAATAGATACTCTAGAAGTTGCTATCGAATTGAATGTCCGTCATAGGCAGAAATTGGGAGGTAGCAATAAATTCTAGAGACTAATGAAACATTCTCAAACCACATTAAATGATAAAATATTCTGATGTACTATGCAATAAATCTCTTTTCTTTATAAAAATGGGAACAAACAATTAAAGGTTTTTATCAGATAACTGGTTGGCTTACAGCTATAAAAACGATTACTTGCTGACCGACGGGGCTGGTTATTGTCAAGTGTCTAACAGCAATTAATAGATAGATATTGGCCGGTCGCGTTTCTTGGTTCACGCTTACACCCACTGCCCGATTGAAAATGAATGCACTAATGACTTCGAAGTCATTGAAATGCACTCTAAATACGTAGTATTTATAAAACGTCTATGAGAATAACAGGTAGATACCTAAACAGTACAAAATCGAGGACACCTCTTTAGGACATCTCGTTCAGTTTTTGCAAAGGTATATGACATTATAGTGGACAGCATAGCAATGTTCGAGTGCCATCGGAAACGATAAGGGAATTACGACAACTTTTTAACGATATTGTACCCATAGTGGATTATATCAGAGATACAAAAATTTTATGAATTTAAACTCTGATTTCCACTAACCAATAACAATACACAAAGGGTGTATAACGCGTTATTTAAAATAAAACACATATTATGGTACCAGACATAACCAATTTTCAGGCATCTTTAGACCACGTTACTCCCACAAAATGTGAGGACACTTCCACATTATAAAAGAGGCACTGAAATTCAAAAATATTTCTCGCTTTTCTCTTTTCTCTTTTTTTTTTAGTTTTTGTTGTCTAAATTCCACTCAAAATTTTATTCCAAATAATAAAATAACATCAGTAAGTTGCGGAACATTATTGTTTACAAGAATATTTTTCCCCTAAGCAAAAATAAGCAGAGATGGATATTCCCGCTCCTCCAATTTGGTATTGTTTTAAGACGACTGTGACAGTTTGGCTTGTCGAAGCATCCTCAAAATTCCAAATTTATATACAATAATTTACACCATTTTTATATTTGTTTAGCAATGTTTTAAAGTTTTTTGTCAACGACTGTTTAATGTTTATATTATAAAATTTTAATTTTTATATTTAGGAGCTTTATTGTGTTAATGTTTTAGTTTTAAGCCCGGATCGGCCCAGCTCCGCCTCATCTAACAACTGCCCCGACGCCGCCACCATATGCGGAGATGCTAGGTCGTACTAGGTGTCAGGCGAGGGCCATATACATTGTTGTTTCTTTAATTATTAATAAATAGTTTTTGATTGGATTTGATTTGGTAACGACACTAAGAAAATAATGTTTATCACAGAGATGTGAGAGTAGATATTAAACAAAAAAATAAAAAATAAATTCTGCACTAAATGACAAATACTTCTGGAATAGCGTGAATGAAACCACCAATGCTTGTCGCTGGAAGATGACAAATGTTTCAGTCGGTGCATTAATATTAGTAATATACTTTTACTCATGTGATCATTAAAAATACATGTATGTGTTAGTCTTACATTCGCCAATACTTTCAGCCCTCTTGATGTTACTTTAGGATGTTATACAACTCGCCAAAATGACCACAAGGTAAGAAGATATTGTGTCACGTATGCATGAACATATTTACGCGGTGTGATATCACCTAGCGTCAACCCTGGAATTGACATCATTTATCACTCCCTCTCGATCTCTAGTCATAAGATCATTTGGAAGATTTAGAACAAAATAGCAATACCATTAGCTTAACAAAAAGTGCAGACACTGCTACTATGCGATTCTCTTCTACGAACTGGTTTATTTCATTGGCTAATTCTGCAGATGCCATATCTGATTCTCTTCGTCGACGAAGTTAACTTCTGAAGAAGGCTCATGAATTGCTCATGAATTTTCATAACCCTCATGAAATAGTAAAGAAAAATGTCAATATCAGTTTTCGGCGAACGTATAGGCTGGAATTGTTATTGGGAACTATTTTTTATTTCAACGACTCAACGGTGAATCATATCGATTTTTCTGGAAGAACTGCATGGTATGTTGAAAGATCTACCAGTAATAAATATAGCTGTATGGTTTATTCATTATGATGATCTAAAACACTTAGCCTCCTTGCGCATCAATTTCTGAGAACTATGTAATCCTGTTCGCTGAATTCGTTGAGAAGGACCATGTAGTTATGGCGTCCTCGATCACCTGATCTTAATTTTCTAGATTTTTTCTGTGGAGGCATTTACAATCGTTTGTCTGTACTATCCCCGTGGAAAATGTAGAGTATCTACAAACCCGGATTAATACATAGTGTTTCAAGACCAAAGCTTAACAATATGCAGTTGAATCAAATTCATAAAGCCAGCTCTTAGATAGTATGAAGTGTAATAATTATTAGGCACCCATTATTGTGATATTTTAGTAACTTTTTAATTTTTTTTTCTAAAACCTGCAATCATTTTTGATAAAATCTGCTAAAAGTCTGAGCCTCCGATTGAGTTGTAAATCATGTTTATTGTGTACTGTTAAAATTTGTAATATACAAATTGCATAGAATTTAGGAACTCCGTTTCCATTCAAGTATACAAATCAACCGTTGACCAATAAATACATTACTATTCCGTGGAACATTGTATTTTTCAGTATCACATTTTTTAGTTGGATTGAAATGAAAAACCAAGTATCTCCATCGCCCTCGTATTTCACTTTAGGCCCTAATTTGCTCGGTTTTAGGGAGGCACCGACGTTCTTTGATTGCAATTATTCCAATTTGTGTATAATTCCGAGATGCTACTTTGCACTAAAACCATTAGTTATTTATTAAGTATAACCAAATCTAGCCTTTTCACATTTAGGGTTAACTAACCGTAAGAACAACCCTAGCTTCTTTATTTTAACAAGTATATCTGAAGATAGTTGAACAAAAATAAAAAAAAAACTTGGAATAATCCTTTAATAGCAGAAAACTGTATGCTTTTTGTAAAAAAGTTAGAGAAATAGAAAAATATGAAACAAAAAAAAATAAAATTTATTCCAAATATACAGAATATGTATTTGTTTGCTCCTAATAATAAAAATGACCTTAATAGCGAGTAATACTGCCTTTGCTTGCTATCTCAGCTTTTATTCTACACGACATGCATCTGATAAGGTGTCTTCTAGACGTTCTTGGTCTAAAGCTTCTCATATTTCTTGAAAAGCACATCTGAAAATTCTGACGTTATAGACGGGAGCCTCGTGATCAATCAGTGCTGTCCCAAGTATGTCTTAGACATATTCTATGCAACTGAGGTCGAGCAATAATGATGGTAAAACTAAACGCTTAATTTGGGGGTTTTTCACGTATTCCAGTACAATCCTAGCTCAACAGGAAGCGTCCAAAAATTATAAATCTGGTTCCTAATTACAACGATAATTTTCTACAATTTCCTCAAAGATATCACTCGCATAAATATGGCCATTCATACTGCGATAGCACACCTAGAGTAGTTCGACCTTCCAGGAAGATGCCACCCCATAGCATTATAGATCCCTCCTGTACGCATGAACTTCCTGAACAAATAGGTACATCTACCCTTACATTAAGAGATCCCCAAACTCGTATTGATCTGTCACTGTATGCTCCGAATCTTCTCATCCGTAAACTTAGACTTCCACTGTTCTCCCAGTTCTGTCTTTCTGGACACCAAGCCTACTGGATTCGCGATGAACTGGTTGGATTGATGGTCGCGTTATGGGTCTTCGCGCAATTAGATTTTGCTTGAGGAGTATGCAGTTTGTTTGCGAGTCAATTCTTGCTCCCCTGATTAATAATCCGTCTTCACACTCAGGCGTTGAGGTTGGTCTATCATGCCTGGATCGATCACTTACAGTTCCAGCCTTAATATATATTTGACGAAGCTTGGATATCACACTGCGCAAAATTGAAGTGGTGGCTAACCACTTCAATTTTCTCAACCTGGCTTGTCCCATTCTCAGGCATTTCAACTACCCGATTTCGTTCAGCTCTAAATAAATGACTTCTATTTATCACACTGTTAAATCGCGAACACAAAATTTTTCAACTAGCGTTTGATAAATGAGGATTAAAAATAGTAAAAATATTCCCTACAGTGAAGGTGGCACACGCCTTTTGCTGCAAACACTTTTTTATTTGATATTTCGTTTTGGCAAAGATCCTTCTCTTCTAGTTTTGTTTCCCAAAATGTCTAATTCTTTATTGAAAAAATTTATGAAGCACATCATTACTCCTCCAGCAACTCATAAGGCATCAAAAACTTTCTTCTGTTATGTTCTCATTGCAAAAACCAACAAGCTTTTTAAATTCATTATAACTAAAGACCGCATCCAGGTAGTCATTTCACGAATATCTGGGGAAAAAATCAGTCCGTGTACGAACGCATTAAAATTTTCATGTGCAAAATGATATACAATATACAATAGACAATATCTCTTACCTTATGCTTTTGACGGGTGATTTTTTGTAATGTCCAAAATTAGATGAACGCTGAACTTTTAGCAACAAACACTTTTGTACCATAACAATTATTTTGTGGCACTGGAATAAATAGTAAAAATAAAACACCGAACCCAAGCCGAAGCTGTACGGACGAGGGTTACACTTATGAAAAAACGCAGACACCCAACCATTTCCACCGACATTGCCAACGCCGCGGTGGCGGGATTCGAACACACAGGATGATGGAGAGATTATCTAGTTACACTTGTCATCGCGTGCTCTAGCCAACTACTCCACCGAGCCAGTGGTATATTATTAATAATTGTTCTAAATAATCTGAACTTAGATCCCGGCGCCTGTCATTAAAAATCAGTTTGTGATCTGAAAACGACCGTTCCACGTCTACAGACGTAACTGGAGCGTACTTTAAATATTGAAAGTTTCTCAAAACCACATTTACATTAGGATTAGAAAAGCTTACCTCTTTGCCTGTAAGTAGGCCCACTATATGACACATAGTATTAAATCCCGGATTATTATTCATAATTATAAAATTTTTGTTTTCACATGGGCCACAGTAGTTTCTGACAACTTAATTGTGATGTATGTATTTAATAGGGGCTCTGTCTTATAAGTATGTCTGCTTGTTTATTTATTTAATGTACGATATATTACGATATATTTATTAAGTTTATTTTTAAACTTGTTCAGTAATTAAATACTAGTTTTCTTCATTTAAAAGATAACAATATGACTCATATGTGTAATATGACGGTACCCACATTTAAATTAAAGTTGTTTGTTTCCTCACTATTTCGGTTAATTACGCTAGTACATAAATGTGTTGTAGTTTGCAAGGAATTAACAATATACAATAAAATAACACAAGTGATGTTTATTAACTAATTCCTAAAAAATGAACGTGTACATTGCATTTAACAATATTCATTATCATTTTATTAGTTGTACAAATTGTATGTAAGCCCGTAACTGAAATAATTACTTGATATGCGGCCTTTAATTATAACATAATTATTTATTTTAGTTTGCCTACTTTTTAGTGTTATTTTTTAAGTGGATTAATTAAATATTTCTGACAATTTGAAAATTTTATATTTATGTAGGAAATCAAAGCTTTGTTTAAAATTAGTAGTATTTTGTCACAAAAAAATAATTAATTATACCTCTGTTATTCCAATTAGCGAACTATAATTATTGAAAAATGAAAAAAATGCAAAAATGCAGGTGTGGTTTTAGGTTGTCATATATAATTATAACCGACGTATCAGTTGTCAAAACTGTGCAATATTTGCTGTAACTTTTTGTAAACTACATTTAATAAGCAGTATTCGCAGAGAGTGTGTTTTTATTTGCCAAAATTTTCAAAATCTTATTTCATTGGTTATAATATGAAGAAAATATTATAACTATATTATTATAAATAAATCCAGAATTATTAAGTATTACTTCAATATATTTTATCATATCTCTGAAAGTATTATTATAAGGTAACAAAACTTTACACTTAAAGCAAGAGCGTATAAGTCTTCTTTTAATTACTTATGGCAAAGAGATGGAAACAACAGCCATGAGTATAATTCAAATTCAAAGAGGAAGTGTATATAGAAAGACAATTAATATTACTATGAAAACACTGTCGCAAGAAGTTATCTCTTTGTGCTCTATTTTATCCTATTTTCTTGGGTAGTGGATATAGGAAATAGAAATGAAACTTGCCATGGGTGGAGAATCATTATTTTAGATATATTTAGGTCATCCGTTTTGATCGTGACTGAAAATATTTTGTGGTGAAGAATTTGTAGACAACGATTATAAATACATATTTTTTAATAAACTACTCGTAATTTCAGTTTACCCAGTTCATCTCTCTAAAGTTACGATAAAATCATGTAAAATTGCAAATGATTCATTTTAGAGCCAGCTGTATTTGAAATGGGTCAAACAAATAAGATTTTTCAAAGCGCAGAATTTGTCATTTCATCTATAATACTTTTTGGGATCATTTATATATTTCTATTAGACATTCTCTCTTAAGAAATAGGCATTTATGCTTTGATGACATTCTGAGAAAACGAAGCCTCTGGGCTGCTGATTCTGAGATTCTGTTTCGTTGTCACATACAGGGTGACTCTGACAAACACATAAAACGAACTTTTTTAAAGGCGCCCGGCTTATCTCATTGCCAGGGAGTGTTAGATTCGTTCCCTTCTAGGGATGCGCCTACAAACTAAAAGCCCCCTTTTCCTCCACCTTCGCATGTTGGAACTACCTTGGGAAAGGCTTTAACATCGATCATGCTAGGTTTATCGATCTACTCTTGTCCTTGTTTTATTCGCACCTCCTTTTCTTTGCTTTTCATTATCTTCATTATCATTTTATGAGCCACCTCCCACTTCCTAAGATTACTAGTCATTATTTCTATAATATTGTTACTTGTCAGAGTTTGTCTCAATTCGATTTCGGTGTCAAGCCTGTGCGTGTTCCAACGATCGCAAACATTGTATGTTCCGGAGTATCCTCCAATCCACAGTAGACGTAATTTGTATCGTTTGTCTTCTTTATTTTAAATATATATATTCTAAAAGATCTGTGGCCAGTAAGGAACTGGGTCAGAAAGTAGTCTGTATGCCTATGTTTGCATTCAATCCAGTTAGATAGGTTTCTTATTAATTTCTTTGTCCTGACCGCTTTTATTTCTTCGGACCTCCATTTTTCACCTTTCCATTACTTTGCTCCTGGCCATTTCTCGTCTATTTGCTTCCATGATTAAAGACGCTTTGTTCATTTTCACTCATTCTTTAACCTGTAAGTCAATCGGGGGTACTCCAGTGACTGTCTGAACCGCTACTGCCGATACCGTCCTGTAACAGCTGACCACTGTCATTAAAATTTTTCTTTGTGCGCTTTCCAACATACTTTTTTATTTACTTATATTCATAGCACTCTCCCATATTGGTGCAGCATACAACATAATGAACTGCGCTACTCCTTGCAGTACCGTTATCTTGCCTGAGCTGGGTCCTCCGATCTTTGGAAGGACTCGACACAATGATGACACTAATTTATTTGTTTTGTCACTGCATATTTTAAATGTTCCTCGAAATTGAGACGTTGGTCCAAGATCACACCCAAATATTTCAGTGATTTTCTTGGGACTGTCTCATGTCCTGTGAGCTCTAATTGTATGTCCTCTCTTTTCCTCGGGTCCTTTATTACTATGACGTCCGTTTATTCGAGGCCAATTTTAGTCTATTCTTTTGAATCCACCATGTTATTTTTCTCAGTGTTTCGTTGGCTTTTTCGATCATGTCTTCCTTGTTCATTCCTTCGACCAGTATTGCCAGCTCGTCCGCATATGCTGTTCTGGATGTACCTCCCTGGTAGCTCTATGTTGAGGATACTATCGTAGAAGATGTTCCATAACGTCGGTCCCAGGACTGATCCTTGTGAAACCCAATTTTTCTTCCTTTACATATATTTATTGTTCTATTCCCAAAATTGTGAATTTTAATACTCTTCCAACTATTTGGTACCCTTGGCTCCATATATCTTCCTCTAGTTCCTTACATGTTGTTGCCCAGTATTTTTTCTTGGCTTTCCTTATAAGTTTTTGTAGCAATTCTTCCTCATTTTTATGCGCTGCTTTGATTGCCTCTACCTCCTCTTGTGCATTTATTCCTCTTCTCATCCCAGTGAGCTTCCTTCTGTAATTGCTTGTCTTTGTCGGTCTATTTCTGCACTCCACCAGAGTGGTAGGCTTCTATTCTTATTTCTGTTGCTTCCGGTCTTGCTTTGTTCTATGGCTTTCATTATTATTGCCTCAAGTTGTTCTGGTGTGTTTGCTTTTCCGTTTTCCTCTTTGCTCAGGTTTTTCCCCAATTTGTTTTCGTCATATATCGGTCTTCCCTTGTTTTTGTTGTTTGAACTTATTTCGTTTCGCTTACTTGATACTTCAAAACAGATTGGACCGTAATAAGTACAGCATTCCTCTTCCCTTACAGTCCATTCGGTAATTTTTTCCCATTTTTCTTGTGGCGTATGTGATCTCGATGTATAACTTTTGTTCACCTCTGATGAAAGTTGGAGTGTCCCTATTATTTACTACTGTCATGTTTATCACTGCCAGCCATATTCTGAAATATTCCCCTCGTTTGTCTGTGTTTGGTGATCCCAATTCAGGCGCATTACTGTTGAAGTCCCCTATAAGGATACACTCTTTTTCCCTTTTCTGAACTCCATCCATTATCTTATCTATGTATTCTTCATACATATTCTGGCTTACGTTTGGACTGATGTAGCATTCTATTAGATTAAATTCATTTAATTTCACTATTATATACCCGTCTCTGGTTTCTACTAGTACTCCTACATTTTTATTCAAGAAGTTTACTGCCACTTCCTTCCACCTGTCCGTAATCCAGTTTGTTCCGCTATTGATTCGGATATTAGGTTCGCTCACAAACATAATATCAATATCCTTTTTTGCCAGTGTTAGAGAGAGGTCATGTGCCACTCTGGCGTGGCCCAGTTTTAGTTACATTTTAATCTTTGAATACATTATTTTCTTGTTCCTCCGCCCCTCCGTGGTCATGGGTTTCGTTTTCCTCATTTATGCTTGGTCTTTGCCTATTTCTTGTACTGTAAGATCTTAGAATCTCTTGTCTTGATTTACTTTTTTCCTGATCATTTCTCTATATTTAGAGCATCTATTGTTGTCCGCTCTATGACCAGGTTCCTGGCAGTTTGGGCAACACTCCACCCCTCTACATTCTCTTGCCCTGTGGCCTATCCCTCCGAATCTTAAGCATTGGTTTGATTTGTACGTTCCTTTTTAGTATCTTGCCTTGTGCTCAAATCCAAGGCATCTGTAACACCTTGCAATATTTACCCTCTCTTTCAGCTTGCACATAGTCCAGCCTATTTTAATTCTTCTTTCTCTAATAAGTTCCACCCCTGTTTTTCTGTCTACAGATACTGTGGAAGTGTTGTTTTTTATAGTTTATGCACAAATGGTAGTGACTGCACCATTGCTAAGAGCAATGCGTTTTATGAGAACCAAATCAAACACTACCACGAAAATAACCTCACGCATTCGTGTTGTTAAGTTAACTGAGTAGAGAGTGCTAAGCTACCTATAATATTATATTAGATTATCCCGGTTTTCTGCATATTTCTGCCTCGATATTGGATATACTGGTTGCCTATATTACAAGTATATAAATAAACATACCACAAAAATTTTTATGGGGTGTGTTTATTTATATTTATATTTATCTTTTTCTTATAACTGCCGATTTTGAAATATTTCCAGCACCTGATCATTATTCACTGGCTTATTTCCATACTTCTGACTAACGTTGTATTTAAAATTCACTTTAACATGAAGACTCTGCTTCCCTAATATTAATACAAGAATTAAGTTCCATTCTTATATTTTCGTTAGCTTTTCTCATATAGATTATATGTACATTTAAATGGGCAAGGTATCTCCTACGCCTCTGCCCTCTGGATACATTTCATCAGACGTCGTTTTACGTGACTGTGTTCTTATTTCTTAATCTATTACTTGAGACGTCTGCATGTGGCCCGAAATAATTTGCTGAGAAATTCTATATGCCCAACTTATAAACTTCTGTGCAGCTCGAAAAGTTTGTCATGTTTGATGTAAAAGGAGTTGACATTAAAATTGAAATCCCTGTGCTAGAAGATTTTAACACGATCAAAGATCATTATAATTTAATTCAAGCAGCTATGCGAGATATTCCTGGATCCAGAAAATACCTGACATGTATATCTGCTTTTAGGTGGGATATTTGTGCCTTTATTTCGATCCCATCGATGGCGAGGCATGTGGTTGCCAGGTATTCCAAGAACATATTCATATTTACAAAGGTTGAGTCTTTTTCTACATTAAATAAATCTTTGACGGTTGAAAATATTTTGCAAAAGTGATAAAACAAAACATCGAATATGATATATTCTAAAAAATCGGTCTCGCCTATGTGCACGTTGCTAGTACTTTCTCATGCTCATATTCAATTTGACATGAAAGAAATAAATTATTTTATTCAAAAATAGCATTTTCATTTATTTTATTTATATAAAATAAATAAAATGATAAAGTAAATGAAATAAATAATACAAATAATGTAAATGAGTCAATAATAAAAACAATAATTTATTAAATTGACCAACAGGAAGCCATTTACAGGGCAATATTATAATGAAATAAGAAATAACAATATAAATACATTAATACTACTAATAATAAATAGTAACATATATAGGTAATTAATACTACAGAATACAGTAATAATAAATTGTAGATATGCATATGCAGTAAACGTAACCAATATGTTTTTAAAGTAAACGTTATATAGCAACTAAATATAACAATAATATAAACAATTACAACCATATAAATATAATACAAATAATAATATAAAAAAGTACAATTATGTAAAAAATGTATATTTATATATTGAAATTGAGCAGAAAACGACAGCTAAATCTCAGTTGAGTGGTAGTATTCTTCAGCAATTCGTAATAAACTCAACAGATTACAATTATTTATATCACAATTAGGAGATATATTATTAAAGTTGAATGAGATCACAAAAATTGGTGACTTAACCAAGTAAAGATGTTAGTCCTCGATACAAAATAAGTAAATGTATTATTTTGCCTAGAGTTAAGATGAAGTTTATAAAATTTTATTTCTGATGGGATGGTAGGACAATCAATTTTGTTGTGAAATAGTTTGAATACAGATGTTAAGGAAGATAAAATTCTACGATATTTTAATGATTGCATATCAAACATACTCAGTAACAGTTCCTGACTAGAGCCCCGTTCGGGATATTTTTGATTACACTTGAAATGTAATAACTTCAAAAATTTTCTTTGTACAGATTCGAGTGCCATTGATTGAACATTATAAAAGGAAGAAAATACAAAAGAACAGTACTATAAATTTGACCGGACTAACGAATTATATAAAGTTTTTAACGCCAATTCATATGAGACTGCCTTACAATTTCGGATTAAAAATCCCAGGGTTTTAACAGAAGTAGATATTACCACTTCAATATGTTTAATAAAGGATAAGTCTGCATTAAAAATAATACCTAAGTCCTTAACTGAATCACATCTTGTGAGTTCAACATTGTCTATAGCATACATACAAATAAGGGGATTTTTTTGCGCGAATAAATTACGACTTTGCACTTAGAAATATTCAGTGTTAACTTATTGTTTCTACACCATTCTATTACATTGTTAAGCTGAACTTGTAATGCCTGACAATTATTATCCGAATCCAACAAAACATAATGGTCATCAGCATACAAAAGTTGTTCGCATTCGATGCACTCAGTCAGGTCATTTATAAACAGTAAGAAAAGAAGGTGTCCAAAGGTTGACCCCTCGAGGCACCCCTGAGGTAGCGATATACAATTCTGACTTGAAACCATTGTATGTTACATACTGCCCTCTATTTGCTAGATGTGATCTAAATAAGTTCAACAGTGATGAACTAATACCAAACTTCTCAAATTTTACCAACAGAATAGAATGATTCATGCAATATAGGTAAATAAGGAATAATATAAACAATGTAAATAAAATAAATACGATAAGATAAATAAGATAAATAAAGAACAAATGAGACAAATGATATAAATGAAGTGAGATGATTGGAAAAAATGAAATGATAAATGAGACAAATGACACTAGTGAGGAAAGTAAGACGAGTGAGACAAATGAGACGGTTTTTCTTAATAACGGTTAATGTGATGACAAACTTTCAAGAGTTCTTTTCGGCAAATTTTCTCATTCTAAAAATTTTTATTTCAAACATTTTTTGGTTTGATGCAATTTTTTTGGGACCACTTTAGATGTGGCCTCCTTGTCGCACCCATTTAACTGATATTCAATAGGGTTCTTCCCTGAACACCCCAAATAGTATATGTTAAGTTTCAGATTTCTATCTTGAGATATGCTTGAGAAAATGATAGACAACAATGACCAGCAACACACAGGTAAAGACACACACAAACATATAGACTCACAGACACACAGACGGCACGTCAATTTGGATAAATTTTCTGGTTTCGGGTCTTAAAATGTTCATTTTGATCATAATCTGGAACGTGATTTTTTTCACGACACCAATACTTTTTCAATCAATACAGTGTGTCTCCAGGATGGAGTACACAATACTTGTAAATTTTTTAATTTTCAATTTTTCGAAAAAAAAGTCATTCTTCATAAAAAGTTTTGCTTATTTTGAAAATTCAAATCCCGTATTCAAATTAAAAAATTATTCAGGGTTATCAAAAATTTAAAAAACGTGGAACTTGTACAAGACTTAAATTAAGAATTTCGTTGAAAAATTTATTGAGTTAGAAATGATTATCAAAATTTTATCAATAATTAAATTTTTCTTTTTTTATTTGATACAGATTTTGATAAATCTAATATTTCACAATATAAGCCATTTAATGAAAGAATATATATTTTTTTAAATAAAACATGGAGAAGTTTCTCTTCCTGTCACAAGGAATTTCAGCAATAACTTGAAAATATTGGTCTTCAATGGCATCCAATTTTTTCAACGAAATTGTTAATTTAAGTCGGTTTAATGATTACAAAGGTCCGCGAGTAAATATAGTATATGATATAAAAATCAGGGGCTCATCCAGGACATGGCGCTAATATACATATTAAAGATATGGTAAATGATATTATCTTTTAATTTTCGGTTTTATAGTATCTAAAATAATAGGAGCAATAAATATTTCACTGAACACACAATACTGCATACTAGCAATTTCTATAATTCCAATAAATTAGCAGCATCTGTTCTAGATGTTCAGGAGTTAAATTTTGACGCCTGTCGCTCCATCCATTCATACCATTTATACGAGGAAAACGACCTTTCAACGTCTACAGAGACAACAGGAGCATATTTAAAATATATGAAGTTTTTCAAGGAGGGCATGTTTATATATTGGGTTAAGAAAAGTCTGCCTCTTTACCCACAAGGAATTCAACAATACCACACGTGTACGAAACCCGGGATTGTTTTGTAAAAATTTTTGAAATTTATTTTTTCACACGTCAGCAGAGTTTCTCGATAACTGAAAAATGAAGTGGCGCAGATCGACTACAATTTTACTACGTTTACTATTGCATAAACACTCAAGGCTCCTTATGACAAATAAACATAATGATAGCATGCCATCTCTAACCATGTGCCCCAACGCGTCACAACATGCTTTGGTGGTAATGACGTATTCGGCAGTTCATCTTCAAATAATTTTCTTCGAGACTGCGCTTTTGAAAATGTCTTTTTCACGTTGGCTAACAATTGTTCATGACTTTTTTCTCTAAAAAGAAAAATATGGTTAGTTTACTGTTGAACAAATTTCACATTTTTTATGTGTTTTATCACCCTGTATAATTTTTCGAATATTTGACGGGGGCTCTTGAATTTTCAAAATTTTTATAAACAATGACTTTTTTCGAAAAATTGAAAATAACAAAATTTACAAGTATTGTGTACCTCCGAGGGCACACTGTAGATAGATGAGAAAGTAAAAATACGTTTTTTTTAACTAAAATTTAACAAATTCCTTTAGCAATTTTTTCAACATTGAGTCTGGACATTCATGTACTTATTGAATACAAAATGTGCAACTAAATTTCCAAAGAATTTTACAGATCTCGTTAAGAAGTCTTATAATGTAAATTTGATGTAGCTATGATTTTTCGTCTAGATATTTCGTTTTGTCTATATTTATGTATATGAAAACGGTTTATTATTTTTTAGCCATAAATCTCATTAATTAAACTATCTAGATGTTTTCACAATTTTAATCTGCATCAGGGATATTAAATCATATTTGCTGTAGTTTGTTCATAATTTTATTAATATATTTTTTCTATTTGCAGGTAAAATTTAAAGATGTATTACTATAGCAGAAATAGAGGTTAGTATAAATAATATGACTAATAATTATTTGTCACATGTGAGAGATTTTTAATAAATTATGCATAGGACCTAAGAAATCTATCAATACAATTTAAAATGGTAATTTCGCACATTTTTTTATTTGCTGATTCAATAGTATTTGAAAATGTTCATACATTTTTTTCCGAGTTTTTTTGAGATCCCAATGCGGTAAAAAAATTTAAAAAAAATTTTTGACTGTTGACAGTTTTACTATCTTATTATCCCACATTTATTTCATTAATAATCTATGACGTTGTTTTACACTAAATACAAATAAAGCATTTTTGAATTATATTTCTCGGAAACAAACGACAACAACCGTTAGAAAACGCTAATTTTAAATAAAAAGAAAACTATTTTCATAAGAGAAAATCATTAAACATGACATTGTTTCTCGAAAATAATATAGCATCCTCAAAGGAGGCTAAATTTTCAGGAATCTGGGTTGATGAAAAGTTAATGTGGTCCAAACATATTGACCATGTCTGCTCTAAATTGCTTATTTTGCCCTATTGCAGCTAAAATCATACGTAGATTTTGATGGACTGAGTGTTTATAATTAGCATACAGCCATATGTCTATGAAAATTGCATCTTGGGGTATGGGTACAGATGTTGACAGAGTTTTTATCTGCCAAAAGAGACTTGTAAGTATAGTTGGCAAAAATGCGCCGCATGATATAGGCATACGCATCATAATAAGTCAGCGTATGGCCGTTTTTTTTACTCTTGGGCAGGTCTGACATACTTTATTATGAAATTAATATCAAGAATAAAATGCTAGAAATAAAATTATCAACAATACAATGGAGAGGAATAAATTACGTTGTACACGTCACGAGACATAACAATGGACTATAATCAAATGTCTTTGCTAAAATAGTAAATAAGTCTTGCTTACGTATTTGGATATTTCTCTACCTGGCACAGCCCGTGACTTGCGGATCGATTTGCCAACTCTACTTATAAGGCTCATATTTCAGTTGAAACCAACTGAATCCTGTAAAAATATATTTAGAGTGAAAAATCTGTTAACAGTTTCATGTATTTTTATTCTAAAATGAGTTTTACATGTCAAAAAGAATATTACACACTTTTTAATTCTAAACAACAATCACGATTATAGTATACACAATAGGGCTTATTTTGATACCTAAATATAATCATACATATTTTAGAAATTCACCAACTTATAATTTTATTGCAATGTATAATAAGTTACCCAGTAACATTAAACAGATAAGGAAGTTTAACGCATATAAACTGGAAACTAAAAAGTACCTATGAAGTCATGCATTTTACAGTGTTAATGTATACATTTCGGTTTGACTTTGTTGTCACACCAACATATGTAGATTATTGATTTATGTTTAGATTATTTATTTATGTTTAACCCTATATAGTGAATATATTTAGATTTCTGTTTGTCTGTCTTTACTTTTAGTGTGTATTTTGAATGATATTATTTATAAATTTTATACAAATTTGACTTACCATAATGTATACTTTTGTATTTCAAATGGTTAATAAACTATCTATCTATCTATCTATCTATCTATCTATCTATCTATCTATCTCTCTATCTATCTATTATACGTCAGAACTACATTCAGTTCTCATCAGATTAATTTGAGAAGAAGTACTTTTTTATATTGAATGCAAATTTACGCAAACCTCGGGTGTCTCCCAAAATCGATTCTTGGTCCTCTCCTGTTTAATATTTTCATTAATGATATCGCCACTAATTTAAATTTGCATTTTTTTTATACGCGGACGATCTAAAGATATTTTCTGAGGTGGAATCTTATTGATTGTGCAAAACTACAGGAGAGTCTTGATCTTATAAATTTATGGTGCCATAACAATCATCTACCTCTTAATATCAGTAAATGTAATACAATATCAATGTTGTATAGTGGCAAAAATGATTTGCTACATTTGATTACATTCTGGGTGGGTTCATCTTAAGTCGATCGGCTTTAATAAAAGATCTTAGTGTTACTTGTAATCTCAAACTCTCTTTTACGGATCATATCAATAAAAATGTAACATCTAACGTTTTTTTGATTTCATCAATGTTTATTCCACAATATGCTGAAGAAAATAGTACACAATATGAATTGTTGTGTGTATAATTGTCACTCAAAGAAAAATGTGGATAGGAATCGACTTTCACTATTTTCCCTAGAAAGTAGTAGGGTTTTTGTTTATATCACCAATAGCTGTGGAGAAAATAGATATAAAATAAGTATAAGATAAAACATAATTGGAAAAGCATTAACTGTGGCAAGGCGTGTCCATTTCAAGTTAGAGAACTATATTAAAGCTGTCCTGTTTACTTAAAAAAAATTAAAATCAAAAGAAAAAATCAACCACTATTTTTTAGGTTACCTGCTAGGAAAGCTGATGATGTTAAAATAAAGTAATCTTAATCAAAGTAAAGAACAGGATACATTCAGTTTAAAGTTAAATGAACTATGTAATTTTAATGCTAGATCTGTCATAATAGATTTAATGATATTAAATCATTTGTGAGATAAAACTTTTATTTAGCTGTTGGCATTAGTGAAACATGGTTTTCTCCCCGAGGGCAGAGGTGTTGCTCTTTACCTGAAATCTTGCATTTCTATATCCTGTTCAGAGATATATACACCAAATCAACTGAAATAAAACAATTTATTAACAGTTAAATAAACAACAATGTATATGGCCCTCTCCGGACACCCGGTTCGTTGCCGACCTAGCATCCCCGCATATGGCAGCGACGGGGCAGTTGTTAGGTCGGGTGGAGCGAGGCCGGGGCTTAAAATTAAAACATTAACAAAATACAACTCCTAAACATAAAAATTTAAATTGCATAATATAAACATTCGAAAGTAATCAACGACGTATATTTAATTATTAAAGTTACCGTATAAAATAAACTATGTGCTATAGGAGTTTTATACTAGCCTTCAAATTCTCATTATACCAATATTTGTATATTGACTGATATAATGAATTATTTATTAGAAAATAACATATTTATTTTTATTTTAATGGGTGATCTAAATAGTAATATTTTAATTAACAGTCCCGCCACTGTCTACCTAAATAATTTGTTACCGATCTTTGATTGTATTCAAATAATTAATAATCCCACTAGAATAATAGCAAAGCGAAACAGTACTAGATATCATTACAACAATCTCTGATCTAGGTATTAAGAATGTAGAAGTTTAAGATATGTGTGTTTCAGACCACAACGTTACATCTTGTGATATAGAATTAAACGGGTATGATTGCAAAACCATAGTAAAAGAGTTTCATAGTTTCAGACACTTTAATATTGAATCATTTAACTTAGAAGCTTCTGCTATTAATTAGAATGCTATATATAATATTAATTCACTAGAAGAAAAAGTAAAATTCTTTAGAGAAAATCTATTAATCTTTTTAATCAGCATGCTCCTTTCAAGAACAGCTACTTTTAAATCTTACAAGCGTCAAGAACATTGGTTTACAGAGACTCTGTATGAAATAAAAAAATTTGAACAAAGGCTTGGTTAAGTTATAAGAAACCTAGAAGTGCTTCTCCTATGTAATATTATTGCAAAATTCGTAATAATTGTAATAATGCCGTAATTCAAGAAAGAATTGCGTTCCACTCTTCATATCAGCAATACGAAGAATAATTTAAATCAAATGTGGGCTAATTTAAAGTCATGGGTAGTGGTAAAGGATAACATCACACAAAATCTTCCTGAAGATTTTTGTAATGCTGATAATATCAACAACTATTTTATGGATTCCATTCCAAATTTAAAATCTAACGATCAACATTATGATCAATTTTTAGAAAAAAATATTTACAGATGTTATTAGCTAAAATGGAATTTATCATGTATTAAACCAATACCCAAGAAAAAAATCCTGACAACTTACAGATCTGCGTTCTGTTAGCTTATTTTCGATATCTCTTTAAATTACAGAATCAGCTATATATGTATCATTTTCTGAATATGTCCTTCTAAACTCAATAATTCCTACTAATCAGTCTGGATACCGAAAAGGTCACAGTATCTCTTCACTACTAAGTAATATAACTCATGAAATTTTGCGATAACACTCAAATCACCTCTTTGACATTACTTGATATGACCAAAGCCTTTGATTCTTTAGATGTTAATTACTTAATTGCAAAATTAAGTTATTTTGGTATATCTGGAAATACTTTTTCTTGGATTTAAAACCAACTCCCTGGCAAATAATAGTTTACTAGTGTGAATACAGGAAACTCGACACAAGCATCACAATATAGATCAGTTGAATCCGGTGTCCCACAAGGATCTATTTTGGGACCACTTCTATTTAATATAGTCAAATTACGTAAATACTATTGTTTAAAACAGTTAATTCATTTAAAAAATATCTGGATACAAATACCATAATACTGCTTTCTGAAACTTTGGTTATATCGCATTTAAACTACGCAGACATTATATATGGTCCCTGTCTTTCACAGGATGACAAATACCGAATACAAAAAACTGAAAATTGCTGTGTACGATATACACATTGTGGGATTGTTTTAACCGTTTTGAGAACAGGAAACCAAATTATTTGTTTAATAAAATACAAAGGCGCACTGTAATTCACAATAGAGATCTTAGACCAACTGTGAATAAAATTTGTTTCCCTTTTACAAAAATTTATCTTTTGATCTTTGTCTATCCAATATTCCAACATGACGGTGACAACGGTTAAATCTAAATTAAAAGAAGACATAATTTTATCTATATTAAAAAAAATTTAATGTACAAATGTTTTAAATCAAGAATGTTTTTTTTTATCTGTTTTAATTTCATGCTGATATATTGTAAATGTATATTATTATATACGGGAAGTGTTGTAAAGCAACACCGTTGATACACTAACTTTTGGAAAAAATGTCATGTCTGTACTTATGCTGCTTGTTTTTTTTTTTGTAGTGTATTGTATTGTATAATAGAAAAGGTATTCTAAATTAAGGTTAGGTACTTCCACAAATTAGCAGAAAATATTGCATGATAGGTTAAACTTATTGAATTCTCTTACTAACTTTCGATTCAGTATATATATATATATATATATATATATATATATATATATATATATATATATATATATATATATATATATATATATATATATATACATATCACCTTAAACTCAGTGCACTTCTAAAAACGAAAAACGTTGTTTTATGATTGATGGCCCCAGTCCTTCCGGTATAGCTTCGCATGGAGTCTTTACGAGATATAAATGTGGAGTGTGGTGCAGTTTTCATGAATAATGTAGGGTCGCAGCGCGACAGACTGTCTCAGACACGACATGATAAGGGAACGAAAAGATTCAAATTGAAAATTAGTTACCTCCACAATTGGCGACTAGACCTGAGGTGAATTTGCAATTAGGTGATTTATCATATTCGCTCTCATAAAGAAGGACGTCAGCGGATACGCAGTTTTTATGGTACATATATGTCTTTAATATTTTCTTGTTAGTACCTAATTTGGTAAATAATAGATATATACATACGTAGGTCATACGTGCACAATTGTGTTTTGACAAGTCAGAAACATCCGGAATTTAATAAAAATATTATGAAAATCGTTTAAAAACTAATAGGTTTTCATAGACAAAATATCAAAAACATTACACTTACTTGTTACATGAAGACAAAAAAACAGTCGTATAAACACAAAATATTAAAACATGACTAAACATGAACTGAATAGACATCCTGTATTTTTAAAACAAAAAAAAAAAAAACCGCTACCAATTACTTGGGGATCAGAAATTCCCTCACCGTAGTGAAACTCGACGTGTGGTGGAGTTTATAAAGGAATTTTTGATGTTTCAAAAATGTCACATTTTTTGACGTTTCTCTTCCATGACCTCTAGAATGTGTGTACCAAATTTGAAAGTTTTATCTCAAAAACTGTAACTGCTATCGCGAGCCACACAGATACATAGACACAGACAGAAAATTTTTTCTGTATGAAATGTTGTGTATTATCATAATTCGTCGAGATTCGTCCAGAAATGCAATAAAAATTTAAAAAAATTTTTTCATGAATACATAACTTCCTCACTTTGAGGGGTGAGGAGGTAATTATATGATAAAAAGAATTCGTTAAAATCGTAAAATACATTTTCTAGCGAAAACTTTTAAGTACAAATTTATACGGTTTGCATTCAAGTTCTTGGACGATCTTCGGCAGCAAATTTGTCTATTTATTTATTTACGACAATTTTACAGACAGAGCCCAATTACAAGGTTGCAACCTTACTAGTACAAATAGGAAAAAATAATTTAACAAGTTACCACAGTAAAATAGTGGAATATAAACAACTGGTATAAAAATACATGTGACATTGTAAAATATAAAAATACCTAAAAAGAAGACGAAAATTTCACAAAAAAATATCGTACACAAAGTACGAATAATTAATTCCTATAAAACCCTACACACCATTTCGTTTAGGAAGATAACTTTAACATTTTTAACGAATTCGGAAAAGTTGGGAGTAAATAAGTCAAGTCTCGAGTGTACAATATTCCTCAATATACATAGTCGCACCAAAGGGCTAGCCAAGTACAGATTAGTTCGGAACGGCGGAATATAGAATAAGTCATAATTTCTACTTATACAGTTGCGTTAAAACAGACAATCCAATAACATGCAAGAAAATTTAAAACAAATATCTAATAATTAATAGTTTCTTTGATGATGGTGTAGTAAACCGAAACGTTAGAAAAAAATAATAAAATTAGTTATACGTGACCGAAATTCCCACAAAAAAAACTATCAGATATTATACAGTTAGGTACATTAATTGGTAATTTAAATAAAAACAAGGAGTTGTCTGAAAGATAATTCAAGAGTTTATCTACAAATCATAGAAGAATGAGCACGCCTAAACTCAAGTGCTTCATACTCATACTTAAGTAGCAATACATTATAGTGAGTTAAGTGATACATATGTGTTTTCTTGAATAAGAGATATTTGAGGAATTTATTTTTGTACTTTCTATGAGGTTGATAAGGTTGCGATAGAGAGGTGACTAAATGATTTGACAATAATCAGGGTTAGACCTGACAAGGCTATTATATAATACTTCTAGACACTTTATATTAGTGAAATCTTTTGTGTTCCTAATGAGAATTCCCATTTTTTTTAAAACTGGCATTACTAATTTGCTTTATATGACTATTAAGAAATAACGTTTGATCAAAAAGAATACCAACACTTTTGTATTCTTTAACACGGCAAAACAGTATTATTAACAGTATAAGGCAAATTTATTGTTTGTATTCAGCTCAACCTTGAAATCATTGCACCACACAGAAACATTATAAATGTTTTCCTGCAACAGAATACAATCATTTACATTTTCTATTCTGCGATATAGCTTGCAGTCATCTGCAAAGAGAAGGCAAGTAGATTTATTGCGTACAGCAGGCCAATCATTAATAAATATGAGAAAAAGCAGTAGAACCAAATTACTTCCCTGCGGCACGCCAGAACTAGCTTCACAGCATAATGACAGATAAACCATTTAATTTGATATGAACTTGTCTTCTATAAAGATAGGAGCATAATAAATTAATGTCAGAGTTTATTTCACATTTATTTAATTTAGTAACCAAAATGTTGTAGTTTCGTGGTTGAGTGGTAAGGATACTTGCCTCTCATTCTGGAGTCCCGGGTCGATTCCCGGTCGAGGAGCTAGGAGTTTTTCTAAACCAGAAATGAATCCTAGTATACTCGGACATTGGGTGTGTGTCCATTGTCTCCAAGTGTGTAGCCCTCTCCCACATAAGGTACCTTGAGGTACTTTCAGAGATACAGGGGGTTATATCGCCTGTGGTGTTTAATTTAAAATTAAAAAATCTGATGGTTCAATCTGTCGAATGCTTTAACTATATCCGTGTAAATCGTATTCAACTGTATATTATCTTCAATGGCGTTTTTAGCATCTTGAACAATACTCAATAGATTAGTATTAGTAGATTTCGCAGGTAAGAAACCATGTTAAGAAATGGACAGTATAGGTTTAACTGAACTGTAGATATTTTCGTAAAAAATACACTCAAATAATTTTGACAATGCTCATAGAACAACAATGGGTCGGTAATTTGTTATTATTTTTTTACCGCCCTATTTATGAACAGGCAATAGATGCCCCAGTTTCCACTTTGACGGATAAAAACTAAATAAAACAAAATACTCAACGGTTCCAAGATAAATTCAACACATGCCTTTACTAGGTATACCGGGATACCATGGGGTCCTGCAGCCCTTTTAGTTTTTAATTTTTTCACAGCCATACTTATACCTTTGCTCGTTCTAACTATGCTAGAAAGTGCATTTGAATTTCCTACAGGACAACTCTCAACGACTTAGGTAAGTATATCGACCCAAAGAAACTAGAATAACCCTCCACTATGATTCGTCCACCCTTCAAGGGTGGTCATTGTAAATTATTTCGTTAGTAATGTTATTGCGGTTTTTTGTTTTAATAAATGCCCAAAACAAACTTGGATCTTCGATCAAGTTAATCTGAACTTGAGTAACATAATGTTGATAAGCTAATCTAATTTGTTTTTACATTCTTATACCTAATATAAGGAAATATAAGTAATAATCGTGATTTTTTTCGACCTCGAGATTTTGATTGATATATACGTTTTGAACCTTCGTGCGTGCGTGCGTGCGTCCGTGCGTGCATGCGTGCGTGCGCGTGTGTGTGTGTATATGTGTGGTCACGATAACTCAAAAAATACTAATGGGAGACTTCCCAAATTTGGCAATAATTAAGATTTTCATCAACATTTCAGGTGACACATTAAATTTGGTGAATGTGGTACCACCAGAAGGGACATAATGAATGAAAAAAAAAGGTACAATTTCGGGAAAAAAAAATTAAAAAAATTTATTGCATTTCTGAACGAATCTCAAAAATTATAACAAAAAAACATAACTTTATGGAAAAAATCTGTCTGCATGTCTGTAGTATCGCGATAGCAGCCACAGTTTTTGAGATAAAACTTTCAAATTCGATACACATGTTTTTCTAAGGACCAAAGACAATGATAAATTCGGCGATGAGCAAAATTGGCCAGCTGAAAGGAGGTCCACGGGACCCAAACTTTTTTGTATTTGTATTTACAAAAAAAATTTATTCTTGATGAAAGATTATACATCATGTCTACTATATCCAGGGGAACTTAATTTGTTTTTAAATTATTTTATTCGACCCTAAGGGAAATTTCCACTATATAATTTCAATTATTCTGTTCTCTGAAGCCATTAATGTTTATTACATTAAGGTTTACAAGTTTTGTTACTTTGGATTCTTTAAATGTGCTGGCTACCCTGATGAAGCGATGCAAGCAGAAACACATGTCGGTAGATATTTTAAAGTTTTTTTTAAAGTGAGTGTCAACTGGTGAGTACCTTGTGTTTTATTTATTTTTGGTTTTACTAGACAGAATAGTTGAAATTAAAAATAACATTATTGAGTCAGTTGTACTGAACATAATGTGCATATTATTTTTTTGTAATCCAAGTTTCAGCGTTTTGGCAAATAGCCGGGAAAATGATTGTTTAAAAAGATATATGTTATACCTATCTGTGATAAGATTTGTAAAAGTTAGTAAATAATAATTAGCAAACAATTTTCAGTTAATATTATTTTTCATTCCACTCTAGAAATGATTAGATTAGATCCCCATGTAACCTGGAATTGCGTTTGACATAAATTTTTCTAACAACTTTGAATTCTAATTGATCAGCTGTGGTTTTTATATTATTGTTTACGATGGCTCTTAAGGGCCACAACAAATAAAAAAAAAACTAGAAATTTCTACTTTAGAACTACAAATTTCTACTTTTGATACTAGAAATTTATACTTTTAAAGTAGAAATTTCTACTTAAAAACTAGAAATTTCTACTTTTGAAACCAGAAATTTCTAATTTTAAAGTAGAAATTTCTAGGTTTAAAATTTTTGACATTATGAAGCGCGACGCCCAAAACGGGTTTATTGCCAATACCGCTTTACCTTAATCTGAGACTTTACCAGTAGATTCTAGGTAGAAAATGTCATATAAAACTTTTTAAGAACACGAAAGTTTTGTCTGAAATATTTTTCTGCAAGTTGAATATACATTTATGGAGTTTCAAAAGATCCAAGAACGCTCAGTTTTAAGCTGTATTTGGATTTTTAGGAAATCATGCCCTTAAAAAGCTTTATATCAACGGCCATGTCTCAAATACCTGTATACAAAGTTTGAGCTAATATCTTTGTTATAATATGTCCCAAATTAAAAAAATAAAAAATCGCTTAACGCGTTCAAAAATAAGCTATTGCGGTCTTAAATCGCACACGTTCTATATGTATACAGGCAAATCTCTTATAAATATAGGTCCGTTAAGGCTTTGTTTTTGAGATACAAAGTGTTGACATTTATTTCTTAAAATGGTCTTTTCTTAATATCGTAGAAACGACAATAGATAATTTGTTATGAATTATAATGGTATAAATTACAATAAAAATTAAGTGTGTGTGTATGTCTCATTCCATCCACTAATGATGTGACGGGGTAATTCACCTCCATTTTTTTAAACTTTTTTATACAGGTATTTGAAACATGGCCGCTGGTTTAAAACTTTTTAAGGACATAATTATCTAAAAATCCAAATTTAGTTTAAAAATGAGCGTTCTTGGAATTTTCAATGAACCGTCCCCCTTTGAACCTCCATAGCTCGGTGTCTATTCGACAAGAAAATGTTTCAGGCAACACTTCTATGGTCTTAAAAAGTTTATACAGGCCATTTTTACTAGAAGCCACTCCTAAGGCGGTATTGGCAAAAACCCTTTGGGAGCCGCGCCTTTTAAGCTCAAAAATTCAAAACTGGAAATTTCTAATTTAAAACTAGAAAATTCTAATTTCAAAAATAAACATTTCTATTTTAGAAGTAGAAATTTCTACTTTAAAAGTAGAAATTTCTATTTTTTTTATTTTCTATGGCCCTTCAGAGCCATCGTAATTTTATCCCATCCCATGCCTTTGCGAACCGCAAGAAATTTAAATTAATATTACTTTTATTACGTGTTGAATAGAAATGAATACTATGATGTGTTACGTAAGTATTTATATATAGAAGGCAAAGTGACTATGTTTAGATTTATAAAAGCGTCCTGGAAATCATCTCTGTATGCCAATTCTGCATTGATAATTATAACCTTTCGTTAACTTGAAAAACAGTTGCAGTATGTGTCGAATGACCCCATACCATGATAACATACTGTTACGCCACTGGACTGTGCAGACTGGTTAGATTAGGCTGGAATTGTACACGAACGGCCGGGAATATTCTGGAGTGCTCTAGACCGGGAGAATGGATGTATAAATAAGACGCACGGTGGGCCGAGATTTAGTCTGAAGTCGAACGTGAACGAGTAAAGAAGATATTCGAAAGAGACTTATAAGTGTTCGAGTGTGATTATAGTTAATACAGTAATTAATCTATTGTTGTTAATTGTTCATTAATAAATAAAGTAGTGAGTAAGTGTTACCTGGACTTTCAATCAACGAATCTACTGAGTATAGGTGTTTGTGTGGATAGCAAACACGTAACAAATTGGTGTCGGAAGGGGATTGGAAGAGAAATTTCTGGAATATTCGAACAGGTTCTACAGTGTTCTTCTCAGAAATTAGTGGTAACACGGAGAATTAAGCTACTGGACAGTGTTTGGAGGACTATTTCTGTACTGAATAGTGACTTAAAGTGAATTTTCGAGGAGTTTCTAGAACATTCGATTTAGAAATAGCTGCAAATACGTGAGTGCCACTAGTAATAACGTGTTGTAGACTGAGAAAAAGGACTACTGGTGCAATTTCGGGAAAATTCTAGAACATTCTATTTGAAACTACAGGGGGATACGTGAATTGTGTCGACGTGTTGTAGACTTAAAAACAAGACTATAAAGTGACTTTTAGTGACAATTCTAGAACATTCGATTTGGAAACCACAGAAGATACGTAGACTCGTGTTAACGGAAACGTGTTATAGACTCAAAACAAGACTTATTAGTGATATTTCGTGAAAATTCTCGAACATTCCATTGGACAATTAGTGGAGATAAGGAATTTTGTCAACACAAAAGAAGTATAGACTCAAAATAAGACTTTCAGTGCTGTTTCGGAGATTTTTCTGGAACATTCCATTATTAAAATAGACGTGATATCAACATTTTACGGATTTTATAGTGTAATAAACTTTATTTTGAACTGATTTACGTGTCGTGAGTTAATGCCAACAACAAGAAGCATGGCGGAGAAACAAACACAAGACTTACTTGCAGCATTGGTGCAACAAATGCAAGAACAAAGGAAGATTATGGAAGATCAAGAGAGAAGACGACAGGAAGAAAAAGAAGAACAAAGGAAAAATTATGGAAGATCAAGAAAGAAAAAGGCAGGAAGAGAAAGACGAACAACGGAAAATTATGGAAGATCATGAAAGGAAACGACAGGAATAAAAGGAAGAACAAGAGAGAAGACGACAGGAAGAAAAAGAAGAAAAGAGAGAAGACGACAGAAGAAAAAGGAAGAAGAGCGAAGACGTCAGGAAGAAAAGAAGAACAAGAAAGAATACGACAAGAAGATAAAGACGAACAGAGAAAAATTATGGAGGCTCAAGAGAGAAAACGCCAGAAAGAAAAAGAAGACTTAAGAAAAATGATGGAGGCTTGGAAATAAGACGATTGGAGGAAAACGAAGATATAAAAAGAAGCCTAGAGGAACAGCAGGCAGCCATTCTCTCTCACTGAAAATTTAAAGGAGATGTTATCGAAAAGTCACTGAAGTCGCAGGGAAAGTCGGTGAAGTGGAAGAACAAGTCAGTGAAGTTAAAGAAAAAGTCAGCCAAGTTGAAGGGGAAATAACCGAAGTCAGAGGAGAAGTAGCCCGACTCAAACAACAATTAAGAGAGAAGGGTGGCCAGTTAGTACTGTCGTCTGGTACTAGGTTACAACCACCTTCCTTCGACGGTCAAAGTTCATGGTCAACTTATAAGAGACAATTTGAGGCAGCTGCACGTTCAAATAACTGGAACGATGAGGAAAAAGCAACAGCATTGGTATTAGCACCAAGGGGCCAAGCATTGACCTGCTCCAAACAATTCCTGCCGCACAGCAAGAAAACCTTAGCATTTTGGAGGTATGTTAGAACTAAGATATGGCGACCAACATCTCGCCCAAGTATATCAGGCTCAGCTCAAATCACGCAGGCAACGAGGTGGAGAAAGCCTCCAGGAGTTCGAGGCTGCGGTAGGAAGATTAGCCCATCTAGCCTATCTTGATGCACCAATGGAATTTCAACAACAGTTAGCAGTTGGTACATTTATTGATGGAGTAAGGATCAAGAAATTAGGCGAATTCTTAAGTTGGCTAGGCATAAGCGTGGTAGTGAGGCTTTAGTACATGCACTGGAGATTGAGGCTACCTATGAGGATACACACAACCAAATCAGAGGAGTACGAGCTGTGAGTGTGGAGGAAGACAAGCCATACAACACAACACAAAACCTGATATCTGATCTATACAAGATGATGACCCAACTACTGACAAAATCGAACTCCCAGCAGACACAAGACCAACAACAAAGTAGTGGGAGGCCGAATGGAGGTATCCGTTGTTATATGTGTGGCAAATTGGGCCATATTAAGAGGAACTGTCATGAGCTCAACATTCAAGATCCGAGACAAACCCAACAGCAAAGTAGTGGGAGACACAGTGGAGGACGTATGCGCTGTTATAAGTGTGGCAGAGTGGGCCATATTCAGAGTA
This sequence comes from Rhamnusium bicolor, assembly GCA_029963845.1. Lineage (NCBI taxonomy): Eukaryota > Metazoa > Arthropoda > Insecta > Coleoptera > Cerambycidae > Rhamnusium > Rhamnusium bicolor. The sequence continues at coordinate 303,470 of JANEYF010004156.1, forward strand.
ACTGTCGTCAGCGCATCCCTGAGAGGGTCGTAGTAATGGAGAAGCTGCAGGAAAACTGGCGAGCTGGTACTTCGCGGAATATAGCAGATGGCCTTTCCAAAAGACCGTGTCAGAAAGACTGTACGCCTTGCCACCGTAAGGAAGAACAACAAAATGTACAAATAATGAAGACCGTTAAGATTAATGTTCCGGATTATTTGACAAAAGAGTCGTTAAGGAAGCACAGTTAAACGATAAGGAAACTGGTCCTATTCTGCAATGGAAAGAAAGAGGAACTCGGCCCGATTGATGGACATTTCAAATAAATCAGTGGGGCTGAAGGCTTTATGGGCACAATGAAACACCCTTATAGTTGAGGATGGACTGCTAAAGAGAGCGTGGGAAAGTCCAGATGGAGGAAAGTTACTTTGAAATTGTTAATCCCGAGGTGTCATGTAGCAAATGTACTTCAGCAAGTGCATAATGGAACGTCTGGCGGACATTTTAGCATCAACAAAACCTTGACTAAACTAAGAGAACGTTTCTACTGGGTAAACAGTCGTCAAGATGTGGAGGCTTGGTGCCGCCAATGTGAAGTTTGCGCGGCAAGAATGGGGCCACAAATAAGAAATAAGCAATATAACGCCAGTGCTCCTTTTGAGCGAATTACAATAACAAATGACCGTATGAAGGCTCGTTATGATCTTAAGGCTAATTCAGGAGGGTACCAGGTGGGAGAGTTGGTTTGGCTATATAACTCCATAACGAAAGGAAAGGCAGGTCCCTGAAGTTTACCATCCTTGGGAAGACCTTACGCTGTTGTCACCAGACTAAACGACGTTGTATATAGAATTCAGCAAAGTCCAAAACCCAAGATGAAGGTGGTGCACATAGAGAGACCAGCTAAAGTATGCAGGAATAATGAATTGCCTGATCGGGACATTCAGGCTTAAGGAGGGGCAGTGTTACGCCACTGGACTGTGCAGACTGGTTAGATTAGGTTGAATTGTACACGAACGGCCGGGAATATTCTGGAGTGCTCTAGACCGGGAGAATAGATGTATAAATAAGACGCACGGTGGGCCGAGATTTAGTCTGAAGTCGAACGTGAACGAGTAAAGAAGATATTTGGAAAAGAGACTTATAAGTGTTCGAGTGTGATTATAGTTAATACAGTAATTAATCTATTGTTGTTAATTGTTAATTAATAAATAAAGTAGTGAGTAAGTGTTACCTGGACTTTCAGTCAACGAATCTGTTTTAGTATAGGTGTTTGTGTGGATAGCAAACACGTAACAATACATTAAAAGACTCAATCAATTCCTTACTGTTATCTGTGATACAAAATTTGCTAAGCTGCTTAACAAGAAAAATATTACGTGATATTTTTGCAGATCAACTCTGTGTTTATCCCATGTTAATTTGTTATCTAAAGTGACACAGAAATTTAACACAATGAAAGGAATTCATATTTAGAGAGTGTTGGCTTAAAATGAAAATCCATTGTTTCAGCTTCATCTTTATTCGAAACTAACTTATTGGATTAAAAGCCAGTCCTCAACTGTGTATAAGGTATTGCAAGCCTGGGTAACTGAATCGTGGCATTCACTCTTACGGGTGAAAGCCAAAGTTGTATCATCTGTAAAAAGAGTGAATTTCGCTAATGTATTACAGTACAGAAAGTCATTGAAATTAACTAAAAATAGTACTGGCTCTAGAACAGAACCTTGAGGTACATCAAATTTAATTTTTAATAATTTTAAGTTATTTATTATTAAACATAACAAATTGAGATTTGTCGGTGAGATATGAGAAGATCAAATTTATGCTATTTTCAAAAAAAAAAATAATAGAAGCTCGTAAAATATTATGCGATTCACAATCAAAAGCTTTTGAAGCTAATTTCAAAAATTGAAAATATAATATTTATTTTTATTTCAAAATCTTAAAGAATTAAAGAATTTATTGGTAGTAGCAGATGTCGATAGAAGCATCAGTACAGAAGGGTAATTTAAATGTGGCCATACTATGATAGTATCCTCACTACCTGCATACAGAGTGGGAGAATAAATGGATATTATGTAATTTGTAAAAGAAATAAAAATAAACTAAAACAACTTAAAATCGTGCTAAAAATAGTCTACTAAAGTCTCAATTGATTTTATGAACAAACCATTTAACGGCGCAGTGGTCGATTAATCAACCACTTATTTTTTCAGTATATCATTATACATTTGGAACATTTAATTCATCAAGTTGATTAGAGTGTATTTTCAGAATGATTTGAAACGGAATTTTGATCAATAATAATGACTGCGCATGTAATGATCAGAACTGGTTGTAATATGAACCAATGCCAATTTAGTGCCTATAGTTTGAGTAACTGTCTGCCCTGTGATAATTCAAATGAAAAATTTTGAGGGAACAAGTCAAGCAGATAAATAAATAATTCCTCGTGTTTACAAAATTTATTTCAAGTTGTTTCCTGCCAGTAATTTTTTACAATTGTTAGTTTTAGTTAAACACACATGTCATAACATTGCATAGTATGGTTTCTAGCTGTTTTTAAACTTTATTAAAATTACAAACATCTTGCTATATTTTCATATAAAAAAATGTGTCGGGATGTTCATATGCAATTATTTTATATTCATCAGACTTCCGGTTGGGAAAATATATAGGGAGTAGGGGGGGGGGGGGGGGGAAAAAAAAAAAAATTATACAAACATTTAGATTTGTTTTCACGTAAATGTAGATGGTTTGATAGCCAATATTTATTACATTTATTACACATTTTTTATGCATAATAACTAAATTAGTTGAATATTTAGCCATGAATTAGTAACAATTGGAGAGATCCCAAAACATTCGGTGGTTTGAAAAATCAACCACCCCTTACCACATAAACTGCAAATATCAAAAATAAAAAAAAAAAAAGTTGTGTATGAATTATAGCATAATTGCAATATATATATATATATATATATATATATATATATATATATATATATATATATATATATATATATATATATATATTGCAATATATTTATATATATATATATATATATATATATATATATATATATATATATATATATATATATATATATATATATATAAATGTATTCAAATTAAAAAAGATAGTACTGGTTTTCATAAAGGGTTCAGCAAACATTTTAATCATTTTGTTAAATTTCTCTTTTCTTAATTTTGATATTTATTGTACTGTTTTGTATTTAATTAATTAATTAATTCACCATTAATTGGTTTATTTTTTTTTGTATTGTCTTGTATTTTACTGCGTGTTGTAGTTTATTCTTTGACATGTTCAATAATCTTTGTGGGTATTGTGTTTTACTATTTCTTTAACTAGTGTCACACAAAAACATATTTAAATATATTAAAGTCTAAAAGCAATACATTAATCATGGATGTCTAAGTTAATTTACTGATATCCGCTGTTCCAGGTAGCCCATCTGCGAATTGTAACAAATGACAGCAGCAGGGCAAAACAAATGAGGTCCGGGTAATGACAGGAAATAAGCATCCCAGTCAGCTACGGATAGCTGTAATTCCAGCGCCTACTTACTCTGGAGAGTGCCGAAGATTGCGGCGGGATGACCTAACACTAGCTATAGGTCATTAACTGGCCCAGATAAATGGGCCAGTCGTTAGGGACGTGGCGCGGCGACCTGCAACAGCAGGCGACTTGACCAACACTCCTTTACATAATCAGGCAAAAATAACAAAGAAAATTCAAAGTTACCAGGAGTTTTGCGTTGTTAGATGACTTTCGGGACGCACCAGCTGAACATTTATTAAACAAGTACCAACTGGCTAATGGAAGTTCCTTTCTCTAAACAAATGTTTACCTAGCGCTTGTATATTATTTACTTCTGAAACTTATTTCTAATATTGATTTTCTCTAGATCCGATGAATTAATTTTCATGATGATAATAAATATTGGATCAGTATTTTTCCGCAATAGTTTTTTTGTTTCTCTTACAAATATATTTTTTCAATTATTGCAGTATATTAATGAGCACTATTTTTTATAATCTCTCAGTTTTCAAAGTGAATTGGTGAAATAAGTGAATCAAATGAATTTGAACAATATTTTTCATTTTAACAACGGTCCTTCGGTCCTAACCCCGTTATAGTTGTTTAGTAAAAAGTTCTATTTCCCCGGTAACGATGTGTTCCAGGTGGTAAGGAAAACTAACAATATCACTGAATTCTACGGGCACTAGTATATTGCAACAATTAGTAAAATTTGTTTAAAAAAATCAGTAGTATTAACAACGAGACGTTACAAAAACTATAAATAAATACAAAGATTTAAATTTGTATAAAGAATGGCTGTGTGTTTATCGAATTACTAGATAAACGTTTATTTCCTCGGATATGCGAAGTATGGAGGCCACAGCAAAAGACAGCAGATCAGTTCACTCGCAGATGCCATAGTCATCTAGTATAAAGCTGAGCATTTCCATTGTGTAAATAAATTTAAAAAATCTAACACAACGGATGCTGTGTACTGACAACTTTGGGCTGCTAATCTGGACTATCAACTAACTCCAATCACAGTAAGAATCTATTTA